>CM038675.1:236880282-237400844 GCA_021605145.1 Aegilops bicornis | reverse complement strand
ATCTTTCGATCCCTTTACTGAAGTGATTGATAGTAGGGCTCCAAAATCATAGGGCTTCTTCTATTTTTAGTGTGAACTCACATCTATTCTATATCAAGATAGGGGCTTCAGTACTTGGCTGACCGCCCGTTGGAAGACCTGGCTTCAACTTTTTACTCGAGAGCGATATTTAGTTGATTCTTTTTGCAGATGATTACTAGACATATTCCTCAGGTCCACCAATTTATTTAAGAATTTTTGGAGTTCCAGAAGTTTGCGTTAGTTACAGATTACTACAGACTATTCTGTTTTTGACAGATTCTGTTTTTCGTGTGTTGTTTGTTTATTTTGATGAATCTATGGCTAGTAAAATAGTTTACAAACCACAGAGAAGTTGGAATACAGTAGGTTTAACACCAATATAAATAAAGAATGAGTTCATTACAGTACTTTGATGTGGTGTTTTGTTTTGTTTCGCTAACGGAGCTTACGAGTTTTCTGTTATGTTTTGTGATGTGAAGTTTTCAAGTTTTGGGTAAAGATTCGATGTACTATGCAATAAGGAGTGGAAAGAGCCTAAGCTTGGGGATGCCCAAGTCACCCCAAGGTAATATTCAAGGATAACCAATCGTCTAATCTTGGGGATGCCCCGGAAGGCATCCCCTCTTCTGTCTTCGTTCATTGGTAACTTTACTTGGAGCTATATTTTTATTCACCACATGATATCTGTTTTTCTTGGAGCGTCATTTTATTTTCTTTAGCTTTGCTTTCTGTTTGAATAAATTACCAAGATCTGAAATTATTAAATGGGAGAGTATTCACATAGTTGCATAATTATTCGGCTACTCATTGATCTTCACTTATATCTTTCGGAGTAGTTTGCCTTTTGCTCTAGTGCTTCACTTATATCTTTTAGAGCACGGTGGTGGTTTTATTTTGAAGAAATAGATGAACTCTCATGCTTCACTTATATTATTTTAAGAGTCTTAAATAGCATGGTAATTTGCTTAAATAATCCTAATATGCTAGGTATTCAAGACTAGTAATAACTTTCTTATGAGTGTGTTGAATACTAAGAGAAGTTTGATGCTCGATAATTGTTTTGAGATATGGAGGTAATAATATCAAAGTCGTGCTAGTTGAGTAGTTGTGAATTTGAGAAATGCTTGTGTTGAAGTTTGCAGTCCCGTAGCATGCACGTATATATGGTAAATGTTATGTAAAAATTTGAAACATGAGGTGTTCTTTGATTGTCCTCCTTATGAGTGGCGGTCGGGGACGAGCGATGCTCTTTTCCTACCAACCTATCCCCCTAGGAGCATGCGCGTAGTGCTTTGGTTTTTGATGGCTTGTAGATTTTTGCAATAAGTATATGAGTTTTTTATGACTAATGTTGAGTCCATGGATTATACGCACTCTAGGTGCCAATGGACTATGTCCTCCTCCTCGGATGGGGATTGGAGAGCAATTCATGCCACGAGGTCCTCCCACATATCCAGCTCACCGGGACCAAAGGTCCTTCTAAAGGCGATCTGCGTGAGGTTCGACAAGGCTAACGCCACCGTCAAACACTTGTCGACGCAAATATTGAAGAGGGCCTGGAAGTGAAGGAAATATTCCCTAGAGGCAATAATAAAGTTATTATTTATTTCCTCATATCATGATAAATGTTTATTATTCATGCTAGAATTGTATTAACCGGAAACATAATACATGTGTGAATACATAGACAAACATAGTGTCACTAGTATGCCTCTACTTGACTAGCTCGTTGATCAAAGATGGTTGAGTTCCCTAGCCATAGACATGAGTTGTCATTTGATTAACGGGATCACATCATTAGGAGAATGATGTGATTGACTTGACCCAATCCGTTAGCTTAGCTCTTTATCGTTTAGTTTACTGTTATTGCTTTCTTCATGACTTATACATGTTCCTATGACTATGAGATTATGCAACTCCCGATTACCGGAGGAACACTTTGTGTGCTATCAAACATCACAACATAACTAGGTGATTATAAAGGTGCTCTACAGGTGTCTCCGATGGTACTTGTTGAGTTGGCGTATTTCGAGATTAGGATTTGTCACTCCGATTGTCGGAGAGGTATCTCTGGGCCCTCTCGGTAATGCACGTCACTATAAGCCTTGCAAGCAATGTGACTAATGAGTTAGTTGCGGGATGATGCATTACGTAACGAGTAAAGAGACTTGCCGATAACGAGATTGACCTAGGTATTGATATACCGACGATCGAATCTCGGGAAAGTAACATACCAATGACAAAGGGAACACCGTATGTTGTTATGCGGTTTGACCGATAAGGATCTTCGTAGAATATGTAGGAGCCAATATGATCATCCAGGTTCCGCTATTGGTTATTGACCGGAGACGTGTCTCGGTCATGTCCACATAGTTCTCGAACCCGTAGGGTCCGCACGCTTAAAGTTCGGTGACGATCGGTATTACGAGTTTTTGTGTTTTGATGTACCGAAGGTAGTTCGAAGTCCCGGATATGATCACGGACATGACGAGGAGTCTCGAAATGGTCGAGACGTAAAGATCGATATATTGGACGACTATGTTGCTACCTCTTGAGCATTGCGTTGGTTTTCCCTTGAAGAGGAAAGGGTGATGCTGTAAAGCCGCGTAAGTATTTCCCTCAGTTTTTGAGAACTCCTTGAATATCCTTGATGCTAATGATATGCAAAGCCACAAGCTTGGGGAAGCTATGTTTGATGAAGATGCTATTTTTTGTCCCCCAAGCTTTGATGAGCAAATTTACTACGATGAAAGCATGCCTCCTATCTATGATGATTATTGTGATGACACGTATGCTTTAAAAATAATGATAACCATGAAACTTGTCATCTTGATCTTAATTTTCAATCACATGATAGTTATTTTGTTGAGTTTGCTCCCACTATTATTCATGAGAAGAATTTTGCTTATGTGGAGAGTAGTAAATTTTCTATGCTTGTAGGTCTTGAAAAGAATGCTTTAGGTGGTGGTTATATTGTTGAATTCATTCATGATGCTACTGAAAATTATTATGAGGGAGGAATATATGCTTGTAGGAATTGCCATAATATTAAGTTTCCTCTCCATGTGCTTAAAGTTTTGAAGTTATGCTTGTTTTGCCTTCCTATGCTAGTTGATTATTGTTCCCATAAGTTGTTTTCTCACAAAATCCCTATGTATAGGAAATGGGTTAGGCTTAAATTTGCTAGTCATATTCTTCATGATGCTCTCTTTATGTTTCAATTCTTATCTTTTATGAGCATCATTGAAATCATCATGCCTAGCTAGGGGCATTAAACGTTAGCGCTTGTTGGGAGGCAACCGAATTTTATTTTAGTTTCTTGCTTTTTGGTTCTGTTTAGGAATAAAAAATCCATCTAGCTTCTGTTTATATGTGGTTTTATGTTTTAGTTAGTGTTTGAGCCAAGTAGAACCTTTGGGAAGACTTGGGTGAAGTCTTTATGATCATGCCGTAGAAAACAGAAACTTTAGCGCTCACGAGATTAGCTTCAACTTTTTACTCGAGAGTGCTATTTAGTTGATTCTTTTTGGGGTTCTGTAAGTTTGCGTTAGTTGCAGATTACTACAGACTGTTCTGTTTTTGACAGATTATGTTTTTCGTGTGTTGTTTGCTTATTTTGATGAATCTATGGCTAGTAAAATAGTTTACAAACCATAGAGAAGTTGGAATACAGTAGGTTTAACACCAATATAAATAAAGAATGAGTTCTTTACAGTACCTTGATGTGGTGTTTTGTTTTCTTTCACTAACGGAGCTTACGAGTTTTCTGTTATGTTTTGTGATGTGAAGTTTTCAAGTTTTGGGTAAAGATTCGATGGACTATGGAATAAGGAGTGGAAAGAGCCTAAGCTTGGGGATGCCCAAGGCACCCCAAGGTAATATTCAAGGATAACCAAGCGTCTAAGCTTGGGGATGCCCCGGAAGGCATCCCCTCTTCCGTCTTTGTTCATTGGTAACTTTACTTGGAGCTATATTTTTATTCACCACATGATATGTGTTTTCTTGGAGCGTCGTTTTATTTTCTTTAGCTTTGCTTTCTGTTTGAATAAATTACCAAGATCTGAAATTATTAAATGGGAGAATCTTCACATAGTTGCATAATTGTTCGGCTACTCATTGATCTTCACTTATATCTTTCGGAGTAGTTTGTCTTTTGCTCTAGTGCTTCACTTATATCTTTTAGAGCACGGTGGTGGTTTTATTTTGAAGAAATAGATGAACTCTCATGCTTCACTTATATTATTTTAAGAGTCTTAAATAGCATGGTAATTTGCTTAAATAATCCTAATATGCTAGGTATTCAAGACTAGTAATAACTTTCTTATGAGTGTGTTGAATACTAAGGGAAGTTTGATGCTCGATAATTGTTTTGAGATATCGAGGTAATAATATCAAAGTCGTGCTAGTTGAGTAGTTGTGAATTTGAGAAATGCTTGTGTTGAAGTTTGCAGTCCCGTAGCATGCACGTATATATGGTAAATGTTATGTAACAAATTTGAAACATGAGGTGTTCTTTGATTGTCCTCCTTATGAGTGGCGGTCGGGGACGAGCGATGGTCTTTTCCTACCAATCTATCCCCCTAGGAGCATGCGCGTAGTGCTTTGGTTTTTGATGGCTTGTAGATTTTTGCAATAAGTATATGAGTTCTTTATTACTAATGTTGAGTCCATGGATTATACGCACTCTCACCCTTCCATCATTGCTACGAGGTGCCAATGGACTACGTCCTCCTCCTCGGATGGGGAGTGGAGAGCAATGCATGCCACGAGGTCCTCCCACATATCCAGCTGGCCGGGACCAAAGGTCCTTCTAAAGGCGATCTGCGCGAGGTTCGAGAAGGCTAACGCCACCGTCAAACACTTGTCGGCGCAAATATTGAAGAGGGCCGGGAAGTGAAGGAAATATTCCCTAGAGGCCATAATAACGTTATTATTTATTTCCTCATATAATGATAAATGTTTATTATTCATGCTAGAATTGTATTAACCGGAAACATAATACATGTGTGAATACATACACAAACATAGTGTCACTAGTATGCCTCTACTTGACTAGATCGTTGATCAAAGATGGTTGAGTTCCCTAGCCATAGACATCAGTTGTCATTTGATTAACGGGATCACATAATTAGGAGAATGATGTGATTGACTTGACCCATTCCTTTAACTTAGCACTTTATCGTTTAGTTTACTTCTATTGCTTGCTTCATGACTTATACATGTTCGTATGACTATGAGATTATGCAACTCCCGATTACCGGAGGAACACTTTGTGTGCTACCAACGTCACAACGTAACTGGGTGATTATAAAGGTGCTCTACAGGTGTCTCTGATGGTACTTGTTGAGTTGGCGTATTTCAAGATTAGGATTTGTCACTCCGATTGTTGGAGAGGTATCTCTGGGCCCTCTCGGTAATGCACGTCACTATAAGCCTTGCAAGCAATGTGACTAATGAGTTAGTTGCGGGATGATGCATTACATAACGAGTAAAGAGACTTGTCGGTAACGAGATTGAGCTAGGTATTGAGATACCGACGATCGGATCTCGGGCAAGTAACATACCGATGACAAAGGGAACACCGTATGTTGTTATGCGGTTTGACCGATAAAGATCTTCGTAGAATATGTAGGAGCCAATATGAGCATCCAGGTTCCGCTATTGGTTATTGACCGGAGACGTGTCTCGGTCATGTCTACAAAGTTCTCGAACCCGTAGGGTCCGCACGCTTAAAGTTCGGTGACGATCGGTATTATGATTTTTTGTGTTTTGATGTACTAAAGGTAGTTCGAAGTCCCGAATATGATCACGGACATGACGAGGAGTCTCGAAATGGTCGAGACGTAAAGATCGATATATTGGACGACTATGTTGCTACCTCTTGAGCATTGCGTTGGTTTTCCCTTGAAGAGGAATGGGTGATGCAGTAAAGCCGCGTAAGTATTTCCCTCAGTTTTTGAGAACTCCTTGAATATCCTTGATGCTAATGATATGCAAAGCCACAAGCTTGGGGAAGCTATGTTTGATGAAGATGATATTTTTTGTTCCCCAAGCTTTGATGAGCAAATTTACTATGATGAAAGCATGCCTCCTATCTGTGATGATTATTGTGATGACGCGTATGCTTTAAAAATAATGATAACCATGAAACTTGTCATCTTGATCTTAATTTTCAATCACATGATAGTTATTTTGTTGAGTTTGCTCCCACTATTATTCATGAGAAGAATTTTGCTTATGTGGAGAGTAGTAAATTTTCTATGCTTGTAGGTCATGAAAAGAATGCTTTAGGTGGTGGTTATATTGTTGAATTCATTCATGATGCTACTGAAAACTATTATGAGGGAGGAATATATGATTGCAGGAATTTCCATAATATTAAGTTTCCTCTCTATGTGCTTAAAGTTTTGAAGTTATGCTTGTTTTGCCTTCCTATGCTAGTTGATTATTGTTCCCATAAGTTGTTTTCTCACAAAATCCCTATGCATAGGAAATGTGTTAGGCTTAAATTTGCTAGTCATATTCTTCATGATGCTCTCTTTATGTTTCAATTCTTATCTTTTATGAGCATCATTGAAATCATCATGCCTAGCTAGGGGCATTAAACGTTAGCGCTTGTTGGGAGGCAACCAAATTTTATTTTAGTTTCTTGCTTTTTGGTTATGTTTAGGAATAAATAATTCATCTAGCTTCTGTTTATATGTGGTTTTATGTTTTAATTAGTGTTTGAGCCTAGTAGAACCTTTGGGAAGACTTGGGTGAAGTCTTTATGATCATGCTGTAAAAAACAGAAACTTTAGCGCTCACGAGATTAGCTTCAACGTTTTACTCGAGAGTGCTATTTAGTTGATTCTTTTTGCAGATGATTACTAGACAAATTTCTCAGGTCCACCAATTTATTTTAGAATTTTTCGAGTTCCATATGTTTGCGTTAGTTGCAGATTACTAAAGACTGTTCTGTTTTTGACAGATTCTGTTTTTCGTGTGTTGTTTGCTTATTTTGATGAATCTATGGCTAGTAAAATAGTTTACAAACCATAGAGAAGTTGGAATACAGTAGGTTTAACACCAATATAAATAAAGAATGAGTTCATTACAGTACCTTGAAGTGGTGTTTTGTTTTCTTTCGCTAACGGAGCTTACGAGTTTTCTGTTATGTTTTGTGTTGTGAAGTTTTCAAGTTTTGGGTAAAGATTCGATGGACTATGGAATAAGGAGCAGAAAGAGCCTATGCTTGGGGATGCCCAAGGCACCCCAAGGTAATATTCAAGGATAACCAAGTGTCTAAGCTTGGGGATGCCCCGGAAGGCATCCCCTCTTCCGTCTTTGTTCATTGGTAACTTTACTTGGAGCTATATTTTTATTCACCACATGATATGTGTTTTGCTTGGAGCGTCATTTTATTTTATTTAGCTTTGTTTTCTGTTTAAATAAATTACCAAGATCTGAAATTATTAAATGTGAGATTCTTCACATAGTTGCATAATTATTCGGCTACTCATTGATCTTCACTTATATCTTTCGGAGTAGTTTGTCTTTTGCTCTAGTGCTTCACTTATATCTTTTAGAGCACGGTGGTGGTTTTATTTTGATGAAATAGATGAACTCTCATGCTTAACTTATATTATTTTTAGAGTCTTAAATATCATGGTAATTTGCGTAAATAATCCTAATATTCTAGGTATTCAAGACTAGTAATAACTTTCTTATGAGTGTGTTAAATACTAATAGAATTTTGATGCTCGATAATTGTGTTGAGATATGGAGGTAATAATATCAAAGTCGTGCTAGTTGAGTAGTTGTGAATTTGATAAATGCTTGTGTTGAAGTTTGCAAGTCCCGTAGCATGCACGTATATATGGTAAATGTTATGTAACAAATTTGAAACATGAGGTGTTCTTTGATTGTCCTCCTTATGAGTGGCGGTCGGGGACGAGCGATGGTCTTTTCCTACCAATCTATCCCCCTAGGAGCATGCGCATAGTGCTTTGGTTTTTGATGGCTTGTATATTTTTGCAATAAGTATATGAGTTCTTTATGACTAATATTGAGTCCATGGATTATATGCACTCTCACCCTTCCATCATTGCTATCCTCTTCGGTACCGTGCATCACTACAAAAAAAATACACTTCCGTGATGATACGTTTTTGTCACAACAGGTCGCGTTTTTTGTCATGCATGTACATCCATGACAAATTTATGACAGAATCAAGATAGTCATACCTGTGCTTTCGTAGAAGTGTTCCATGACATTACCAAAATTATCATCATGGAAGTGTCCACTTCCATGAGGATAAATAGCGCGCCACAGAAGTGCTTTCGTCAAGCGTGACCGACACGTGGCATCCACCGTAACGGAACGCCGTTAAGCTATTCGTTCGGGTTTTGGATCTGATGACCCATTTACAGCCCTGACCTATGGGGATTTTCCACGTGTAAAATTCTGATTGGCCGAAGGAAACACATGTCGGCTCATCGCTGGGACAGATGTCGCCCGTCCATTGGAGGGGACATGCTTATGATATGTCGACACGTGGCTGGGCCCAACAGAGGCCCATATAGGTTAAAAAGGCCGGCCCAGTCAAAGGCCTGTAGAACTTAATCAGGTACTAGTGGGCCAGCCCAATAACCGTCTGCTTAATAAAGGCCCATTTACGGCCTGAAGCCAGATCTAGCCTATTAATTTTTCTCCCAATATTTGGGCCCATTTACGGCCCGAAGCCAGATCTGGCCCGTTAATTGTTCGCCCAATATTTGGGCCCATTTGTGGCCCAAAGCCAGATCTGGCCCGTTAATTGTTCGTCGAATATTTGGGCCCAACCATAGCCCAGTGACTTTCGGCCTGTTAGAGACCTGATGTAGACATGGGCCCATTTCAGCCCGGTGTGACTTTCGGCCTGGGAATGGCCCGTGTTGCCCATGGGCCATATATGGTCCAACGGGACATCGGGCCCACTAACGGCCCGTGCTAAAGGTGTCAACAGTTAAGCCCAACGTGACTTTGGGCCTGTTAAAGGCATGTCGCGTAATTCGGCCCGTTGATGCCTGTACTAAGCTTTCGGCCTCTTAAAGGCCCATGATATCAGTGGGCCAACTATGGCCTGAGATATGTTTCGGCCTGGTAACGGCCCGTGAGCTGACTGGGCCCAAACGGCCCATTCTACATTTTGGCCTGCTGAAGGCCCGTCGACGACTAGTGAAAATTGAGGCCCAACATGCATTTTTGCCTGCTAAAGGCCCGTGGTTTCATCTCGGCCGTAACAGGCCAGTACAATATTCAGCCTGTTAATGGCCCAACGCTACCTGGGCCAAATTAAGCGCTGGGTCGACAAAAGGCCCAACTAAAATATAGGCTGGTGTAAGTTTGGGGCTGGCGCAATGTGTGAAGGCCCCAATCATTCGGGCCCAAGAAAGGCGCAGGCCGGCCCAATTGTGGCCCGCTAAAAACCTGGCCCGTTAGAGTCGAATGTTTCGATCCGGTCGACTACATCTGATTTTTTTTCATATAGCGAATGATGGCAGTAACTAGTAGGAATTAAGAACAAACCTACTCTATACAATAAAGAAATTACGGCATAGTAACTAAGAATAAACCTACACTATACAATAAAGGATTTAATGTATATTACATCCATTGGGCATCGAAGTTCGCCACCAGTGATCATAAAGCGCAACTAAGAAGCAGATTACAAAAAATCGGGCACCATTGCAACAGAACAAAATAATCTTGAACCGAGACCACTTCCAAGATAGTTCAAGAAAGGTTAGCCTTATGGGGAACTGCATAAGTCAGCCGAAAGCAAGGCTGTGAGACCGCCTAGCATGTCGGTCATAGCTTCTAGGTGTAGCTGTTTAGCGATGAGGTTCTCATTGGTGTTCTCCATAATCTTTCTTAGAGATAGGACTTCAAGTCGAAGTTGAGTTGCGTAATGCCTTTACGCTAGAACTTGGGACCCAAGAAGTCGAACTAATTCGCATAACGAATTACGTGAGCTTGTCTCGACCGTTAGTCTCAAGTAACTTGAACATCGCATCAAGACAAGACTTTGGGGTTGTCTTGCTATCTTCAAGATATTTTGCCTTCTTTTGCTGCAATATATGTTGGGTTTGTCTCACACCTTTCAAGCAGAATTGTGCATGCCATCAGGCATATCACCCTGAAACAAAGCAGAGAGATGACAGGTTTTGCACGTGTATAAACAAATATGATAACTGTTCTGTCAATTCTATCCAATTTCAAATTACAAAATAAAGAGTAAGTTCAAAATATCAATAGCACAATTTCGCATTGTTCATAATGCGGGGAGCTTCACCACACTACTGGATTACCATGTCAACATAACAAGCATAGATGAAGGGCAAAGAAAATCATTGTATCTATTTTGGATAATGTGCATGGCATGTTGTTCATATCATCAGCCACATCAGTAAGATAAAACAGGAGATGACAAGGTGCAAACGTGGGCTGCTTCACCACACATTGGATTATAGATCCACAAAACAAGCATACATATAGGGAGTATTAAGTAATGTGCATGGTATGAATAAGGAATTTGGTTTTACAAGTAAAACTTAGAACTTACGGTTCTTACGAACATGCATTTTGGTAGAAACAGCAAACTAAACAGCAATGAACGATAGGGAGCATGAGAAAATTAAACAGCAGTTGAGGATAAAGGCTTTATAAGGACTGACTTACATTAACAGCTAACACCAGCTTTATAATGCCCTTCTCCATGTCAAGGGAAGGATAACTCAAGAATTTCAGCACAAAATCTTCTTCATAAGCATTGCATGTACTCTACATTTTGTAGAGAGTAATTATAGATATGATAATACTAGAAGGGATAGAGGATAATGAAGATAAGATGCAGATTGATGCTACATAATCAACTACCAATCCCTGGAAGTAGCTGTTAATGTAAGTACAAAGGATAGACCACGTTCAGTCCTTACAAGAGGACTGCAGAGCTAAACCTCTTCAAAAGCATTGGGTTGATTCTAAATTTATGTAAGAGTCCATACGGGTCTTATAATGTCCACCAAATGGACGATTACGAGGCTAACATGTGCAATGATTCTACATAATCAAACAGCTATGAAAGTAAGTATGGTCATACAGGGCAAGAGGTACCCACAAGAGCAATGCAGTGTGCAGTATAGTTGCGAGATTCTGTGGTCCCTTGCAAACGGATGTTCTTCTTCTAACAGTTTTCGTACAAGTGAGACATTAAGGCAAATGCAGAAATGTAGTTCAAATTGTGATGTGATATCATAGACAGTACCTTACGCTGCAGCCGAGACCAATGTGTAACAAGATTATTCCATTCATCGTCGGATAAATGTAGCATCGGAGGCTTTACAGAAATTTCGTTCAGAGGCTTGCCATCGAAGTGCGCTTGCCTCAGGTAGGAACGATACTTCATCAACGAGTGCTTGAAAAGCGCAACCAACCATTGCTCGTCATCAGAATCCAGTTTGCTCCTCGCCTATATAAAAGAATGAAATCTTGTGTCTTCTGTCAGCAGAAACATATGCAGTAATGACCATGAATAACATTAGTACATTACTTACGCTTAAGTTGCGGAACATGGGTCCTATTTGCTGCAATTGGGGCTCTCTCTGGTTCGAAAAGGGATTTGGCAACTGGATTTGGTGTACTCTTTGCTGGAATGGGGGTTTTGCGTTGTACAGCTGGTGCTATGTCAACTGGCATAATCATACTTTATTTGCGGTTGGGGTCTCTTGAGTTGGGGCATCGAAATGACCCGATGTAGTAGGGCTAGAGTCTGCTAGAGTTGGGGTATTTTGTGGGTCAGGTGATATTGCAACTACACCTAATGAGCTATTTGATTTATCAGGTGCCACTACCTTTTCCAAATACTTTGCTTGTGCTCCTCCACGATCAGCAATCACCCTCTTCCTTTTGAACTTCTGATACACAAGAACAACATTTGAATGGATAAATATGGTATGATGACAGATGGAATATGTACTGAAAATGGATAGGCAGGGCGTATTCACATACATGATGTGTAAACTAAGCTAATGGCAGTTCAACAAAGTAGAAGCAATGCAAAGCATCAGTTTCAAGATATGTGCGAGCAATGTAACCTTGGAAAGTTAGAGCAAGTACCTTGATGGGTGAATAAGATAGGGCATCTTCCTCGACTCCTCCACTAGGGAGCTACATTGACTTAGGTCTCCCTCTAGCTCAGAATCACTGTTAGGATCATATTACGAGCATGAATCAGAGGTGGAGAGCGTTTGCATTGCATTGCATCCAGACTTGATTTCAGTCCCTTAATGCCAAGTTTGACAGCCATGACATTGTTTTGCTTTATTCTTTTCATTCGCGCAAGCTCATAATCATTATGATGTTGTTCAGAATCTGAGATTCATAAAAACATAAAAAGTAGTCAGATTATCTATGGAATGCATTGCGGATTCAACTAGGAGAGTCTTTCCCCATAAACCCCTACATATGCAAAGTTCACCTCCCCAACCGTTCTGACCAGACCACACACAGAAATACAAACCCCTTATGTCTCTATAACAGGCACACATTTCAAAACTGAAGTAGGAACATTAGAATCATATGAAATTCGTATTTGAACAAATAAACTAAGCAATTATGGGTGGCGTAATGTTTAGCTTCAAGGGTGGAGTGTTGGTAGTGCGACACAAAGCAAGTAGGCAGATTGTATTCCATGTAAAAGATCGAAACCTATGTAAAAGCTGGAAATGACACTTTCTTTCTATACAATGCAGCGTTCGTTACCCACATATGATGGAAGATATCACATAGAGAAATACTATTCACTCATGTCTATGGTTCCAGTATTTAGAAACAGGGTGGTCCACCCTAAAATAATATTGACAACAAATATGACAAGGCAAGCATAGATATAGTGTATCAATCATTTACTTGTGAGCTTATTAGGACAAGTATGCAGAATTGTAACTGCAGTAAGAGACCGTCCAAAATCTAAATGAAGAAGTTTGTCTAGCACTTATTGTTTGCAACTAATCGACATGAATAATTGGATATTATATCGAATGAGTAAGAAAGACAAGTAAAATTGTCAACAAACCTGGCTTACACTAGTAATCTGGGTCAATGTCACTATGACCAACAATCCAAAATGACTAGTTTCTGTTCCGAGGGCCGGAATTTTGAAAACCCTGTGAACTTTAGAGGTACTAAAGATTACCGAAATACATCTGAACCATTAAGTGTAGGTAGCACCGAGCACACAACAAACCCTAATGACAAAGTCCCGCCTAATGAGTAATGAATCAATTAGAAAATGGGTGATGAGGAGTGGCTCTTTGAGTGTTGAGGACGTATATCGGGATAAATCGGGTTGGCTTGGTGGGTGATGCACGCCGAGCCCCTGAACGGACCGGGAAGGTAGGCACGACGGCGCACCCGGCAGCGGTGACGCTTGTTAGGCGGCTCCTGGCCTCCTGTTAGTCCGGTGTCTCCTCCTAGAGTCATGCCGTTTGGGGACAGCAAGTCGCCGGCGAGGCACGCGGCTGGGGGAGAGTAGAGATCGGAAGCGCGCAGCAGAACAGAGGGGAATCGGGGCCTGGGACGACCCAAAATCCCAGGGTGGGCGAGATACACACCCGAGCGGCGAACATGCATTTTCGAAACTAATTTAGGAACATTTAGCTGACCAATTAAACAACTCTATTTTAATAATATCAGATTCGTATTTGAACATCTAAGCTTGTTTAGCTTGATGGATGGAGCAGTGTTATTATGACACGAAGCACGATTCGATCGTATAGTGATCATAAAGGGGAAACTCTAAGCATATTTTTTAGCAAAAGAGGGTTTCCCTCCGATTTCTATTAAAGAAACCACCACGGAACCAACATGATCAATTAAACCCTAAGCATGATCAATTAAACCGTATTATGGCTGTGCCATGGCAGATTTGAAGCTGCAAACCGGAGAAATGATATTTAGCATCCATTGTTTGCTTCGAACTAAGAACTAAATTCTAAGAGCTGAAAAGAAAGTAGAGTAACCAAGTTAAGATCTATTTTCTGGTTTAGATAAAAAAGTTAAGGAGATATGAAGTACCACCTCTCTTGCGGCGCCGTGTAGGCATCGGGGGTGCGATGGCTGTCGGTGGCGTTGAAGCAGATCTGCGACGGTAGACGGGTGCATCGAGGGATAAGTCCCGTTGCGGTGGAAGAGAAGGTCGTGTGAGCGGCCCCGGCAAAGAGGACGACGGTGCCGATGAAGCGAGAGGACGCGATGCAAGGCTATTGGTCCGTCGCCGTGGATGAGAAATGACCATCTCTAGCAGTGGACGACGCGGTCTTGGTAGGCGCTCCGGCATGGTGGAGGACGGTGGTGATGGATGTGGTGGAGGACAGCGGTGATGGATGGGGTGGCGGACGGAGGCTGGTGCGGGGATGGGGTGTTCTAGCGTGGACGGTGTATGAATGGGAAAATGAAGTGAGAGGTACGGGGAACCATGTTTTTGGGGCCTTTATGCGAAATATGGGAAAGTTACGAACTTAGCCCCCGTTTAAAATTTGGACGTCTCGTCGGTTGGGGATAGGACGGTAATCTCGCATCTCGCCAATATTTTCCCAGAGCGATTTCGGGCGAGGTGATGGTGATTGGCGCCCATGGTTGGCGCCCATGGTGTATGAACGGGGCTGACAGGTAGGGCGGTTGTGTCACGTCTGAGTGAAGTTACAAACCTGCCCCTATTGAAAATATTGGCCTACATCGATTTCGGCCGAGTCGAGTTTGTTTTGCCGCCCACCGTGTATGAATGGGGAATGGAGGGAGAAACAGAGGTCTTTCGGACGAGCTTGAATCAAATTTGTTTTGCCGCCCATGTTTGACGCCCACTAGTCGGAATGGGCTCAGAGGCGGTCGTGTCACGTCTAATTGAAGTTACTAACCTACCCCTATTTAGAGCAGTGGAAATCGGGCTGATCGATTGTCCGTGTAATGGGTAGACAGTAATTTCCATCTCCCAAACACTTGGCTTCGGCCAGCGACGTGGGAGTGGACATTTTGCTGCTTCTTTCGAATTTTGGGACAATAAGCATCCATGTTTACCCTGGCAACTAAATTTGAATCCATTTTGTATTCCTATATGAATCTTTATAAATCATTCTATGTGTTTTTATATATCTTGAAAAGGACGACAAAGATGTATTCCACTGTCAAATATGAATATGGTTTACAAATGCCGATACTCAAATTCAGAAACTAGAATCCAGTTTAAGGTGAATTCGAATATTTGGAACACTTCATGTCCAACTCAAATGTCACACGCAGCATAATGTGTACTCCCATTTAGATATGTACACAAGCGATGTATCAAGATTCAAATACTGAGTCAATCAACCAAGAATGTACAGAACTAATAGACATATAAACACTTATAGAGTATATGGATCAATAATATCAACTAACATACATAAGCCAGTCATTGTACTTTTTTTGGCTACAACAAGATCCTTTTTTAGCCAGACCTTGGCCCTTTCCGATGCGTGCCACTTATGGTCCATCTATACTACTACTATTGTTGAATGCACATTCAGCCCGATTGGCATATTTGTAGGTCTGGCACAGCAATCCAAATGAAATGTCTCCGAGTCTTATCTATTAATACAGACTTGTGCTCAAATAAAATTACAAAAAAAAAAACAATTATTACATGATCTCTAAAACAAATGGTTTGATTGATTACATGAACAGACAACACAAAGCTTATTCAACTATGGAAAGAACATTTCACCTATGATTGACCAAGTAGGAATTTAATTTCCTTTTTTCCTTGAGGACCTTAACAATCTGGTCAGTCTCAGCTTGCTTCGTTTTGAAATCTACCAAATATTTAATGGTTGTCTTGAGTACTGAATGTGATTGTGATGATTGCTTCCTCAACATGTCAACTTCATCTCTAAGTGCAGAAGCAGAATCTCTTTCTACCACTAGTTTAGCCTCTAGAGCATCAGCAGTTGGCAATTCATAATGCACGATCGGGCCGGTGCCACTGCTGTGGGATGATGCAACGTCCATGGGGACCTCGCTCTTTGATCTTGGGCTAACCTGTTTTGCCATTAAAGTTCCGATTGGATTCAGAAAAGTTGAAGTTAGCAAAACATCTCAACTAGGAGTTATAACAGCAAACCAGTTAAACAAACAAGGAATTAAAGAGTTTCAATTGGATCTTTGAAAAGTAGTTATTAACATCATTGTAATCCGCTGTTTCATCAATAAAGCAATTAAACAAACAAGTAGATATTTAAGTTAAGGCAAACAGATAATTCTTAACAGTAAGTATCAAACACATAGATAGGCGCAGTCTACAATATGATTAACACGCTGTGCCATTATGTAATCAGTAGCAAACTAAATTAAGCCAAGCAACGTAATTGAACAATTTTGCAATAAGTGGCTAACTAAAATTCTGAGAAGTAGGTAACTGAACTTATGCTAGTTCTTTGTACAGGCACACTGCAACTTTTTTTTCGCTTACAAGGTTGTACGAAGAAGTCCATGGCATCAATTGCTTGGATACGGAGTCCCAATACTTCTTTCTTCCCACACTGCATGGGTAAGTCGAATGGTTAATCTGGTAAGATGGTGCATCCTTGATATGTTATATGAGGACGTGTAGTCAGACTAGTAGTAGCCAAACACATCACACTGGCTTTTACTATATATTTCATGCGATTACTTTTGGCATATCGAGATCTAAGCAATCTACAATAGGATGAAAAGACTGGCATCCTTCACATTATTGGCGAACTCAGTTCATAGAAACAAGCAATTCAACCATTACGTGGGTAAAACAAAAGCGCCCTTTGGAATATTTTTCACTATCCAATCATACACGCATAAAAGGCGCGACGCCACCATAGGGGTTGGTATGGGCGGCCGCCTCGTGTGGCTAGAAAGTGTGCACCTAGTTTGAGTCGTCCAGGTTGGCGCATGCTAGTTTTGTTCATCCCAACGCATGAGCAGGCAATGTAAAAAATGAAGAAAAATGTTTCAATTTGGATGGGCCAATAACATAAGTGCAAGGCAGGCCCTATAGCACGCTCGCGGCCCAAACGAGCGCCTCCCATATCAATCGACAGCAGGAAAAATCCCAATTCATTCGCTCCAGCCTCCAGTCTGGTTCGCTCCTAACCTAGCCGCCGCTGGACAGACCGACACAACACTTCCTCGCGCCCTCGTTGGAGGGCGGTCGCCGAGCTTCAAGCGAACGGAAGGACAAGAAGATGAAGATCCAACCCTGGGTGTAGCCTGCGTGGGAGGCAGCGGCGGCAGCACGGGCATGGCATCGAGCTTGCGCAAACGGACAGTCGCAGCTTGCAAGAGTAGCATGCGCAACGAGCAGGTACATCACATACCTGATTATATCTAATTCAACTCTTCGATTTCTGGCCAATAGTTAAACCTGACGGTGTTGTAAAACTGCTTGTATGTAGGGAATTTATGAGAAAATGAAACCAATTTCTACTTATTTTATAACTCCCCCAATCAATACTGAACTGTCTGAATCTCATGTATCTAATCAAGTTTCCAGTGCAAACATACAAGCTCATGTTGTTCTTGAGCCTGAAGTGTCTAATGAACAGACTGCTAATGAAGGATTTGATGCAAACATTTTACATGCTCCTCGTGATGAACATATAGTGTTTAATGAGGGATCTAATGCAAGCATTTTGCAAGCTCATTGAAGTATTTAGTGTCTAATGATGATCTACTATGTTGAGAGAGACAGAGATTTGCAAGCATTGATGACAAGCAAATTATAGTGCATTTTCATAGCTTGAGGAGACGTCGAGGCCATCTACCAGAAAGTCCCCGTATCATGACAACATAGCATAAATACTTTTCTAATATGTTGTTTGAAACTATTGGCATACTTGTGAAGGATAGATATATTGATATGCAGTTTGCGCACTGGTTATACGTGCAATTACACTTCGATATTTTCAGCCAGAGAACGAATAATTCAAGCAGGTACAGACCATGTTCGTAGTCCTTGTACACCATGTTGCATTTTGTGTTTTTTGGTGCTTGCATCATTTAGTGTTTATAATTTGAACTACTTTCGATCATTAGCTGGTTTTCAAAGTGCATGTAGCTTCACATTTCTCAAGTTATGTTGATTTCCGGAGTGCAAGTGCCTTCGCATTTTTTAAGTTAAATATTCGCCCCAGGTAACTTGAATTCGTGGATCAGCCACTGCACACAAATTATACACGAATGCCAGTACGAATTAAATGAAATGCAGGGACTTACGCTAGCTCGTTGTATAGGCTCACTGCAGCTCTGCTTGCGCTTGAGATGTTCCATGTACAAGTCCATGTTACCACTTGCTTGGATGTGCAGGCCTTGTGCTCCTTACATCCCCCTCTGCATTTTTGACACGGCGAATGGTTGATCAAATAAGAGGAATCGACCTTGATGTTGTACCGGTGGACAGATACTTACAAGGTCATACGGGTGTGCAGGATGTGCACCAGATCCCGTAGCGCCGTCATGCCTCGCTAAAAAATGGATTTGCTTGTTTCAGGTGATATCTCCAGAAGAAATAACAGTTAAAGTCAGAGTTGCATAGGCGTGTAAGCTAAGAGAGCAGTGAAAGGATATCCAAACATCGTCAGAACAGTGCACAAGGGAGTGATGTGTGGATACCTAGTTCGGGCCAGCGTTTGGGCATGCTCTCCTAGCTAGAGTGCGGGTCACTTTAGAGCCGTTGAGGGTGATGCGCTGGCGTTGGCTGGCCGCGCACGGATGTAGATCTTGAGTGGCAGCGGAGCGCTACGATGCGGTGGACGAGACCGTTGGTGAAGCCCCAACAGCCTCGGGGGGCGGAGGTGCGACGATGTGCTCGGTGAAGTGGCCCCGGTGAGCTGGGAGATGGCGTCGGTGAAGAGCGCCTGATGCGGTGGAACTCGGTGTCTGTGAGGCACGTCGGTTGCGGAGGCCGACGTTGTCGGTGGACCACCCGATGCGGTGGACGAGGGCGTAGATGAGGTAGCTCCGGTGCGGTGGTGAAGCGCGACCGTCGTCTTCGCTGCCGTCGTCCGGCACAGAGGTGGGGAACGGTGGGGAAAGAGACGAGACAAGGGGCGATTCGAGGGTTGGCAGCGAATTAGGGATTTGAGCAATCTGGGCGCGGAAGGGGACTGTGGAGAAGAGAGAATTTGCAGGGCTGGAATTGGGGCCGCCAGATATTTCAATCCGAAACGTGGAAGCGCGAACTTATATTGTTGTCGTCCTTTTTTTGGGGGAGGGGGGTGGGTGGCTGGTTGCTACGCGTCCGTCCGACACACACGACCACCCCGACAGGACTATGCTTCGGTGCCTTAAGGCACCTGCCTTTGTCCATGACATGTGGGCCCAACAGGTTGCCGCCCACATGTCGGGCCACCCAAAGGCGCTTGCCTTTAAGGCACCGGCAAGATCCACCCCGACACGACTCGGGTCTGCCTGGTGCGCCTACATTTGAGAATGCAAACGAATCTTCTTTCATTTGCAAACGAATTTGTATGTATTACCATGGCCGTGTTTTCCTTGCAATAATTAGTCATTCGAAACGAGATACTCCATCCGTTCACTTTTGTAAGTCGTTTGCACAACTTAAAATGAACTGTTTTGCACATTGTCTGAAATGTCTTCAAGGTCTTATAAAAGTGAACAGAGGGAGTACTATAAATTAATTAATGAGGAGTTATTTAAAAAAATCGAAACAGTACCCACGCTAACGTGGATTAGAGTGTGTGTCACATAATTAGTTATTTGAATTAGAGTGTGTGTCACATAGTTAGATATTTGAATTAGAGTGTGTGTCACGTAGCGATCACAAATTCTAACGTGGATTTCGCATTTCACTATATCGACGCTATTTTTTAATACAAATTCATATGTATATGATGAACACCATGGTAGTGAGAAAACTTTTGGATGGTTTCAAACATATGACCTACAAAATAGCACAACAAATTGAGTCAATGTCAACTTTTTGAAACTTAGTATGGCACAAATTCAAAATAATTACCCGTATGCCTGGTCCTCGGTTCAAATCTTACAATGTACACCGAATTGAAACATCGATATTAAATCTCGTACTATGTACATTCAAATGTTGTTTTTTGCCCCCCCCTTTAAACGCTACATACTTCCTGTATCGGTCAATCTTCCTCTCCTAACCACCTTAGGAAGCTATCGGTTTCCAACACACGTTCATTCTTTCTCTCCATGTTTCGATCTCTAAGTCTCTCAACTACACAACCCCTTTTTCCGCTCTGTTACCAAATATATTTACCTCACACACCCACCATTGCACCCCACGCCGAGCTCTCTCTCTCTTCCCCCTCTCCCTCTCACCCTCTCGCGCTAAATACATGCATTGCCTATCTAGCCCCCCAACCTCTCGTGCGCACGCAAGCACGTTGTATATCTAGGTCACTCCAAAAAACTGTCTCACTCTTTCTTACAGACGGCGAGCCACACTCGCTCAATCTCTCTCTCTTTACCTGAGTCTCGTTTAACCTCGTTTTCTTTCACACACAAATGATATATCTCCCTCTTCGGGCCTCGATCGACACACTCTATACTCTCTCACGCAGATTGCCTATCTAGGTCAGTCCATCCAAGCCACCGCCACTCTTTCGACCTCATGGTGGGCCACGCTCACTCAATCTCTCTCTCTCTCTCTCTCCGTATGTCTCGATCGACCTTGCTCTTTCTCGGACAAAAACGATATATCACCATATTTGAGCCCAATTCGACCTATTCACATTGTATACTCTCTCACGCACATCGTCTATCTAGGTCACTCTCTCCAACCCGTCTCACTCTTTCGATCGCACGGCGACCCTATGTGATCGGTTGACCTTGCTTCCTCCCACGCACAAAATATATCTACACGTCTGTGATTGGATCATCTCTCAAGCTCTATCTTACAGCCCTCACCCTTGCCAAAAGCTCAATCGGACAAAATCTCTCCGAGCATATATATTTGTTCAATGAATGTCGGACCACACTCACTTTGTCTCTCTATCTATATGTCTCTCGATTGACCTCGCTTTCTCACACCGTATCTTCCACGCGTTGAAGCTACTACCTCTCCATCCCTCATAAGCCGGAGCTATTTACATTGTGAGGGCACTCCAACCTTGGATTAATCATGTAGGCATTTATTCCGGTCGGTTTAGATTATATTTTAAGTAGCATTCGCCCACAACTACTCCAAACACCGTTGCAACCCACGCAACTCCCCTAGTTGATTTCCCTCCGCTCGGTCATCGCTCTCTCGCACGTCCTTTCTCGCCTTCAACGTCGCACCATGGTATTATTGAAAAAACTATGTTGTTCTCTTTAATTATTATAAATAACCTACAAAACTACACACTGATAGTTCACTTGGAATGGAACAAATTTCGACTCACAAATTAAAGTGCTACAAACTTCACACCGAGGGGCCCACATGTCATGAAACAAATTTGGACCCATATACAAATTAAAAAATGAAGGACGAGGATCGAACATGCGACCGGGCCTTCAAGCCGCACGTCAATAGGCAACATACGTAGAATAGCAATGTTTGTTGTACCCCCTTTGTTCACATAATGTTTTTATATTACCACAGCCTAATTAATGGATAACATGTAATACTGTTTTTAGTATTTTTAGTATTAGACGCACGGGCAAACAGGAAGAACTCGCGGGCAATGTTGCCGTTGACCATATCTGGACGCGCTCACAAGTCACGGCACCAGTTTCACGTACTAGCAGCACTAGTCGATTATTATGCGTGCAATGCACGTTAATTTGGAAGTATATTAAGTGCATGCGAATATTAACTAATAGGATATTATTTGTGTGTTGTCATGTGATTAGCACTATTTTTGGCATGAAATTAACTGCACGCTAAACCGTGTTGAGCGCTCGACATTGAAGCAGTCTAGGTCGTTGGATGACAAGGAATACATGTGGCTTGATGATGTTTTATATTTAATTTGATACGGCTCTAGCAGAACATTCATTCGATCAAACCATACATTTCGTTCAGTCTGACTCCGACTTTAAATTATACGACGATCGATATAAAATAAACGGAAATGATAAACGTTCGGATTTTAAGCATGGCAATCCGAACGTTTTTCATGACAAATTTAGATTACGCGCTGACGGCGGGGGCGTCTCGCGGTGGGAAGCGGCTCCTCTGCCGTGGTCTATGTGTCATCGGGCCACTGACCGACGGCGACGGCGGCGTCTTGCACCGTTGTTGGCGTACTCCTGGACGTTGGCCTAGCTTCAAGGAAGGCCAAAATATTCTGGACTTCGGAGCGAGTCAACTGGCGGGAGGAGGCGATTGACGTTGGTGCAAGGAAGCGGTCGACGGCGGCCATCCATGCCGCTGAGGGGGGCACTGGCACCTGCGCGGGGATAGGCGCTGTCAACGGCGCAGCGGAGACATTCGTGTGCACGGGCACCGGCACGGGCGCGCATGTTAGTGCACGCGCAGGCGCATGCGCTGGCGCATGCGCTGGCAGGTGCACGGGCACCGGCACGGGCGTGCACGTCAGTGCACGCGCAGGCGCATGCGTTGGCAGGTGCACGGGCGCGTGAAAGTCGGCGAGGACCTCGTGGAACCCCGTGGCATCAAGCTCGGCGATAATGTGCGGCTCCCAGCCCATCAATGCCACGGGGATGGGCGTTGGCGCGATCGGGCGGCACGGAGCGGGCAGGAGGCGAACGCGAGGCGACATCTTCCTGCATGGTCAGTTCAAGCTTGTCCCAAAGCGCCTTATGTTCTTGAGACTCCGGCTGGGTGTCTTCCTCAGGAAACTGGAACACTAAGAGCAGACCATCGTGATGCGGCATGGCGTACGTTTAGGTCAGGCTAGTTGGAGGTAGACGACAGGAGAATCGGAGAGGAAGAGAGAGGATTGTAGCGATACCAGGTAGTGCGGGGTTAATTTTAAACTGCGGCACCGGCGACATTAAAAGTGGGAGCAGTTGGGACGACGATGGGTGGCGGAGCCTGGTCAAAGGGCTCGCCTCCCGGTGAGTCTGCAATGATGCTGCTTTCGCACGCCTCCACAAA
This sequence comes from Aegilops bicornis, assembly GCA_021605145.1. Taxonomy (NCBI): domain Eukaryota; kingdom Viridiplantae; phylum Streptophyta; class Magnoliopsida; order Poales; family Poaceae; genus Aegilops; species Aegilops bicornis. The sequence goes on along the minus strand of CM038675.1, from coordinate 237,377,704 downwards.
CGGCGCAGCGGTTCGCTTTCGCACGCGCCTCCCGTCGACTCACACGCTTGCTGGGACGACACCTGCCGATGAGAAGCAGGGACTCGTGGCGGCACGTAAACGCCCACGATTTTAATAGTGAAAGCGTTCGCCTTAACGTGAAAGGTCTTTGTTCCAAAATACCTTGGCTCTTCATTTGTGCACCTTGTCATAAGCAGCTTGTCTCGAATTCAAGAAAAAACTTACGAAGTAATATTTGTGCCATATCACGTGACCATGCTCGGTTTCAAGAATTTATGCTCACTTTTGGATTTTCTGAAATTTAAGATCTAGGATTCGAAACAATATGATAACCTGCATCATGCAATAAATTTTCAAGCTGTACATACATCTGTTGTATTTCTTAAGAAAGGATTTGGTCAAACATTTTGCTTAGTTAGACTTGGACAAGTTATATATGCAGAGTAAAAGGATAATCCCTCCGTACGAGTGCATTGCCTGATATATTAACTCAAGTACTAGGCACGAACAAACAGGCTCAATTCTGTGCTCATCCTGGTGTAGTAGTAGTAGTACTAGGCAAGACGGGTGACCTTGACGAGCGGCGACCGAGGGAATTGAACCCTGTTCGGCACGGTAGGTAATGTTATCTAGTTACTAAAGCATCCCTCCGTTGTTCATCGGTAGTCATTATGGACCGGGGACATGAGGGGAATTTCCTAGGGCTGGAATTCTGGCCGCCAGATATTTCGACTTGAAACGCCAAGGCTCGACTGGTTCGGGTTGCCTAATGTGTGTACCACTCACGCCACCGAAGGACACAAGCCCGGTTTTTTTTAGGATCAACACGAGCCAAGGTCTGGCTGGTACGCCGTTGGGTCCTACCATTCAAGAATACGAAAGGTACCTTTTAAATTGCCGAAAGAATCTATGTGTATTACAATACCCGTATCTTAAATACTAATCTCAACGTGGTAATTGATTTATGACGAGTTGTTGAATTAGAGTGAGTTTGTGATATAGTGATCTCAACGTGGATTTCACATTTCATGGTATCCCTAGTAAGTTTTCCAATGCAGATTCAAATTTAAAAGATGAACAATACGGAGGCGAGAAAACTTTGTATGTATCAAGCATATGACCACACACACACACACACAGAGAGAGAGAGACACACAAGCATGAACACAACAACAATCCAATAATTATAGTGCATCTATTTTCCAAACCATGCATGTATGACACGAATTCAAAAATACTCCTTCTATTCCTAAATACTAGTCTTTTAGAGAGTTCAACAAGTGACTACATACGGAGCAAAATGAGTGAATCTAGACTCTAAAATATGTCTATATACATCCGTATGTGCCAGTCTATTTGAAGCCTCTAAAAAGACTAATATTTAGGAACGAAGGGAGTAAAATGTACTACATCCATGGTCCTTGGTTCAATATTTAAAATGAACATGCAAATGTTGTGTTTAGGCGGAGCTATGATTGTCGGGGGTCAACCCCTCGACCTTAGATAAAATTGTGGAGCTCTGTTTAGGGTTGTTTAGATTATATTTGTCCCCACCCTCCCAACCACCAATTGGCTGTGCACCCCCACCCCTCCTCCCCGGGAGAATATCATGTGCCCCCATACCTTAGATGCTATATGCCGATACGAGTTGCTTGGAGCTTGTAGATATGAGATATAGCAGCTCACATGATGTGTCTTAATATTTTTGCAGGAAACCTTGATGAGTTTGAGAATTGCACATAGTTTGTACAAAAACTACTTAGATGCCCTTTGATCCCATACCCAACGACCTCGAAGCTCGTATCACCGTAGCATCTAAGATGAAGGAGGACATCATATTCTCCTGTATGTAAGAATATCATGTGCTACCACACCTTAGATGCTTTGGTGATACAAGCTCTTCGGAGGCGTTGGATTTGTGACCCAACACCTCCTCGGTGGTTCAAAAGGTTTTTTGCAGAAAAGCCCCGAAAGAGTTCGGCCACTGCTTACAAGCACAAAGACTGCTTCGAGATGCCATTGGATCTCGAGATCAAACTACCTCCAAGCTCGTATCACCGTAGCATCCAAGCTGTGATAGCACCTTATGTTTTCTCGCCGCGGGAGAGTATGAGGTGCTCCCGCATCGTAGATTCTATGGTGATACGAGTTCACCGAGATCTAACGGCCCACGATGGGAGGTTTGAATGTTTTTGCAATATACGGCTGATAGATTTTGGGAAATGCGCAGAAAGTACAAGTACTACACATGTGCCATCTGATCACTGATCATACGACCTAGATGCTCATATCATCGTAGCGGGTAATTAAGCTACGGGGAGCACCTAATATGATGTAGGGCGGAACCCTAATCGGAGATCTTTCACGTTTGGAGGGGATCCTATGAGGAGAACACGACGAACAAGCGGAAGAACACAACAACAAACACACAAGAGGAACACTAAACCGACAAGTTTCGATTACACAAGGGCTAGATCACCGAACACATAAGGTAGCACAAGATTCAAAATCAACAAAGGAAAGATACACGAGTGGCCGTTGTTCTCAGAGAGGAGGTCTTGATGGGGTCTTGAATCCGCTTGGGGGATCTTCTCCGTAGAGGTCCTGAGCTCCGAGGAGAAGTAACCAAGTGGATGAGCAAGGCTCTCACACAAACATGAGCTAAACCAATGCTAACCCTAGAAAGGTGGGGAAGAAAGAGTATATATAGTCTAGGGGCAAAGGGGTACAAGGGCGGCGGCCCCAAACGAAGTCAACGCACAGGCGTCGGACGTCCGGAGGTCACCAGTCGTCCGGAGGCTCGAGAGTGTCCGGACGTCCAGAGGCTTTCGGACGTCCGTAGATTCGGTTCGGGCGTGCGTCGGTCGGACATCCGGAGGCTTTCGGACGTCCGTAGATTCAGTTCGGGTGTGCGTCGGTCGGATGTCCGGAGGCTTTCAGATGTCCGTAGATTCCATTCGGGTGCCCAGCTGCCGAACGTCCGGAGGGCGTCGGTCGTCCGTGGCCTGGGAGTTCGCCGGACGTCCGGACGTGGTCGGACATCCGATGCCTATAGCTGCAGCATCCTTTCTTCTTCTTCTTCAACATGCTTGGGGTCCTCGTTGTCTTGGCTCTTGGAAGTAGTTGTTCCTTGGCTTATCTCCATGTACCTGATTATACATAGGGTTTCCGAATGAGGTAGTAGCCATGTCTCGTGAGTAGGAGGAGGGAGTTCGGAGAGGAGCAATTTCACCTTATCTTCGATAGCCTTAGCTCGGGCTCGCGTCATGGGTCCACGTGGTGTTGAGGAAGATGTAGGTGCGTCCATGGGGATGAGTGAGGGATGCTCCGCATCATCTCCCCCCCCCCTTGAGAGAGATCCGACCTCGGATCAAAAGCTTCATCTCCATGGTATGGTGCGAGGTACTTGACGTTGAAGATGTCGCTCACATTGTACTTGTCTCGAGGTAGGTCGATCTTGTAGGCATTGTCGTTGTAGCGTGCTAGCACCTTGAAAGGTCCATCGGCTCTAGGAAGAAGCTTGGACTTGCGTTCTTTGGGGAAGCGGTCCTTGCGAAGGTGTAGCCACACTAGATCACCAATGTTGAAGACCATGGGTTGCTTGTTGACATTGAGCTTGGTCGCTAGTCGTTGTACTTGGAGCTCGATGGTTTGTCTTGTATCCTCATGCATCTTCTTGATGTATCTTGCCCGTGCACTCGCATCCATGTTGGTGCGCTCTTGTAGAGGAAGAGGTAGAATGTCCAATGGGGACAACGGGTTGAAGCCGTAGACGACCTCGAAGGGGGACTTGCCGATAGTCGAATGTCTTGCACGGTTGTAGGCGTACTCGGAGATGGGTAGACATGCTTCCCAATCCTTGATGTTCTTCTTGATCAAGACATGAAGTAGAGTGGATAGTGTGCGGTTCGTCACCTCCGTTTGGCCGTCGGTTTGAGGATGGTATGCGGATGAGAACAAGAGCTTGATTCCGAAGCTTGGCGCATAGGGTCTTCCAAAAGTAACTCAAGAACTTGACGTCACGATCGGAGACGATTGTCTTTGGTACTCCATGGAGTCGCAAGATTTCCCTACAAAAGAGATTTGCAATATGTGAAGCATCGTCTATCTTGTTGCAAGGAATGAAATGTGCCATCTTAGAAAATCTATCCACAACAACAAATACGGAATCCTTTCCATTTTGAGTTTTAGGCAAACCAAGTACAAAATCCATGCTAATGTCTTCCCAAGGTTGATAAGGGATAGGAAGAGGCATGTAAAGACCATGAGATTGAGCCTTAGACTTAGCTTTGCGGCATGTGGATCATCGGTTGGTGAAGCGTGAGACGTCGCGGAACATCTTGGGCCAAAATTAGTTCTTGGAGAGCGTGGCGAATGTCTTGTCGCGTCCAAAGTGTCCCATGAGTCCGCCTCCATGAGCCTCTTGCAAAAGGAGAAAATGAAGGGAAGACTCGGGAATGCATAGTTTGTTAGCTCTCATAAGATAAGCATCCTTGATTTAATATTGTTCCCAAGAAGTATGCATCAAACACTTAGCATAAGGAATAGCAAAAGATGGGTCGTTAGCATACAATTCTTTTATGTGCTCAAAGCCAATAACATTCAACTCAAGTTTAGTGACAATCATGCACATGCGTGAAAGTGCATCGGCAACTACATTTTCTTTACCCTTAATGTACATGATCACATAAGGAAAAGATTCAATAAACTCACTCCATTTGGCATGACGCTTGTTCAACTTAGTTTGACCTTTTAGGTACTTAAGCGTTTCATGATCGGTATGGATGACAAACTCATGCGGTCTAAGGTAATGTTCCCAAACATGTAGGACACACACTAAAGCATACAATTCTTTGTCATAGATGGGATAGTTAAGTTGAGCATTGGAGAGCTTTTCACTAAATTAAGCAATGGCTCGTTTTTCTTGCATCAAAACTCCGCCAATTCCGGTACCACTTGCATCACAATGGACCTCAAAAGTTTTGTCAAAATTAGGCAAAGCAAGAATCGGAGCATGAGTAAGCAAAGACTTAAGCTCATCAAAAGAGGTGGATTGCAAAGTTCCCCAAACAAAGGGAGTATTCTTCTTACTCAAAGCATGCAAAGGAGCGGCAATTGTGCTAAAATCTTTCACAAAGCAACGATAAAAACCCGCAAGACCAAGAAAGCTACGCACTTGTTGCAAATTGATGGGTTGGGGCCAAGTTTTAATTGCTTCAATTTTAGATTCATCAACATGGACACCCTTTGAGGATACTACAAAAGCCAAGAAAACCACTTTGTCAACACCAAATGTGCATTTTTTCATGTTGCCATAAAGACTTTCCTTGCGAAGGGTTTGCAAAACAGCCCTAACATGATCAAGGTGTTCTTTCATGGTTTTGCTAAACACAATAATATCGTCGAAGCAAACCACAACAAAGACTCCAATGTAAGGACGAAGCACATGATGCATAAGACGCACGAAAGTACCGGGAGCCTCCGAAAGACCCATAGGCATCACTAACCACTCGTATAAACCAAATTTGGTTTTGAAAGCAGTTTTCCATTCATCACCCTCTTGTATGCGGATTTGATAATAGCCACTTTTAAGATCAATTTTTGAGAAAAAGTTGGCTCCACTAAGTTCATCAAGCATATCATCTAAGCGAGGAATGGGATGCCTATAATGACGGTAATATCATTTATAGGTCTACAATCGGAACACAAGCGGAAACTTCCATCGGGTTTAGGCAAAAGTATAACAGGAACGGCACACGGGCTTAGGCTTTCACGTACATGACCGTTGTCGATGAGTTGTTGTACTTGCCGTTGAATCTCCTTGGTTTCTTCGGGATTGACTAGGTATGGAGCTTTGTTTGGGAGAGGTGCTCCGGGGACGAGGTCGATTCGATGCTAAATGCCTCGAAGAGGAGGTAGACCCGGAGGTAGCTCATCGGGAAAACATCTTGGAATTCCTGCAAAAGAGATTGAAACACTAAAGGTAGCTCATGAGAGGTGTTAGTTGTTGGCTCTCCATCCTTGCACACAAGAACAAAGTGCATCACACTAGATGGGTTCTCACACACTTCTCTCATCTCACTTTTGGTGGCAAATAGGATGAGGTTTTTCTCTCTAGGCGAAGAGGCGCTCAAGTTTGGCTTGTGGCTCTCACTCACTTTTTGGTGGATCACTTTCTCACTCTTGTCTCTATGATGGGTGGCTTGCTTGTCGGCTATCACTTGACTAGGAGACATAGGTCGTAGCACATATTCCTTCCCTTTCATCTTGAAGCTATAGTGATTGGTGCGCCCGTTGTGGAAGACACCACGGTCGAATTGCCATGGTCTACCAAGAAAGAGGTGGCAAACCGTCATTGGGACCACATCGCATTCCAAAGTGTCCTCATATGCACCAATTTTGAAGGAGACTTGGACCGTATGCTCAACTCGTATAGTGCCGGAGTCACTTAGCCATTGAACCTTGTATGGAGTCGGGTGCGTCCTCTTCACCAATTGAAGCTTGGAGCATAGTTCTTCACTTGCCAAGTTGTGACAACTTCCTCCATCGATGATGACCTTGACGGACCTTCCGTTGATGCCGGACTTTGTGTGGAAGATGTGGCATATTTGGTCGTCTTCTTGTTGATGTTGAAGAGTCAAGACCTTGGAGACAACGAGAGCGGGGCTCGAATCCTCATCGCAAAAGACTTGATCATCTTCATCTTCGTTCACTCGCTGCTGCATGGCCACTTGCTCAAGGGCTTCCATCTCCTCATCACTCATTGAGTCATATGTGTCGTCGTCGTTGAGGATCATGGTGCGCTTGTTGGTGCATTCGTAGGACTTGTGGCCTCGGCCGCCGCAAGTGAAACACTTGAAGGAGCTTGTTTTAATGGTCTCATCGGTCGGAGTAGATGATGAAGCACACGGCTTGAAGTTGCTTGTAGTAGGAGGAGGACGACTTGAACTTGTTGAATTTTTCTTGTAACTCGACTTGTCGTCGTTGTTTGTAGAAGGTTTGGTTGATGTAGATGTTGGAGGAGATGTTGAAGCTTGGTTGTTGGAGAAGCCGTAGGTCTTGGACGAGTACTTGGCGTACTTGAAGTCATCTTGCACTTGATGTTCCGCCTTTGTAGCTTGATGCACGAGCTCAATGAGGGTGGAGTATGGTTGGAAGTCGGCGATCTTCTTGATGGGATGATTGAGTCCATTCAAGAAACGTGACATAGTTTGCTCATCATCTTCCTTCACATTGGCTCGAATCATAGCTATCTCCATTTCCTTGTAGTGTTCTTCAACACTCTTTGTTCCTTGCTTGACGAGTTGGAGTTTCTTGAAGAGGTCGCGGTTGTAGTAGGTTGGCACAAAACGTGCTCGCATGACATCCTTCATTTGAGCCCAAGTGGCGATTGGAGGTTAACCTCTTGCTTGTCGCCGCTCAAGAATTTGTTCCCACCATATGAGCACATAGTCTTGGAACTCAAGTGATGCCATAGCGGTCTTCTTCTTTTCCTCATAGTTGTGCAAACGAAAGATTTTGTCGACCTTCAATGCCCATGAGAGGTACTCTTCGGGGTCATTGCTTCCCTTGAACATGGGCATGGTGAATTTGAGCTTTCCATATCGTTGCTCTTCATTGTGTTGTTGGCGATGGTGATGATGACGTCCTTGACGTGGATTGCAATCGTCTTCATGTTGCTCTTGGTGTGGAGGAAGACCATGATCAACTTGCTCTTGTTGAACTTGAGGTTGAGGTGGAACTTGGCGAGCTTGTGGAGGAGCTTGAGGGACTTGACGTTGTACATGGGGTTGGTAGTTCCTCTCTTGGATTTATTCTCGAAGGGCTTCCTCTTGATTGCGCCGTTCGCGATTGCGGTTGGCGAAGGCTCGACTTGATTCTTGAAGGGCACGTTGCGCCTCAAGAGCTTGTGCTTCTCGTTGTTGTTGTTTAAGACGTTCAGCCTTGGCGTCTTGTTCTTCTTGGTGTAGACGCGCTCGTTCTTCCTCTTGGCGCCGTAGTCATTGTCATTCTTGAGCTTGGGCAAAAGCGGCTTGGTTTGATTGAGGATGAGGGACTTGCTCATCGACTTGCTCTTGTGAATGCTTCTCATGTAGCGGGTTGCAAGATGCATGATGGTCTTGACGCGCGGCTCGTCGAAGAGTGTTCGAAGTAGGTGTACTTGAGTCGTCGAAGGTGTCGTCGGAGTGTCGACTCGAGCGGCTCCGTCTTGAGGATGAAGAAGTGGAATGATGACGGTTTGTCATCAAGGCGCGGATCTCGTCCATTCTTGCATCATTCTCTTGCTTGTGAGCGTCGAACTTGTTGTCGAAGTAGTCTCTTGTACGTTGCTCGGAGAGTCGCAAGTCGGTGGCGAGGTTGTCGATGTGGTCGCTCATTGCTTGTTGCTGTTGGTGCAACGCTCGTTGTGCACCAAAGAGGTGGCTCTTGGTGACGTATGAGGACATGTCGTCGTCTTGCTCGATGAAGAGTGGGTTGGTAGAAGTACTTGGCCTATCCATCATTCCAAGCAAAATATGTGAGTGGTAGAAGGAGAAGAACTTATACCAATGTACCTTTGACCGATGTTGATGATGAATCAAGTTCACTCAAATGCGGACAATGAAATAGCACTATTGGTACCAATCCTTGTCGGTTCTCACACCTACACAAATAAAAGCTTATGGTGGAGCTTGGTGAGGATGGTGCTACAAAATTTGATGCAATTGTAAGTGAGTGTCAATAATGTTGGAAAAGGTACACAAATTTGCAAATGCAACAAGTAGACCAAGCAAATAATGGTACACGGAAACACACGCATAAATAGATAAGTGGGATTGTGCAAACCAAAAGTGAGCCAAAATGTGGAATCCACGAAAATGCTCTTGTTGCACAATACTAGAGAGACGCTAGCACGATTGCACAATAGGCGGATATGAAACTTGTGCACAACCTACTAGGCAAAAATGCAACTATCTCCCACGTATGCTATATGTATGGTATTTCGGTGCTATGATCCAATATGACAATCTTAATGTAGTATGATGCTATGGTTCTTTCTCATAACCTCTTTGCTTATCTTTCCTCTTTGCTTAAAAGCTTCGGTGGCTCTTTCACTTTTGAGCTCTTTTCTCATGCAAAACTTCACGAACCAAGATAGCAATTGTGTATGCTATGACAACTTTGTGACACACAAATGGATCCCAAGATATGCACCACGGTGGTATGGTATGTATGCTATGGAGTATGATCACTAATGTGCACAAGTCACGTTGCCGGCAATACTCAATGGCTAGTCTCGATGGGTAAGCTACGCAAAAATAAGGCCATGTGGGTATCAATGCAATTGCAAGGTATGACAAAGATGTCGATGATGTTACTGTCCTTGGTGATGATGTGACCCTTGCGAAGATGAGTCGAGGTGATGATGAAGTCGAACCGTACCTAGATAGCCGAAACACAATAGGACACGGGAACCACAACCCAAAATCTCAAGGACCAAAATGTGGCAAAATATTCATAGGATGTATTGGGGAGGATGGTGGTGTATGTGGTTTTGGAAGATGTGGTGGAAGGTGGGGTGGTGGAGGGGGTTAAACTGAAGAATTTCAGTTTCGTCAGTGTTTCACGGACGTCCGGTGTTTTCCGGTCGCCCGGCCATTCCTGGGGCTCCGGACGTCCGTAAATCGTCGGTCGTCCGGCGAGGTCGGGGTCAACGCGAGTTGGGCCTAGGCGATTTTGAGGTGGAAGAAGGTGGTGAGGTCAAAATTGAGCGAATTGATGGATGGAAAGGGTGGGGAGGGTGGGAAAAGCTAGATCCACACGTGGCAACTCAAATCCATGGACTAAATCCAACAAAATCTCAACTCACCAACAAATTACAAAAAAAATCGGGGCTATTTTTGGTGGGGAATTTTCGGATTTAGGACAAAAACAACAAAATCAAGCTAGAAAACAAAGGGTAGGGGCTCCAAAAACGTGATCAACGTGGCTCATGATACCAAGATGATGTAGGGCGGAACCCTAATCGGAGATCTTTCACGTTTGGAGGATCCTCTGAGGAGAACACGATGAACAAGCGGAAGAACACAAGAACAAACACACAAGAGGAACACTAAACCGACAAGTTTCGATTACAGAAGGGCTAGATCACCGAACACATAAGGTAGCACAAGATTCAAAATCAACAAAGGAAAGATACACGAGTGGCCGTTCTTCTCCGAGAGGAGGTCTTGATGGGGTCCACCCTAGAAGGGGGTCTTGAATCCGCTTGGGGGATCTTCTCTGTAGAGGTCCTGAGCTCCGAGGAGAAGTAACCAAGTGGATGAGCAAGGCTCTCACACAAACATGAGCTAAACTAATGCTAACCCTAGAAAGGTGGGGAAGAAAGAGTATATATAGTCTACGGGGCGAAGGGGTACAAGGACTGCGGCCCCAAACAAAGTCAACGCACAGGCGTCGGACGTCCGGAGGTCACCGGTCGTCCGGAGGCTCGAGAGTGTTCGGACGTCCGGAGGCTTTCGGACGTCCGTAGATTCGGTTCGGGCGTGCGTCGGTCGGACGTCCGGAGGCTTTCGGACGTTCGTAGATTCCATTCGGGTGCCCAGCTGCCGGACGTCCGGAGGGTGTTGGTCGTCCGTGGCCTGGGAGTTCGCCGGACGTCCGGACGTGGTCGGTCGTCCGATGCCTATAGCTGCAGCATCATTTCTTCTTCTTCTTCTTCAAAATGCTTGGGGTCCTCGTCGTCTTGGCTCTTGGAAGTGGTTGTTCCTTGGCTTATCTCCATGTACCTGATTATACATAGGGTTTCCGAATGAGGTACTAGCCATGTCTCGTGAGTAGGAGGAGGGAGTTCGGAGAGGAGCGAGTTCACCTTATCTTCGATAGCCTTAGCTCGGGCTCGCGTCATGGGTCCACATGGTGTTGAGGAAGATGTAGGTGCGTCCATGGGGATGAGTGAGGGATGCTCCGCATCATAATATGAGCACCGGGGAACCGTTGGATCGAAGATGCAGCGGCACACACGAGGCCTGAATGTTTCATTTGCAAAAAAAACCTTTGGAGAGTTTGGAAATTGCGCATAATTACAAAGACTACTCCTAAGCCATTGGATCTCACTTCCAACGGTGTAAAAACTCATATCACCATAGTATCTAAGCTGCGGGTGGATGTGATATTCTATGTCATTGTCATTTTTGTTCGTAAACTTGCAAAATACGTGTAACTCGTGCGTTACTTGTCTAACCGCCAAAGTGTTTGTTCAAAAAACCATCCTACACCGAAATATCGGAACAACACGGGGTCCCACTTGTCATTAATCAAATTTGGACCTAAAACTAACAAATCTGAAAGACGAGATTCAAACTGGCAACCTGGACTACAAAGCGTAAGTCGATAGCCTGAAAAAACAAACGGTTGTTGGCTTTGTCCCATAACTTGATTTTATACAGTACTTGCATTGAGTAGAGTAGAGGGAGTGCTTCGTCAACACGTGCATGACCGTTGTCTCACTTACTGGTGGGTCCCAGGTCTGCAATCTCAATCTCTCTTCTCTCCATCGTCTAACCTTTGCACGGGCACACACGAAGAGCGGCGCTAGCTTGCCGTGGTGTTATTACAACTAAAAAAAGCTTGGAAAATAGAAGAATCGCCTAGAACAAGAGACATTGTGGCTGGTCGAGATGGAGCTAACCACATCTATCCTCCGTGCCACATTTGCATGATGAAGTTGTGTGGCTAGTGGGGTGTTTTCGACCGACTGGCTGGGTCCCGAGGTCGAGCCATAGGTACTACCTATGATACAGTATATTTTTACACGCACATTTTTGCCTCATGCCGAGACGTGGCACACCCTACCGCGCGGTTTCAGGGTCCTCCCGGGTGGTGCACGCATATATTCTTCCTGACCTAGGACGCCCTACCGCGCGTTTTCTGGGTCCTCCTCGGTCGTAGCACCGAAGCAAGTAAATGAGTCGTCAAATCACGAAAGACCACCTTTCCCACCGAGTACATCAGTGAAGCACGGTGGCTAGCTAGTTGGGCTAGTTCGACCGATTAGCTAGGCCGCCGCCACATTTGTTTTTCACCCTTTTTATCTACTTGCGGCATTTAAATTAAAATATCCACCGCGGCGTTGCTCGGTGTTTGGGTGCGGCAGGATTTTAAATTTTTGATTGGACGGAGCAAAGCGCGACCCGGATTTTAAATTTTTTGATTGACGGGAGCAGGCGCGGCAGCAATTAGTCACGATGACTCCGCCTGTAAAGACCCACTTCTCCCTGATGTGAGAAGTCGTCGAATGGTGTTTTAGCATGGTGAAAACCAAAAGATTCCCCGCTCCCTCCGCCTTCCCGTAGATTGCATTTCCTTTCAGCTGTTTCGCCCCCTTTGCTTCCTCTCCCCACTGCTTCTACCTGGTGCCATGGCGGCGCAGCAGATCACGGAGTCCGAGGTGAGGTGCCTGACACGGGAGCTCCATGCCAAGGATGCGGAGCTCAGGGCCAAGGACGTGGACCTCCGTGAGCTCAAGGAGGAGAGGAGTGCCATGCTCCTCCGTTATGTGCTGGAGTTCACGGAGCTTCAAAAGTGGAAGGCGTCCACCACAAAGATGCTTGAGGCGTCGGCGGCGTTGCTGCAGAAAGCGGGAAATACGATAGGCCGTCAGGGGAGCCGGCTGGAGCGCGAGCGGGCCGATCGTGACGAGGTCCTGGATCGCCTCAGCCACTTGGTGAACCAAGTTGCCACGCACGTGTTGCGGCTGCGCGATGCCTACCGTCGTGCCAGCGCGACGATGCCGGCCGTCGAGCTAAACCCGTTCAACCACCCGGTCGACTTCAACGAGCTGCGGCTTCCTGACCTGGTCTCCTTCACCTATATCTCCGAGGAGCTGAGCCGTCTCCGCGCGATGGTGGGGGCTGAGCTGGACAAGGAGGGGTTGCGGGCTGCCGTCGCCGTTCTTGCCGAATCCTTTCGAGGGCTCCGTCACCGAATCTATTCGTGCCATTGGGCGCCGTCTTTGTGAGCTGGCTCCGTCGACCGGGAGCGGGCTCTGCGACGGTTGCACCTGCATCACCAACGTCGTGCGCCTCGAGAAGCGAGAGGACTTGATGGTGTTTAGGTGCCCTCTGCATGGGCATGCCCATGTCTCGGCGCAACATGACCGTTGGATCAAACTCATACGGTGCAGATCAGTCACTGTAGCACAAAGCGTGTGAGTGTGTTTGGTTGCATTCTCATCTCAATATAGTTGTTTCCTCTTCGTGTATTTTTGTCAACCTACTAGTGTGGACTCCTGCACCCTTCATGCACTCTGCCAAACACCCAAAAGTGGGTCGAGAAGGGAACTTTTGCTCCCATCCCGTGCACCCTTCATACACCCTACCTAACACTATTCGTGCTTCATATGGTTCATGTTTCATGGAGTACCGTAGCACCGTACTCTCCGTGCGCTGTCGACCTAGTTCTGTTAACATTAATCTCACTGCTCATTCTCGACCGGACAAATAAAAAGCGGTACTATGTTACATATAGGAGTAGTTGACATGCGCACAACATCATTAGTTATCGTCATATCTTACTACACTAGCAACAAGATTGTGTAGTATTGACGTATGAACCACTGCACATGCCTAGTAGTAGGAGCACTGTGTATGTTCAAGTGGCTGCCGTGTTTCGCACTCCTCCGTCGTAAGAGTGGAAACGCTTGTTGTAATCATTTTTTTCTTCAGAATGAAATACAATGGACACGCTCTACCATGGGGATCCTCCTCCAGCCATGCACTAAATTACTCACTTTCGCCGGCGTGTGGGAGAGCCAGCACCTGGGTCCACCAGCCATGCACTAAATTACTCCGTAGTAGAGTGACGGTAGACTACCCGGATCGAACCGCCGCAGTAATGCCCAATGAGCCGTCAAATCACAAAACCCCCTCCTTTCCAGCAGTAAGTTGGACGGACGAAGCAACCATCATTTCACTCTTCTCTCTCAGCTTCCTCTCTTGAAGAAAACCCCCACTCGCTTCGCTTCTCCCTCATCTCGTTCCTCCTTTTACTCTTCTCCCTCAGCTTCCTCTCTTGGATGGACGCCGGAGCACCGGCCGACGTGATGTCTATGGCTCTGGCCTAAACCGTCGAGGCTCATGGTACGAAGAAGCGCAAGCACCCCGCCGAGACTACCGCAGACAAGCTCAAAGCTATCGCCCTGTCCAAGCCCCCCTCTCCGGGATCCCTCATTAAGCAAGGCCAGGTAATGTCTCTTGTTGACAATCTTTTTCTCGATCTTGATCGTGTTTTTTCATCTAACACGCAGTACTAGTACTGGTAGTACAACTTTCTGGGTGATCTTGCATGTGATTTTAGTGTGCCAAATGACGGTTCTAAATTCCTCTTTTGACCAAAACATGCGAGAGGTTGACACTGATTTCTTATAGATTACTTTCAATTACTCCCTCTGTCCCAAATTTCTTGTCTTAGATTTGTCTAGATACGGATGTATCAAATGACTTGATACATCCGTATCTAGACAAATCTAAGACAAGAATTTTGGGATGGAGGGAGTACTTTATGAACATCAATGCTACATTTTAAGAGGGTATATTTGCCTCAGTAACTTGTGTTATGGATATTGCATGTTATCCCTCTGCTCTCATGCCTTTGAAGACATGTTCTAGTGTCTTTGTTCACTCATTTATGTGCGTATATGTAGTCATATATGGAGTATAATATCGAAAATCATCTTATATTTCTGAACGGAGGTAGTAATAAAATATGGTTTCTATTTGAATTAGAACCAGGTCCGCGGTGGAGATGAAGTTCTCAAAGTCATGCCGTGTGAACTGGAAGACCTGATGATAAGTTCTACTGCTGAACTATCTAGCTGCTGTGTCCTTGTCGCCACATGTCCTAAACTAGTGTTTTCCTGTAGCATTGTTGTCAGGCGTGTTCTCGAGGCTGTACTTGACCACAACAATTTCCTGGATGTGCCTTCGATTACGAAGGGTGTGGTTCTTGTAAAGCTTCCCAACAAATCTGATGCGGCCTGTCTTCATCATCATGTTTATGAGTGGAAAGACCACTCTGTTAGGTTCTCCAAGGTTGACAAGATGGTGATGGTGCATGTAGACATCTCACACGAAGTCCATGGCCTAGTCAGTTATGCGGGTTTCATCCCGTAGGTCGGTGGCAGGAAATAGTCTGCAGAGTTTAGTTAGTGCAACTTTGCTTCTTGTCTGTAGTAAGTACTATTGTTCAGTACTTGATTTGTGTTTGTGAACCCTGTATTGTTTATTAGTACTGCCGCTTTTGGTGTGTGGTCAGTCCTGAGAACGGTCTATGTTAATGTCTGTCCACTCAATTCAGTCTGTATATTTTGAAGTATCCAGATCATATTTTTTGTGAGGACGATTTATCAATTATGGTTACACTCCAATATCTGTATGCATTGCAGGGTTTATCGCACCCACCAGGATTTCCAGTCCCATGGACGGTCCATACGATTTGTCATGACCTTTGGACTGTCCTGCTTGTGGGAGTAGGCGGGGCCCCTGCGTGCCACGCGTAGTTGGACGATCAATCTTCTGTTTAGTACTTCAACATAGTGATTTCCTGGTAAGGACTCGCTCGTGTCACATCAAGTAAATCTTATTGATTTACTATCTAAATCTTATTAATTTAATGTCATGTTTTCTTTCTTTTCTTGCAATTTTATGATGCAGGTTTTGCCATGTGACATTCATCACAGAATAAACCATTTGGTTTGCTCTCTGATGGCTATTTTTGCAGGTTTCACTTCTTATGTCGTGTCAAGAATGAAGGCACCGTCCATCACTTATATTCTTTGGAAAAATTGGATCGATCATGTCCAGTACAAGTTGAATCCCTATGATGAACTGTAGTTTGGTTTAACAAAAATGCCACAATTAGTCCTTCTCGCGTTTAAAAGAAATGAAGAAAAAAACTGGATCATGGTCACGGATCCTAGTCAAGTTAGAAAGCTGATCCTAGCAGACCAGACACGATCACCGCTGTCTCACACAGATTGATCACCGGCAGTTTCTCTAGCACTGATAGCGGCAGCAGCTCAGTCTGATCCAGCTAAGGATTGGGCACCGACCGCGTCAGCGGATCAGTCTGATCTATCGGAGGATCGGGCATCGAAACTGGCACCTGCTCCGACACCGGCACCAGCTCTACAAGGAGCACCATCTCCGGCAAAGCAGCGCTTCGCACTGCACCAACACTTGCACTTGCATCTGCTCCCGCCCGTGTAGTTGCACCGGCAACAGACGGGGTTGCAGTTCGCACTTCATATACCAAAGTCCTTACAAAAACTGACATGTCCACCTTCTTGGTAAGCATTGGCCGCCCAAGTGCTTCATTCTTTTTTCTTTCCATCTTGTTTCACATGATTCACTATGTTGATCTAACTGTTTGGGTATGTCTTCTTGTTTGCATACAGAGAATTCCTAGAGCAATGATGGTGTCATTCAACAATCCGGGCGACCGCGGCCAAGTTTCTCTTACCATGCGCAGCCTTGGTGTGAATGAACCTTCTCAATATACCGTAAGTACAAAGGATGGTCGCATGATGATTGATGCTAAAGGATGGTCAAGGTTCAAATCTAAATCATATCTTGCGGTAGGGGATGAAGTCAAAATCGAACTTTCTCGGCAAGGAGAGCTGGACCAAATCAACTATGAAATTCTTGATGGCACGCAATTGCCGAACTGATCTATCCTCCGAGAGATTTTGATGTAATAATATGGCATGGTGAAACAAGTGTCCTGTGTGTATAAGTAGTACGACAGTATTATTTATCACATGGTATATCATTGATAGAATTGCAACTCTGATCGCCTTGCGACAGCATCTAAAACCAACGCCGTACCGATCGCTTGCAATATGAAAAGCGCTGAGGTAGAACACATGGGCCCCCAAACATGCAGGGTCGGCCTGCGGCCCAAAGTCCAGAACCGTGAGCCTATCTGAGTATTATATTCTCAGCTGAACCCCCATAATGCCCGTGCGTTGTAGAGGGAGTATATTTCTCGGCAAGGTGAGCCTGTGATATAAAAGATTTGTATATTTCTTTACAGAGGGAGTATCTCTCTGTCAAAAAATATATTTATGTGTAACTAGTTACTCATGTCTTTCTACTTCCTTTCGCTGATATGGGGCAACCCGACAGCAGGTCCACGTGCCATATGCACAAATTAGAGTGCAAAACTTCACGGTAGACACACCCCAACGTAGCGCCGCGATAATGCCCAATGAGCCGTCAAATCACAACCCCCCCTTTCCAAATTTTAAGCGATAAGTCGGACGGACAAAGCGGCAATATTTCACCGGGTCTAAATCCCCTTCTCCTTCGTACGCTTTTTCAGAGAAAACCCCTCTCGGCGATTGCATAGGGTTTTCTCATGGAGAACCAGTGCAATTCTTCATCCATCCCCGATAAATCCAAGTCCCTTGGTCGCAGGTAATCCTAGGATGGCAGCCGTTGATGCATTTTTCTTCCTACCGAATCTAGTGTGTTTCAGTTGCAGTGCCCAAAGTGCGAGTACCCTCTGGTTTTCATACTGGCCGTCGTGAGACGCCACACCTGTTCCTTCTCATCCTAACACAACATTTTGAAACACGCACAGTATGTTCCTAGAATCCTCTTTTCTATCCGGGAGGGTGGTTTTTTTAACATGTTGTGTTCTCATATTTTTTTCCTGCAGTGTATTATTTGCTCTGCCAGAACACATGTACTCAAGATGCTCGGCCTTGCCATAACTGAATACACTAGTTTAATGGTCACCGTGAAGACAAGCCATGGATATAAGTTCGAGTTGGGTTCATGAACCAAGAAGATCGCTGCTTTTTTATGGCGAACTTGGATAAACTTTCTCAAGTGTTACAGGTGAAAGTTGGCGCATCGAATGTTGATGGAAATAGCAGAACCTGGTCTCATCTTCACTGCGATCTTCCACCCTGATATCGTTCCAATTGTTCATCCATGTTAGTTTTGTATCTGGTTCTTGCTTGTTGCCTCGATTACTTCTTAATCCAACTATTATGTCTAACTAATCACAATTTAACTTTAGAAGTAGCAACGAATCTCTCACGAAGATGCTACTTCTAACTAATATTTTCTTATAATTGGTGGCACGTGTAGGTTTTTTTAGAGTTAAGCAGTCTGCTCGTTTGTTACTCTGTAATAACTCGATTGTTACTAATGGCACTGAAGTTGACTGGATCGACATCCACAAGTTCCTACACTTTATTGATCGTCTTGAGGTCCTTGTGGGGAGTTTAAATGGTGGAAGGCCACGTGGGATATTTGTGCCACTATCGCACTCGTTGAACAGGTCCAAGCGTGTCGAGAAACTTATAGTACGAGCTGTTTTACATTATATATGTTGTTCATAAACTATTGCTTATACACAGTTTTACAGCTATGATCTTCTTGAAACAGGAACTGCCGAGTTCTATTGTTCCTATACAGATGCCTGACCATGGTCGGGTCAGACTTGCGCTTGGTCACAACATGATGTTTATGTCGACCTACTCAATTCCCCTTGGAGGTGAAAAGATACGTATTCATGGGTGGTCTCAAATAATGAAGGCCCGTCCATCTTGGAGAATAGGACAGAAGATTATGTTCATGCTTTTCCATGGCTCTAAAGCGAATATCATGTTTATTGACCATGTTGCGAGATGAAGCCGCTTTCAGAAGGTTGTGGATGCGCTGGGTGGTGCACAGGCCTTGTCACAGGGCTTGGCGGCCTCACCCTTGGTTAACTATAGGCAAAGTAGCACTGTTCGAGGCGTGCTTTGTACGGTTAAACCTCTATAAGTACTCATACTGCTTTCAGCTTTGGTTGTTAAGTGCCCCTGCTGGTTTCAGTTAAGGTTGTTAAGTACTCCTGCTGCTTTTACAGTCTGTCGTGTTTCTTCAGTCCTGTCTTCCTCCAGCCGCCAAAACCAAACCAGCGCCAGCGGGGCCGCCTGCTTCCGCCTCCCATGGTTGGCTGCGCCTCAGCGCACGCATCGCCGCCCCACCGTCTCCTAAATCGTTAACGCCGACGTCCTCCAGCACTTTAGTGCGCTGCCAGCCGCCCTCTCGTGTTGTCAACATGGTCAACAAACAACAGGAATCGGCAGAAGTACGTGGAGAGGATGACAATTGGGGCCCACCACGTCAGCGTATGGAAAAATAAAATGCTTCCTCCTAGTGTTTTCCTGACATCTAGGACCCACGACATTGTGAGCGTATATAGTCAATAGACAAGAGAACAGCACAAGATCGGCTGACACCTGGGACGTAGCTACTCGAGCATTTTTTTTGGTATTGTTGAGACGGAGCAGGGTTTGAACTGGGCTGTGGCCCGTTTAGCCCAGACTTATATTTTATGTTCACCATGTGACCAGCCCAGCTATTTTTTCTTTGTGAAAATGAGCACAGTATTTTTTTTTGAAGAATACCCAATCCAGGCCTACTTATTTTCTACGCCCTGATGGGCTGCAACTCTTTCAAGACGCCTGCAAATCTTGAAAGTAATATGAAATAGGTTGTAAATATAAAAACAGATGACAAATTGGCAATTACTTTATAATTTCTGATTTTTTTTTACATTTTCAGATTCCTATTTCACTGGGCATTAACCTAATTGAAATATATCTTCAAAGTACTTTAAATCTGGCTCGACATTTCGGTATTAAAAATAGTTTGGAACCCACAGAAATATGCTAAATTGGCCTGGCCAACTAAAAACGATCGCAATAAATTGCATAAGAAGTTGCCATGAGCTATATATAAATTATTTAAAAAAAGAGGGAGTGGTATGACTTGTGGGCCTGTTTAGTTGACGCACATACAAGATTTTTTTAGTTATTATATACGTCAACAAACGATTGTAGCAGACGTAACCGTTGGATGTCAATCCAACGGCCGTCGTGTTTCTTCAATCTCTGATCTTCTTGCTCCAGCCGCCAAAGCAGCGCCGGCGGGGCCGCCTGCTCCCGCCTCCCATGGTCGGCGGTGCTGCCACGCAGGCCTCAGCGCCCCCTACTACTCCCACCACTGGCCAGGGCATCCCTCTACTGACCCACACCCCCTGTTATTCTGCAGCGACGGCAGCCTCACACCGCAACCGAACCGGTGAACCCTCGTACTCCTCTCCGCGCGGGCTTCCACTTCCGCGTCTTCCTCGGCTCCGCGTCGTCCCCTTCCTAGGCCTCGCCGTCGTCCACCGCCGTGGTGCTCTCGGCGCGGGGTGGTCAATGTGGTCAACGACCAACTCCCATCAGAAGAGTATTGTACGTGGAGAGGCTGACAGCTAGGTCCACGACAGCCGCAAGGAAGTGCCTCCTTATTACACGGAAAATAATTATTCCTCCACCTAACAGCAGGGACCCACCGGACGGGCCACCAGATTTCACGAAAAAATGTTTGCCTCGACTCATCGGGACCCAAAGGACAGGCCACCGTATTTCGCGAAAAAACGCTTTCCCATTGGGCTCGGACCCACCGGAAATGCCTCCTTATTACGCACAAAAAAGGAATACCCCACGCTAGGCGGGACCCACCTTGGTGGGAGGCTGACTTATGGGGCTACTAAGTTGATCGACGGATGCCTTTGTCAACTTTAGTCAATATATGGATGATTCTAGCTCCAAAGGATCGACGATGTCCATCCAACGGCCGTAGTGCTTCTTCAACCTCTGGTCTTCTTGCTCCAGCCGCCAAAGCAGCGCCGGCCGTCGTCACCGCTCCTAACGCCCGTGTCCGGCTGTGATGCCGCGGAGGCCTCACCGCCCTACTACTCCCACCGCTGGCGGGCCATCCTTCTACGCACCCACACCCTGTTATTCTGCGGCGACGGCAGCCTCACACCACAACGAACGAGTGAACCCTCATACTCCTCACGCGTGGGCATCCACTGCCGCGTCTTCCCCGGCTCCGCGTCGTCCCCTTCCTAGGCCTCGCCGTCGTCCACCGCCCTGGTGCTCTCGGCACGGCGTGGTCAACGTGGTCAAGGAATGGCTTCCATCGGACGTGGACTGTACGTGGAGAGGCTGACAGCTGGGTCCACGGCCGCAGCAAGGAAGTGCCTCCTTATTACGTGGAAATAATGATTCCTCCACCTGACAGCTGGGACCCACCGGACGGGCCACTGTATTTTGCAGAAAAAACGTTTCCCCCTAACTGCTAGGACCCACCAGCTTCATCTTCGCACACAAGGAAGTGCGTCCGGCAAAAACGATTCGCTTCTCGATTGCTGGGACCCACCAGCTACACCTTCGCACGCAAGGAAGTGCGTCCGGGCAAAAAAAATGATTCGCCCCCTGACTGCTAGGACCCACCGGCTAAATCTTCGCACGCAAGGAAGTGCGTTTGGACAAAAAAAAGATTCGCCCCCCTGACTGCTGGGACCCACCAGCTACATCTTCGCACGCAAGGAAGTGCCTGACAGTCAGGACCCACCTGGTTGAAGCATACGTAGCGTTGTCATTCTGGTCGTGAACGTGTACGTGTCATAGTAGAGGCGCGCACGTAGCATGTACACGTACGTACAGCGGCCAGGGTGCAAGAAAGAAAATACGGCCACGTATGTGTACATACGGGCGGGGTCTCGAACGCCTACTCGCGCATACATACGGCCAGGGCTCGTGTACATGGCTGGGTCGGAACGGAGAAACAGCGTCGTCGTCGTGTTCATGGGGAGGCAACGGAGTGCGCCGTGTTCATGGGGAGGCAACGGAATGCGTCGTGTTCATGGGGAGGCAACGGAACGCGTGGGAGCCAGCCGACTTGGGTCGAAACGGAATGTGTGGTCGTGTTCATCGGGAGGGCTTGGACGGAACAGGCGATGGAAACGAGGCCTGGCATACCGCACAACGGAGGAAATGGACCTCCCACGTTCGGAACGGGATCCTGTTGATCGGGAGGGGTGTGGCGTACCGCAAAACGGAGGAAACGGACATCCTACGGTCGAAACGGGGGTCCTGTTGATCGGGAGGGGTGTGGCGTACCGCAAAACGGATTAAACGGACCTCCTACGGTCGAAACGGGGGTCCTGTTGATCGGGAGGGGTGTGGCGTACCACAAAACGGACAAAACGAACTTGTGTTGGAGCGCTATGGTCGAAATGGGCTACTGTTCATCGGGAAGGGTGTGGCGAAACGCAAAACGGGACTCAACGGGATACCGCTCATCTCCACCGTCGACCTCCTCCAGCCTCCACGGGCTCTTGTCGACCTCCTCCAGCCTCCACGGGCTCCTGTTCATCCAGCCTCCACCGCGCTTACTCCACCGCCATCGCTCAACCACCCCTCCACCGTCTCATCGCTCATCGAGCCCTCCGCACCACGGGATCCTGTTCAACCACCCTCCACGGGCACCCCTCCACCGCTTCATCGCTCATCCATCCCTCCACACCACGGGTCCTATTCATCCAGAGGCAAACGCCACCGCTCACCGCTCATCCAAACCCCCGCAACGCCACCTGCTCATCCCAGAGGCGGCATCGATCGGCTTGATTAGCAGCGATGGCGAAGGAATCGCCGATCGGGTTCGATTAACGTACCATCGATCGCTCGGGTTCGATGAACGCGTAACTGTCGCTATCGCCGGGTTCGATTAGAGCCAACGCCTCGCACACACGCGCATACGTGTACGAGAGAAACGCGCATCGCTCGGCCCCCGACCTCCCACCATAACCGGGAACTCCCCAAAATTTTCCTCCCCCTCGCTTCTACCATGGTTTTTCCATCATGACGGCCCAAAATTTTCCTCATGATTTTTTGTCATAGAAGTAGGAGCCCACCACATCTATGATGATACCGGGTTTTTTCACAATTATCGTCATAGAAGTGTCATATGTATGACAGAAAAAAAATTCGTTCGGCCCAAAATGTCACGGATGTGTCTTTTTTTTGTAGTGCATTGCCCTTTCTCACATTGAGAGTTGGTGCAAACTTCTCCGGTGCATCCAAACCCCGTGATATGATACGCTCTTTCACACATAAACCTCCTTATATCTTCCTCAAAACAGCCACCATACCTACCTATTATGGCATTTCCATAGCCATTCCGAGATATATTGCCATGCAACTTTCCACCATTCCATCATGACACATTCATCATTGTCATATTGCTTAGCATGATCATGTAGTTGACATAGTATTTGTGGCAAAGCCACCGTTCATAATTCTTTCATACATTTCACTCTTGGTTCATTGCATATCCCGGTACACCGCCGGAGGCATTCATATAGAGTCATACTTTGTTCCAGTATCGAGTTGTAATCATTGAGTTGTAAATAAATAGAAGTGTGATGATCATCATTTTTTAGAGCATTGTCCCAAGTGAGGTAAAAAAAATAAAGAAAAATATAAAGGCCATAAGAAGAGAAGGCCCAAAAAAAGAGAAAGGCCATAAAAAAAGAGAAGGCCCAAAAAAATGAGAGAAAAAGAGAGAAGGGACAATGTTACTATCCTTTTACCACACTTGTGCTTCAAAGTAGCACCATAATCTTCATGATAGAAAGTCTCTTGTTTTATCACTTTCATATACTAGTGGGAATTTTTCATTATAGAACTTGGCTTGTATATTCCAACGATGGGCCTCCTCAAGTGCCCTAGGTCTTCGTGAGCAAGCAAGTTGGATGCACACCCACTTAGTTTCTTTTGTTGAGCTTCCATACATCTATAGCTCTAGTGCATCCGCTGCATGGCAATCCCTACTCCTTGCATTAACATCAATCGATGGGCATCTCCATAGCTCATTGATTAGCCTCGTTGATGTGAGACTTTCTCCTTTTTGTCTTCTCCACATAAACCCCATCATCATATTCTATTCCACCCATAGTGCTATGTCCATGACTCGCGCTCATATATTGCGTGAAGGTTTATAACTTTGAGATTACTAAAGTATGAAACAATTGCTTGGCTTGTCATCGGGGTTGTGCATGATGAGAGCATTCTTGTGTGACGAAAATGGAGCATGACTAAACTATATGATTTTGTAGGGATGAACTTTCTTTGGCCATGTTATTTTGAAAGGACATAATTTCTTAGTTAGTATGCTTGAAGTATTATTATTTTTATGTCAATATGAACTTTTATCTTGAATCTTTCGGATCTAAATATTCATACCACAATTAAGAAGAATTGCATTGAAATTATGCCAAGTAGCATTCCACATCAAAAATTCTGTTTTTATCATTTACCTACTCGAGGACGAGCATGAATTAAGCTTGGGGATGCTGATACGTCTCCAACGTATCTATAATTTTTTATTGCTCCATGCTTTATTATCGACTATTTTGGACAATATTGGGCTTTATTATCCACTTTTATATTATTTTTGGGACTAACCTATTGACCCACAGCCCAGTGCCAGTTCCTGTTTTTCCCTTGTTTCAGTGTTTCGAAGAAAAGGGATATCAAACGGAGTCGAAACGGAATGAAATCAACTAGAGAAGTTATTTTTGGAAGGAAAGCTACCGGAAAAACTTGGAGTGCACGTCAGGAAAGCTCCGAGGAAGCCACGGGGTAGGGAGGCGCTCCCTCCCCCACCAGGCGCGCTCTCCACCCTCGTGGGCCCCGCGTGGCTCCCCTGACGTACTTCTTCCTCCTATATATACCCATATACCCTAAAAACTTCGAAGAACAGAATAGATCGGGAGTTCCGCCGCCGCAAGCCTCTGTAGTCACCAAAAGTCAATCGGGACCCTGTTCCGGCACCCTACCGGAGGGGGGAACCCTCACCGGTGGCCATCTTCATCATCCCGGCGCTCTCCATGTCGAGGAGGGAGTAGTTCATCCTCGGGGCTGAGGGTATGTACCAGTAGCTATGTGTTTGATCTCTCTCCCTCTCTCTCTCGTGTTCTTGATTTGGCACGATCTTGATGTATCGCAAGCTTTGCTATTATAGTTGGATCTTATGTTGCTTCTCCCCTCTACTCTCTTGTAATGGATTGAGTGTACCCTTTGAAGTAATCTTATCGGATTGAGTCTTTAATGATTTGAGAACACTTGTATGTCTTGCTGTGTGTATCTGTGGTGACAATGGAATATCACGTGATTCACTTGATGTATGTTTTGGTGATCAACTTGGGGGTTCCGCCCATGAACCTATGCATAGGGGTTGGCACACGTTTTCGTCTTGATTCTACGGTAGAAACTTTGGGGCACTCTCTGAGGTTCTATGTGTTGGTTGAATAGATGAATCTGAGATTGTGTGATGCATATCGTATAATCATACCCACGGATACTTGAGGTGAGATTGGAGTATCTAGGTGACATTAGGGTTTTGGTTGATTTGTGTCTTAAGGTGTTATTCTAGTACGAACTCTAGGGCTGTTTGTGACACTTATAGGAATAGCCCAATGGATTGATTGGAAAGTATAACTTTGAGGTGGTTTCGTACCCTACCATAATCTATTCGTTTGTTCTCCGCTGTTAGTGACTTTGGAGTGACTCTTTGTTGCATGTTGAGGGATAGTTATATGATCCAACTATGTTATTATTGTTGAGAGAACTTGCACTAGTGAAAGTATGAACCCTAGGCCTGGTTTCCTAGCATTGCAATACCGTTTACGCTCACTTTTATCGTTCGTTACCTTGCTGTTTTTATATTTTTCAGATTACAAAAACCTTTATCTACCATCCATATTGCACTTGTATCACCATCCCTTCATTAACTAGTGCACCTATACAATTTACCATTGTATTGGGTGTGTTGGGGACACAAGAGACTCTTTGTTATTTGGTTGCAGGGTTGTTTGTGAGAGACCATCTTGAAAGGATCGATATGGTTGACTAGAGGGGGGGTGAATAGGCAACTAACAATTTTTAAGCTTTCCTTTATCAATGTAAACTTTGCAATAATAAAGGTTGTCTAGATGTGCAACTAGGTGGACAACCTATATGATGCAACAACACTAGCACACGAGCAAACAAGGATAAGAACACAAATAAGCTTGCACAAGTAAAGGGATGAGATAACCAAGAATGGAGCTGGTGGAGACGAGGATGTGTTACCGAAGTTCCTTCCTTTTGAAGGGAAGTACGTCTCCGTTAGAGCGGTGTGGAGGCACAATGCTCCCCAAGAAGCCACTAGGGCCATCAGATTCTCCTCACGCCTCACACAATGCGAGATGCCGTGATTCCACTATTGGTGCCCTTGAAGGCGGCGATCAACCTTTACAAGCAAGGTTGGGGCAAACTCCACAACAACCGGAGGCTCCCAACACAACAACACCAATAAGCTTCACCACAATGGAGTATGGCTTCGAGGTGACCTCAACCGCCTAGGGTGCTCAACACCCAAGAGTAACAAGATCCGCA
Organism: Aegilops bicornis; assembly: GCA_021605145.1. Taxonomy (NCBI): domain Eukaryota; kingdom Viridiplantae; phylum Streptophyta; class Magnoliopsida; order Poales; family Poaceae; genus Aegilops; species Aegilops bicornis. Next base: position 237,351,387 of record CM038675.1, on the reverse strand, counting down.
AGGGATAAGTGGGGAATCAAATTTCTCTTGGTGGAAGTGTAGATCTGGGCCTTCTCAACTAATCCCGAGCAAATCAACAAGTTTGATTGGCTAGGAGAGAGATCGGGCGAAAATGGAGCTTTGAGCAACAATGGAGCTTGGGGGAAAGAGGTAGGTCAACAAGGAAGAAGATTTACCCTTTATATAGTGGGGAACACATCCAACCGTTACCCCACTAAACAGCCTCAAGACAGAGCGGTACTACCGCTAAGGAAGGGCGGTACTACCGCTCCCTACCTAGCGGTACTACTGCGCTAAAGAGAGAGGCAGGCCACTGGCCACAGAGCGGTACTACCGCGGGAGTAGAGCGGTACTACCGCTCCTACTGCCGCAACTAGTGCCGCAAAACCCGACACGAGAAAACATCGTCTCGAATCGAGGCGGTAGTAGGCGCGGTACTATCGAGGTAGTATAGTCGAAGCTCATGAAGCGGTACTACCGCTCATCGGAGCGGCATTACCATTGATCGGGAGCGGTACTACCGCTCTGTGGAGCGGTACTACCGCTTAGCTTCGGCGGTACTACCGTAGGTCGCGTACTACTCACCGCATGTATGCTAAACCGAACGAACGAGAGAGGGCAGCTCCAAAGATGCGAAAGGAAAACGACGGGTGATAAGGATGTGTACGTGTTGATTCCACCCTAGTCTTACCAAAGCGGATCCTCTTAATAGTACGGTGACTCCTACGAAACTAGTCCACCAACAACGAACCGCAGGTTACACCGCCTTGAATAAAAACACCGAGGGGAGGAAATCGCCTCGTGCCAATGGATGATCTTCTCAAAGAACTTAACACACACGATTAGTCCGCAAAAGCATTGTCATCAATCACCAAAACCACTAGGGAATAAATATGCCCTTACAATCTCCCCTTTTGGTGGATTGATGACAATACGGGATTTGCATAAACACGATATATAGTAAGCATACAAACCCGACGGTCCTAACATGTAGTTGGGCTCCCTCGATGTGTGCTATTTTAGATAAGTGCTTTGGACTGCACAAGACACATACTCGGATCAAAGCTCCCCTACATTTTAGAGACCAAAAATCTAAGCATGGTGAATGAGAGCAAGATAGATGAAATAACAAGAAAAGCACGCAACTCATGAGCTAGATAGACATAGATAATGATACTCAAGGGGTAGGGTAGCATATGTCTCACACCATATGACTCGAACTTAAGTCTCACACAGACAAACCAACCAAAGCAAGCCAACTAAAACACGAATAAGACAAGCCACACGAAACGAAGAGACACAACTCAAGAATCCCTTTAAGCTCTCTCCCCTTTGGCATCGAGACACCAAAAGGAGAGGGAGCGCTGCTACGGCCCCAGGTGAGAGCAAATGAGGGACACACGCATCAGAGCCCAGCAGAATCATCGGCACCACCATCGTCAGTCTGGAAGTGCTCGGTCTCAGAATCGGTCCATGGGCGGTCGAATCCACTCCTCCTCCTCAAGAAGCTGGTCCTCGATCCACTGGATCAGAAGCGCCTAACCGACGCATGAGCTCCTTGTGACGACCTCGGGCCTTCTTCTCAGCCACGTGAGCCATGTAATCGACCATGAGACTCCATGCGTAAGAGCTTCTTTACCTTGGCCTTGAGCTTCGGGCCCAAGATGGCTCATTCCCCAGAGGGCACGTAGTCATCATCCTCATCCTCACCTCAGCCTCCTCTTCACTCCATAGCAGCAGCAGATGACGGAACACCAGTCTTAGGGGCTTGAGTGCCCCAGCTTATCCTTCTTCCTCGACGCTTGACATCGTGGAGAAACCAAGTCTCCAAGCTCCAGCCCACCTTGGGATAGACATGATCCCGTGCCTTCTCAATGAGCAGCATAATGAACGGACCATAAATCGACTTGCGCCGGAGATCGCAGTAAACTAGCTCGCACCACATAACATGAGAGATATCCAAGGACTCTCCGGTGCTCGCCCCTTCTCCCGCCGATGTAAGATAAGCATGTCCACAAGATAAGAGTGAACCTGGTCCAGATTCCCGATGCGAGGGAAAAGAGTCTCTCAAGATACGGTGAAGTATATCCAGATAGGCAGCAGCTCATAAGTCTCCTTCTTTGTATCGTGGTTGATCTTTAGAGTGCAAGAGGGCCACAGAGCTTGCTTGTGAGTGGCCGTGGCTCGACGGTGGGGGCGAAATCGACAGCAGACTCAAGTCCAAGATCTTGCACCCCAATCAACTGCATGAAAGCTTTCCACTTGATCGATAGCAACTTCCCATTTGTCATCCGTGTCGAGTCCTGTCCTCTCATCACCCCAAGGTGAACCGTGGCATAGAATCGAGCCACAACATCAAGCATCATAGTCCTTGTTGAATTGCATGATCCCGAGAATGTTCAGCTGAGTGCACATCTCAAGAGCTTCACCAAAGTAGTAGGATCACTCTTCATATGCTCGATGTCGATGGAGTGCACGTTGACATAGAGATTCTTCTTGGCCTTGAGAACATCAAAGTAGGTGGCAACCGAACCTGTTCGAATCGGACGGTTGACCAAAGTGGGATCTTGGTCAACCTCATACGGGTTGCGCCGGGCGCCTTGCCCAGAACTCCTTAGGTGGCATATCTGGCACAGTTTTGCCCGGCTTTGACTTGGCCCTAGGCTTCTTCTGCATTTGGGGAGGAGGTGGAGCACTAGAAGATCCTCCGGCAGGCTCAGTGGTGCGGTAGCGCTTGGACGTAGCACGACCGGGGTTGACACGACGAGCTTGAGGCCTGTGAACCTCATCACCTGGAACCACACACACAAAACACGCAAACAACCAGAAGAAACGAGTATAAGCCACAAAAATGAACAAAGAGGATCACGAAGAGGTAGGAGTAAGATGGAATTTGGTAGAGGGCGGTAGTACCGTGACCCTTGAGCGGTAGTACAGCTCCAAGCGGTAGTACCACTCTAGAGAGCGGTAGTACCGCTCGCAGCGGTAGTATCGCTCGGGCAGAGCGTTAGTACCGCTCGGGGCGGGGAAACAGCCGTTTCCTACTACCGTGATCAGATCCGGTACTTCCGTCCTACCAAATTCAAAAATACTCCAACCAAACACTAATCCAAACTGCCTAGAAGCCTTCTCCATCCTACTCAAGCCTAGATTTGGCCAAAAATCTAAGGATGCAACCGCTAATGCCCCTAAGAAGCTAGATTGAAAACCTAGACAAAAAGAACAAGAGAACAGGGGCACTACCGGCATCCATGGCAAGAGGACGAGGTGGGGATCGACTCCAATCAAGGGAATGGAGAGGGACGGCCCGAGAGGGAGATCCGCCGAGCCCTCCCAAGGGCGCCGGTTGTCGGAGAGAGACAAAGTAGGGGCGAGCGAATGAGTATGGAGGAGAAGAAACTCCCCTGCCCCCGCACTAACCCCCGCCCACGCCTCCAGCGGTAGTACTGGCTGAGGGCGGTAGTACTGGCTGAGCGGTAGTACTGCTTACCAGCAGCGGTAGTACCGCCAGCAACCAAAAGAGAGGCCTCTTAGGCAAACAAAAGGAAGAAAATACACCGAAAGGAACAGGAAGGCAATGACAAGAGAGAGACCAGCACAACAAAACACACGAAACACGAACCGGAACCCACTCCTTCAAAGCAAACAACACAAAAAGGAGCAAGCTCAGGCCTCTCTCAAGAGAGGGCGTTGGCCGGAGCCACCTATGTTAGATACAATTGGTATGCCACCGCGAAGAATTATCCATGGGTCCATTAACAAAACTCGTCTTAGTAGCACAAGCGCCATCAACAATGGCTAAAGTGGAAGAGTTGATCGCTTTATGCATAAAGGGGGAGGAGAGTTCATTAAGAGAACAACACTCCCCCTATGTCCATGCCTACACCTAAACTAGCCATCACATTGAGTGTGGTGGGAGTTGCACGGTTCAAGTCACATTGCTCAAATCAATGATATTTAGCTCATGCCTTAACTCACAAATCTTGCTTCATCCAAGGGCTTCGTGAAAATATCTGCAAGGTTATCATGAGTGTTGACATACTTGAGCTCGATCTCCCTCGCCTAATGTGATCCCGGATGAAGTGATACCGAATCTCAATGTGCTTCGTCTTGAAGTGTTGCACCGGGTTGAGAGAAATCTTGATGGCACTTTCATTATCACACCAAAGAGGCACTTTGTCACAATTGACACCGCACTCCTTTAAAGTTTGCCTCATCCATAGGAGTTGAGCACAACAACTACCCGCTGCCACATACTCCGCTTCGTGGACGAGAGAGACACACAACTTTGCTTTTTGGAAGACCAACTCACCAAAGAGCAACCAAGAAATTGGCACCCTCCGGAAGTGGACTTCCTATCCACTTTGTCTTCCGCCCAATCGGAATCCTTCAAGCTTGAAGTTTGCTCCTCTTGGGTACCATAAGCCAAAGTTTGGGGTATGAGCCAAATATCGAAAGATTCGCTTGACCGCCACATAGTGACTTTCCTTCGGTGCGGCTTGAAACCATGCACACATACCCACACTCAACATAATATCCGGTCTAGATGCACAAAGGTAAAGCAAAGATCCAATCATGGAGCGATATACCTTTTGATCCACCGCTTACCATTGGGATCAATGTCAAGTTGGCACTTGGTAGGCATTGGTGTAGTAGCCGCTTGACATCACTTAGCTTGAATCTTTTGAGCATGTCTTGAGTGTATTTGGCTTGGTTGATGAAGGTTCCTTCTCTTCTTTGTTTGATGTCGAAACCAAGGAAGAACTTCAACTCTCCCATCGAAGACATCTTGAACTTGGAGGTCATGAGAGCGGCAAATTCCTCATTGAAAGCTTTGTTAGGAGAACCAAAGATAATATCATCAACATATAGTTGTCATACAAACAACTCCCCATTGACCTTCTTATTAAAAAGAGTGGGATCGATTTGCCCCACTTCAAAGCCACGATCTTGTAGCAACTCGGTAAGGTGGTCATACCACGCACGTGGGGCTTGTTTAAGGCCATAGAGTGCCTTATCGAGTTGATACACATGATCCGGAAAGTAGGGGTCCTCGAACCCGGGGTTGCTTGACATAGACCAACTCATTAATGGGACCATTAAGAAAATCACTTTTCACATCCATTTGTTGCAACTTAAAGTTGTGATGGGAAGCATAAGCAATCAACAAACGAATGGATTCAAGACGAGCAACGGGAGCAAAGGTTTCACCGTAGTCGATACCCTCGACTTGGGAGTAGCCTTGTGCTACCAATCTTGCCTTGTTGCGAATGATGTTCCTATGAGCATGTTGCTTGTTCTTGAAAATCCACTTGGTTCCAATGACGTTGTGGTTCTCCGATGGCCTTGGCACCAATCTCCACACCTTGTTGTACTCAAAGTTGTTGAGTTCTTCATGCATGGCATTGAGCCAATCCGAGTCTTCAAGCGCCTCATAGACCTTTTGAGGTTCAACACAAGAGACAAACGCGTGATGTTCACAATAGTTTGCCAATTGTCTACGAAAGTGCTTACCCCTTTTCTTATGCTTCCAACCACATTCTCCATGAGATGGCCTTTGGTTGTGAGTTTGAAGCAATCTTGGCGGCACGACGCCTAATTCCTCCTCGGAGGTGAGATGAGGAGGGTGACTTGATCATCTTGAGCGCCGTCTTGAGCATGAACTTCATCTTGAGCATCCTCGGGGGAGAGAACTTGACCTTGGGCATCATTTAAGGTGATATCATCGTCTTGAGCACGATCTTGCCCTTGGTCTTGTTCTTGAGGTTGAGGGCCTTCACTTTGTTCTTCGGAAGCGTGTGGGCCTTGGGTTGGTGATGGCTCCACTTGAGTGGAGCATTGTCCTTCTCCTTCGCCACAAGGGGTTCCTCAATGGGTAGGATGAAGCCAACTCCCATTCTTCTTATGGCTTGGGAGGAATTTCATCACCTACATCACAAGTGCCACTTTGCTCCACTTGGGAGCCGTTATTCTCATCAAACTCCACGTTACACGCCTCCTCAATAAGTCCCGTGGATTTATTGAGGACACGGTAAGCATGAGAGTTTGTAGCATAACCAACAAATATGCCCTCATGAGCTCTAGCTTCAAATTTAGACAAACGAACACCTTTCTTGAGAATGAAACACTTACACCCGAACACCCGGAAGTACTTGAGGTTGGGCTTGTTGCGGTGAGTATCTCATAAGGAGTCTTGTTCAAGCCTTTATGGAGATAGAGCCGATTGGATGCATGATAAGCGGTGTTGATGGCTTCGCCCAAAAGTTGTATGGAGACTTGAACTCCGCCATCATGGTCCTCGCCGCATCCATCAACGTCCGGTTCTTTCTCTCCGCCACACCATTTTGTTGAGGGGTATATGGTGCAGAATATTGATGCTTGATTCCCTCATCACTAAGAAACTCATCCAAGGTGTAGTTCTTGAACTCGGTGCCGTTGTCACTTCTTATAGTCAAGATCTTTGCATTATGTTGACGTTGAGCTTCATTTGCAAAGTCGATGACGGTTTGTTGGGTCTCACTCTTCCTCTTGAAGAAATATACCCAAGTGTATCTTGAATAGTCATCCACGATCACCAAGCAATACTTTCTTCCTCCAAGACTATCAAATGATGGTGGCCCAAAGAGATCCATGTGAAGGAGCTCCAAGGGTCTGCTTGAGTATATGATAGTTGTGGGAGGGTGAGCCTTCTCATGAAGCTTTCCTTCAATACAAGCACCGCAAGCACGGTCTTTGGCAAAACTAACATTTGTTAGTCCACGAACATGGTCCCCTTGAGAAGACTTTGCAAAGATCTCATATTGACATGGGCTAAACGGCGATGCCAAAGCCATCCCACGTCAACTTTAGCCATTAGGCATGTCGCGGTCTTAGTGGGTCGCCCAAAAGTTAATCACATAGAGACCGCTTTCGACATGCCCAACAAAGGCTACTTTAAGAGTCTTGCTCCACAAGAGGGCCACACGTATCAATGTCAAAGAAAGTAGCAAAACCCATGACTGCAAGTTGACGAACGGAAAGCAAATTGTATGCAAGGGACTCAACAAGCATGACTTTCTCGATCGTAAGATCATGAGAAATGACGACCTTGCCGAGACCCAATACCTTAGAATGTGATGCATCACCCCACTCGACATCGGTGGGCATAGATGGAATCTCTTGCACGTCCACCACCATGTCCTTGCTTCCGGTCATATGATTTGTTGCTCCACTATCAAGCAACCATGATCCCCCAGGAAGCAAACCCCTACAAGAGATCAATGCTTGGTTTTAGGTACCCATTTGGTAATGGGTCCTTTGATGTTAGTAACGAGGGTCTTAGGAACCCAAATAGACCATTCAATGTACTCATAAGAAGAACCAACAAATTTAGCATAAACATGCCCATCACTAGCACGGCACAACACATAAGAGGGGTTAAAGTCGCCGGCTATGTTCGTGGGGATGACGTTGTCCTTCTTGACATTGCCACCCTTTGCACGGTTCTTCTTCTTCTTGGAAACACCCTCTCCTCCCTCACAAAAGTTTGCTTGAGAGGGGAGGTTGCTTGGTCTTGTCATTCTTCTTCTTGTTCTTGGGCTTGGCGCGAACCCAATCCCCTCCTTGGCCACCACTTCCTTTTGATTACTCAAAAGGTCGTTAAGGTTCTTCTCACCTTGAATGCATGTGGCAAGGCCCTTTTCAAGTTGCTCCTTCAACTTGGCATTCTCCTCAACAAGATGCACATGCTCGCAACAAGGGTTAGTAGCATTTGCATTATCAATCAATATCATATGAGGAAAGGTGGCTTTCTCCTGGTTAGCTTCACTTGGAGTTGATCATGAGACTCTTTGAGACTAGCATGAGCACCCTTCAAGACTTTGTGAGCCTTGTCGAGAGTGTCAAAGTCCTCGTTGAGTCTAGCAAGATCAACTCCAAGCTTTGCCTTCTCGGAACTAAGCACACGAGACACAACAAGAGCATGATCAAGGTCTTTCTTTAATTTAGCATGATCATCGTTGTGTGACTCCTCAAGAGCCAAACGAAGGCCACGCTCTTCCTCAAGAGCATTGGAAAGATCCGAATCTCATCGGCATAGTCACGACTATGCCCTTCCATCTTAAAGATGGTTTCTTCATGAGTCTCGATCATGACATTGGCTTCACCAAGTTGTTCCAAGAGAGCAACGGCGCTTCTTGGATTTGCCCTTGAGTTTACTCATAAAGATCTCAAATTCATTTTCCTCTACATTAATCCCCTCATGTTCATCAATGCAATCCGTCAAATAAGAATGATTGATGATGGTAGTTTTTATGTTGGGGGTTACCTTGTTGGTGGCTTTAGCCATGAGGCACTTGGCGGTGATGTTTTCATTGGGTGAACCGAAGAGAGACACCTGAGGAGTCATTGCAATAGCCACGGAGGCCATGGCAACCGGTTCACCATCCTCATCATCATCATCATCATCCCCATTGTACTCTTCTTGAACCACCAAGGCTTTGTGAGGAGTCTTCTTTGGAAAGTTGCTCTTGTTGGGGAAAGACTTGGCCTTGTCCTTACGGATGAACTTGCCACCATTGTCTTCCCTCTTCTCATATGGACATTCCGCAACAAAGTGACTCACATTGCCACAATTGAAACATGTCCTTACTCGTTGCTTGCCCTTAGGGCCACTTGAGTTGCTCTTGTTGAAGTTGGGCCTTGAGTTCTTCTTGCTCCAAAATTGTCTTGAAGCAAGGGCCATGTGTTCATGATAATCATACTTAGTATCTTCGAGGTTGCTCTCTTCTTCTTCCTCCTCTCCATCTTCTTCGACACAAATCTTGGCCTTCAAAGCGAGGTTGGGCTTCTTTGCTCTTTGGGAGCGAAGCACCGCATTGTCGGCGGTCTTGTCCAATATGCTCATAGCCACAAACTCATCCAACACATCACTTGAGGACAAGGTGTGGAAGTCCGATCGTTGACGGATGACGGAGGACATGGCTTTGTGGTATGGCATCATTGCCTTGAGAAATTTGCGCTTGATCCAGTTGTCATCAGTGTCCTTACTTCCATGATCCCGGAGGGAGACGGCAAGCTTGGTTACTCTCCGATAGAGCTCACGAGGTTCTTCTTCTTCCTTCATTGCAAACTCATCGGCTTCGTCTTGGACCACTTCATAATTGGAACGTTGAATGCTTGCACTTCCTCGATACATGGAAACCACCTTGAGCCAAGCATCTTTGGCACGGATGTAAGGCCGGAGATGAGGGAGGTCTTCGAAGGATTGCTTCTTGGATGATGAAGAGAGCATTCTCATTGAATTGATGGTCCACGACCTCTCTTGGAGAAAAGTTGCTCGGATCATGCGGATAGAAACCTTCTTCAATGATTCTCCAAAGGTTAGTGTTCACATGATTTAAATGACGCTTAAAACGATAAACCCAAGAATCAAAATCCTACTTTTTATCAATCTTAGGTGGTGGACCGGCATGATTCAAATGAGTGGAAGGAATCGGTCCACCATAAACGGGAGGTTGCACATGGGCAAAGATGCCTGTGCCATTCTTACCACTAGACGAGGGGGCTTTCTCACTAGTAGCTTCCCCCTTATCGGAGTTAGCATCCGCTCCCGTGTTGGCGGGATCACCCACTTTCATGGGTGCGGTGGAAAGTTTAAGCCCTTCTAGGAAATCCTTAAACATGTCCTTGACCTCGCTCGTCATGGAGGTTTTCAATGTGTCCAACGCCATATTGAATTCCTCACGAGAGATCGAGGTACTCCCATCTCCCGTAGATGATGTCGGATTCGACCGGAGTGCTCCCCACATCATCTATGACGCCAACCATACTCTTGAGACGGTAAAGTCCTTAAAAAGAGACGAGGCTCTGATACCAATTGAAAGGATCGATATGGTTGACTAGAGGGGGGGTGAATAGGCAACTAACAATTTTTAAGCTTTTCTTTATCAATTTAAACTTTGCAATAATAAATGTTGTCTAGATGTGCAACTAGGTGGACAACCTATATGATGCAACAACACTAGCACACGAGCAAGCAAGGATAAGAACACAAATAAGCTTGCACAAGTAAAGGGATGAGATAACCAAGAGTGGAGCCGGTGGAGACGAGGATGTGTTACCAAGTTCCTTCCTTTTGAGGGAAATGCGTCTCCATTAGAGCGGTGTGGAAGCACAATGCTCCCCAAGAAGCCACTAGGGCCATCAGATTCTCCTCACGCCTCACACAATGCGAGATGCCGTGATTCCACTATTGGTGCCCTTGAAGGCGGCGACCGAACCTTTACAAGCAAGGTTGGGGCAAACTCCACAACAACCGGAGGCTCCCAACACAATAACACCACGAAGCTTCACCACAATGGAGTATGGCTTCGAGGTGACCTCAACCGTCTAGGGTGCTCAACACCCAAGAGTAACAAGATCCGCAAGGGATAAGTGGGGGGAATCAAATTTCTCTTGGTGGAAGTGTAGATCTGGGCCTTCTCAACTAATCCTGAGCAAATCAACAAGTTTGATTGGCTAGGGAGAGAGATCGGCGAAAATGGAGCTTTGAGCAACAATGGAGCTTGGGGGAAAGAGGTAGGTCAACAAGGAAGAAGACGACCCTTTATATAGTGGGGAACACATCCAACCGTTACTCCCACTAAACAGCCTCAACAGAGCGGTACTACCGCTAAGGAAGGGTGGTACTACCGCCGAGGGCGGTACTACCGCTCCTACCTAGCGGTACTACCGCCGCTTAAAGAGAGAGGCAGGCCACTGGCCACAGAGCGGTACTACCGCGGGAGTAGAGCGGTACTACCGCTCCTACTGCCGCAACTAGTGCCGCAAAACCCGACACGAGAAAACATCGTCTCGAATCGAGGCGGTAGTAGGCGCGGTACTACTGAGGTAGTATAGTCGAAGCCCGCGAGCGGTACTACCGCAAATCGGAGCAAGATTATCATGCTGGGAGCGGTACTACCGCCTGTGGAGCGGTACTACCGCTAGCTTCGGTACTATCAGTAGGTCGCGGGTACTACCGCACAGGCAAAACCGAACGAACGAGAGAGGGCAGCTCCAAAGATGCGAAAGGAAAACGACGGGTGATAAGGATGTGTACGTGTTGATTCCACCCTAGTCTTACCAAAGCGGATCCCTCTTAATAGTACGGTGACTCCTCTGAAACTAGTCCACCAACAACGAACCGCAAGCTACACCGTCTTGAATAAAAACACCGAGGGGAGGAAATCGTCTCGTGCCAATGGATGATCTTCTGAAAGAACTTAACGCACACGATTAGTCCGCAAAAGCATTGTCATCAATCACCAAAACCACTAGGGAATAAATATGCCCTTACACATCTTCATCCTACGCCTCCCACGGATTGATAAACCTTAGGTCATCCACTTGAGGGAAATTTGCTACTTTCCTACAAACCTCTGCACTTGGAGGCCCAACAACGTCTACAAGGAGAAGGTTGCATAGTATACATCATATAGCAGCGTAAGTATTTCCCTCACTTTTTGAGAACCAAGGTATCAATCTAGTAGGAGGCCACGCACAAGTCCCTCGCACCTACACAAACAAATAAATCCTCGCAACCAATGCAATGAAGGGGTTGTCAATCCCTTCACGGTCACTTACGAGAATGAGATCTGATAGATATGATAAGATAATATTTTTGGTATTTTTATGATAAAGGTGCAAAGTAAAATAAAAGGCAATAAAAATAGCTAAGTGTTGGAAGATTAATATGATGGAAGATAGACCCGGGGGCCATAGGTTTTACTAGTGGCTTCTCTCGAGGGCATAAGTATTACGGTGGGTGAACAAATTACTATTGAGCAATTGACAGAATTGAGCATAGTTATTTGAATATCTAGGTATGATCATGTATATAGGCATCACGTCCGCGACAAGTAGACTGACTCCTGCCTGCATCTACTACTATTACTCCACACATCGACCGCTATCCAGCATGCATCTAGAGTATTAAGTTCATAAGAACAGAGTGACGCTTTAAGTAAGATGACATGATGTAGAGGGATAAACTCATGCAATATGACATAAACCCCATCTTTTTATCCTCGATGGCAACAATACAATACGTGCCTTGCTTCCCCTACTATCACTGGGAAAGGACACCGCAAGATTGAACCCGAAGCTAAGAAGTTCTCCCATTGCAAGAAAGATCAATCTAGTAGGCCAAACCAAACTGATAAGTCGAAGAGACTTGCAAAGATAACCAATCATACATAAAAGAATTCAGAGAAGATTCAAATATTGTTCATAGATAAACTTGTTCATAAACCCACAATTCATCGGTCTCAACAAACACACCGCAAAAGAAGATTACATCGAATAGATCTCCATGAGAATCGTGGAGAACTTTGTATTGAGATCCAAAGAGAGAGAAGAAGAAGAAGCCGTCTAGCTAATAACTATGGACCCGAAGTTCTGAGGTAAACTACTCACACATCATCGGAGAGGCTATGGTGTTGATGTAGAAGCCCTCCGTGATCGATGCCCCCTCCATGAGCTCCTAAAAGGCCCCAAGATGGGATCTCACAGGTACAGAAGGTTGCAGCGGTGGAATTAGGTTTTTGGCTCCGTATCAGGTAGTTTGGAGGTACGTAGTTATATATAGGAGGAAGAAGTACGTCGGTGGAGCAACGTGGGGCCCACGAGGGTGGAGGGCGCGCCCAGGGGGTAGGCGCCCCCTACCTCGTGCCTTCCTGGTTGATGTCTTGACGTAGGGTCCAAGTCCTCTGGATAACGTTCGTTCCGAAAATCATGTTCCCGAAGGTTTCATTCCGTTTGGACTCCGTATGATATTCTTTTTCTGTGAAACTCTTAAATAGGCAAAAAACAGCAATTTAGGGTTGGGCCTCCAGTTAATACGTTAGTCCCAAAAATAATTTAAAAGTGTATAATAAAGCCCATTAATGTCCAAAACATAATATAATATAGCATGGAACTATCAAAAATTATAGATACGTTGGAGACATATCATATGTACGGACAGCGGAAGTGTTTCGGGAGGTTTCGGACATTTACCGGAGTACCGGGGGGTTACCGGAATCCCCCGGGGAGTATATTGGGCCTAATGGGCCTTAGTGGAGAAGAGGAGGGGTGGCCAGGGCAGGCCGCGTGCCCCCTCCCCCTCTAGTACAAATTGGACAAGGAGGGGGGCGGCGCCCCCCTCTCTCTCCTCCTTCCCCCTTCTCCTCCTACTAGGAAAGGAGGAGTCCTACTCCCGGTGGGAGTAGGACTCCCCCTGTGCCACCGCCCTCCTTCGTCGGCCGCCTCTCCCCCTTGCTCCTTTATATACGGGGGCAAGGGGGCACCTCTAGACACACAAGTTGATCTGTTGATCTCTCCCAGCCGTGTGCGGTGCCCTCCTCCAACATAATCCACCTCGATCATATTGTAGCGGTGCTTAGGCGAAGCCCTGCGTCGGCAGCAACATCATCACCGTCATCACGCCGTCGTGCTGACGGAACTCTCCCGTGAAGCTCTGCTGGATCGGAGTTCGTGGGACCTCATCGAGCTGAACATGTGCTGAACTCGGAGGTGTCGTACGTTTGATACTTGGATCGGTCGGATCGTGAAGACGTACGGCTACATCAACCACGTTGTGCTAACGCTTCCGCTTTCGGTCTACGAGGGTACGTGGATGCTACGTCTTGAGCTTGCGTTGGTTTTCCTCGAAGAGGAGAGGGTGATGCAGCAAAGTGTAGTGTAAGTATTTCCCTCAGTTTTGAGAACCAAGGTATCAATATAGTAGGAGGCTCCTCAAAAGTCCCACGCACCTACACAAACAAACTGAGAAATCGCAACCAACGCAATAAAGGGGTTGTCAATCCCTTCAGGGCCACTTGCGAAAGTGAGATCTAATAAAGATAGTAAATAATATTTTTGGTATTTTTGGTATAGATGCAAAAAGTAAAGACGCAAATAAAAGTAGATTGAAAGCAATATGATAAGAGATAGACCCGGGGGCCATAGGTTTCACTAAAGGCTTCTCTCGAGATAGCATAAGTATTACGGTGTGTGAACAAATTACTGTCGAGCAATTGATAGAAAAGCGCATAGTTATGAGATTATCTAGGCATGATCATGTATATATGCATCACGTCCATAACAAGTAGGCGCACTCACTGCATCTACTACTATTACTCCACACATCGACCGCTATCCAGCATGCATCTAGAGTATTAAGTTCATAAGAACAGAGTAACGCATTAAGAAAGATGACATGATGTAGAGGGATAAACTCATGCAATATGATATAAACCCCATCTTGTTATCCTCGATGGCAACAACACAATACGTGCCTTGCAACCTCTTACATCCTTTGGTAAGGACACCGCAAGATTGAACCCAAAGCTAAGCACTTCTCCCATGGCAAGAAAGATCAATCTAGTAGGCCAAACTAAACCGATAATTCGAAGAGACTTGCAAAGATAACTCAATCATAAATAAAATAATTCAGAGAAGATTCAAATATTATTCATAGATAAACTTGATCATAAACCCACAATTCATCGGATCTCGACAAACACATCGCAAAAAGATATTACATCGAATAGATCTCCACAAGAGAGGGGAGAACATTGTATTGAGATCCAAAAGAGAAAAGAAGCCATCTAGCTAATAACTATGGACCCGTGAGGTCTGTGGTAAACTACTCACAACTCATCGGACGGGCAAGGATGTTGATGTAGAGGCCCCCTGCATTTCTGATTCCCCCTCCCGTGAGTGCTTGAAGCAAAGGCTCCAAGATGGGATCTTGCGGATCTGAGAAGGTTACGGCGGTGGAAATTGTGTTTCGTGGTGCCCCGGATGTTTTCGAGCACGAGGTATATATAGGAAGAAGAAGTACGCCGGTGGTCGCCGAGGGGCCCACGAGACGAGGCACGCCCTATAGGGGGCGCGCCTCCTATCTCGGGGAGGCCCCGTTTGCTTCGTGACTTGCACTCCAAGTACTCTGGATCACATTCGCGAGAAAATCACGTTTCAAGGTTTCATTCCGTTTGGACTCCGCTTGATATTCCTTTTCTTCAAACACTGAAATAGGCAAAAAACAGCAATTCTGGGCTGGGCCTCTGGTTAATAGGTTAGTCCCAAAAATAATATAAAAGTGGAAAATAAAGCCCAATAAAGCCTAAAACAGTAGATAAAGTAGCATGGAGCAATCAAAAATTATACATACGGTTGAGACGTATCGTGCATCCCCAAGCTTAATTCTCGATCGTCCTCGAGTAGGTAAATGATAAAAAGAGAATTTTTGATGCGGAGGATACTTTGGCATAATTTCAATGTAAATCTTCTTATTTGTGGTATGAATATTCAGATCCAAAGATTCAAGACAAAAGTTCATATTGACATAAAAATAATAATACTTCAAGCATACTAACTAAGCAATTATGTCTTCTCAAAATAACATGGCCAAAGAAAGTTATCCCTACAAAATCATATAGTCCGCCATGCTCCATCTTCCCCACACAAAATATTTAAATCATGCACAACCCCGATGACAAGCCAAGCAATTGTTTCATACTTTAACATTTTCAAAACTTTTTCAATCTTCACGCAATACATGAGTGTGAGCCATGGATATAGCACTATATGTGGAATAGAATGGTGGTTGTGGAGAAGACAAAAAGGGAGAAGATAGTCTCACATCAACTAGGCGTATCAACGGGCTATGGAGATGCCCATCAATAGATATCAATGTGAGTGAGTAGGGATTGCCATGCAACGGATGCACTAGAGCTATAAGTATATGAAAGCTCAACAAAAGAAACTAAGTGGGTGTGCATCCAACTTTCTTGCTCACGAAGACCTAGGGCATTTTGAGGAAGCCCATCATTGGAATATACAAGCCAAGTTCTATAATGAAAAATTCCCACTAGTATATGAAAGTGACAAAATGAGAGACTCTCTATCATAAAGATCTTGGTGCTACTTTGAAGCACAAGTGTGGTAAAAGGATAGTAACATTGCCCCTTCTCTCATTTTTATTATTTTTTTCTTTTTCTTTTTTTTCTTTGGGCCTTTTCACTTTTTTTGGCCTCTTTTTTTATTTATTTTTATTTTTCGTCTGGAGTCTCGTCCCGACTTGTGGGGGAATCATAGTCTCCATCATCCTTTCCTCACTTGGACAATGCTCTAATAATGATGATCATCACACTTTTATTTACTTACAAATCAAGAATTACAACTCGATACTTAGAACAAAATATGACTCTATATGAATGCCTCCCGGTGTAATCGATATGCAATGAAACATGAGTGACATGTATGAAAGAATTATGAACGGTGGCTTTGCCACAAATACGATGTCAACTACATGATCATGCTAGCAATATGACAATGATGGAGCGTGTCATAATAAACGGAACGGTGGAAAGTTGCATGGCAATATATCTCGGAATGGCTATGGAAATGCCATCATAGGTAGGTATGGTGGCTGTTTTGAGGAAGATATATGGTGGGTATATGATGCCGGCGAAAAGTGTGCGGTATTAGAGAGGCTAGCAATGGTGGAAGGATGGGAAAAAGTGTGTATAATCCATGGACTCAACATTAGTCATAAAGAACTCATATACTTATTGCAAAAATCTAGAAGTTATCGAAGCAAAGTATTACGCGCATGCTCCTAGGGGATAGATTGGTAGAAAAGACCATCGCCATTCCCCGATCGCCACTCATAAGGAAGACAATCAATAAATAAATCATGCTCCGAAGTTCATCACATAACGGTTCACCATACGTGCATGCTACGGGAATCACAAACTTCAACACAAGTATTCTTTAAATTCACAACTACTCAACTAGCATGACTCTAATATCACCATCTTCATATCTCAAAACAATTATCAAGCATCAAACTTTTCTTAGTATTCAACGCACTCAAAAGAAAGTTTCACATATCTTGAATACCAAGTATATTAACATTTAAGCAAATTACCATGCTACTAACGACTCTCAAAATAATCTAAGTGAAGCATGAGAGATCAATAGTTTCTTTAAAACAAATATACCACCATGCTCTAAAAGATCTAAGTGAAGCACTAGAACAAAAATTATCACGCTCAAAAGCTATAAGTGAATCACTAAGAGCAAAACTATCAAGCTCAAAAGATATAAGTGAAGCACATAGAGTATTCTATCAAATTCCAACTCATGTATGGCTCTCTCAAAAGGTGTGTACAGCAAGGATGATTGTGGTAAACTAACAAGCAAAGACGCAAATAATACAAGACGCTCCAAGCAAAACACTTATCATGTGGTGAATAAAAATATAGCCCCAAGTAAAGTTACCAATGAACGAAGACGAAAGAGGGCATGCCTTCCCGGGGAATCCCCAAGCTTAGGCTTTTGGCTATTCTTGAATATATTGGGTTGCCATGGGCATCCCCAAGCTTAGTCTCTTGCCACCCTTTATTCCATAGTCCATAAAAGCTTCACCCAAAATTTGAAAACTTCACAACACAAAACTCAATAGAAATCTCGTGAGCTCCGTTAGAGAAAGAAAACAAAAGACTACTTTAAGGTACCGTAATGAACTCATTATTTATTTATATTGGTGTTAAATCTACTGTATTCCAACTTATTTATGGATTATAAACTAATTTATTGGCCATAAATTCATCAAAATAAGCAATCAACACACGAAAAACAGAATCTGTCAAAAACAGAACAGTCTGTAGTAATCTGTAACTAACGCAAACTTATGGAACCCAAAAAATTCTACCAAAATTATAAGACCTATACAATTTGTTTATTGATCATCAGCAATTGGAATCAATATTTTATCACGTTCTGGTGAATTTAACAATTCGGGCACTGAGCGCAAAGTTTCTGGAAATTGCAGCAAGATCAAATAACTATCATCCAAGAAGATCCAATAGGTTTAACTTGGCACAAACACTAATTAAAAGATAAAACCTCATCTAAACAGAGGCTAGATGGATTATTTATTCCTAAACAGAAACAAAAACAAAAAACATAAAGAAAATTGGGTTGCCTCCCAACTAGCGCTATCGTTTAACGCCCCTAGCTAGGCATAAAAGCGAGGATAGATCTAAGTCGTGCCGTAGTAATAAGATAAATCGGTGAAGCTCATTTCATATTCTCTACGTTCGGTAGAAAGTTTTCTTTGAGGCAAGAAAAAGTAATCAATGGGCTAAATTTAATAGGGCAAAAATCACCAAGATCAATTTTAGGAGGTATAGGTTCCTATTTTGGCCCTTCATAATGCACAACACAATTCATCATTATAAGCGTTCTTTTGACAGAACCTTGTGAGTCTACACTCAAGATAGTATCCTAACTCATTATTTCAAATAGCCAAATCATCATTAAGTTCAGAGATTCTATCAATTAAAATATTGGTTGGCACCTTTTTTCTAAGGTTCTCATTGAAAGCAAGATAGTCAAGAGATTGAAAACGCATAATTTCTTCTTGATCAAAGAGGATAGATTCTATGGGAGGACGGCCGACATCCACCTTATAATGCGCAAAGATTTCTTTGGCCTGTCTTCTTATAAATCTGAATTCATGAGCCAAAAAGATAGTAGCAGCACGCTTAACAGAGGAATGTTCAATATTAGAAAATTCTAAGAAAATCCTTTGTATAGAAGGGTGCATATGCATAAATTGCCTTTCAAGTTCAACAATAAGCATGGCAATAGCGTCCGCAAGACTACTAGTTCTATGAAGAATAGAACTGCCCATAGAGGGAAGCACTGGCACAAGTAAACAAATCTTGAATAACTCCTTTTCCAATAATATTACCACTATCGATTCGAAATCTCTTTGTAAGATAGGTAGGGGATTCTTCAGCAGGAGCATCAGAATTTTCTGTGTCATTGTTATCGCCCATATCGGCGGTAACTTCCCCAATTTCAGACATAACGACAAGCAAACTAACACACGAGCAAACAAACGGACGAGGAAAAGACAACGGGAAAAAGAGGAGAAGATTGGGAAAGAGAGGGCGAATAAAACGGCAAGGGTGAAGTGGGGGAGAGGAAAACGAGAGGAAAATGGCAAATAATGTAAATGCAAGGGAGATAGGTTTGTGATGGGTACTTGGTATTTCTTGACTTGAGCGAAGACCTCCCCGGAAACGGCGCCAGAAATCCTTCTTGCTACGTCTTGAGCTTGCGTTGGTTTTCCTCGAAGAGGAGAGGGTGATGCAGCAAAGTGTAGCGTAAGTATTTCCCTCAGTTTGAGAACCAAGGTATCAATCCAAAGAGGAGGCTCCTCAAAAGTCCTACGCACCTACACAAACAAACTGAGAACTCGCAACCAACACAATAAAGGGGTTGTCAATCCCTTCACGGCCACTTGCAAAAGTGAGATCTAATAAAGATAGTAAATAATATTTTTGGTATTTTTGGTATAGATGCAAAAAGTAAAGATGCAAATAAAAGTAGATTGAAAGCAAATATGATAAGAGATAGACCCGGGGGCCATAGGTTTCGCTAGAGGCTTCTCTCGAGATAGCATAAGTATTACGGTGGGTGAACAAATTACTGTCGAGCAATTGATAGAAAAGCATAGTTATGAGATTATCTAGGCATGATCATGTATATAGGCATCACGTCCATAACAAGTAGACCGACTCCTGCCTGCATCTACTACTATTACTCCACACATCGACCGCTATCCAGCATGCATATAGAGTATTAAGTTCATAAGAACAGAGTAACGCATTAAGAAAGATGACATTATGTAGAGGGATAAACTCATGCAACAACACAATACGTGCCTTGCAACCCCTTCTGTCACTGGGTAAGGACACCGCAAGATTGAACCCAAAGCTAAGCACTTCTCCCATGGCAAGAAAGATTAATCTAGTAGGCCAAACTAAACCGATAATTCGAAGAGACTTGCAAAGATAACTCAATCATACATAAAAGAATTCAGAGAAGATTCAAATATTATTCATAGATAAACTTGATCATAAACCCACAATTCATCGGATCTCGACAAACACATCGCAAAAAGATATTACATCGAATAGATCTCCACAAGAGAGGGGGAGAACATTGTATTGAGATCCAAAAAGAGAGAAGAAGCCATCTAGCTAATAACTATGGACACATAGGTCTATGGTAAACTACTCACAACTCATCGGACGGGCAAGGATGTTGATGTAGAGGCCCCCCGTACTTGATTCCCCCTCCGGCAGAGTGCCGGCAAAGGCTCCAAGATGGGATCTTGCGGATACAGAAGGTTACGGCGGTGGAAATTGTGTTTCGTGGTGCCCCTGGATGTTTTCGGGGTACGTAGGTATATATAGGAAGAAGAAGTATGCGTCGGTGGTCAGCCGAGGCCCAGAGAGGCGTAGCCCTCCTATCTCATGGAGGCTCCGGTTGCTTCTTGACTTGCACTCCAAGTTCTCTGGATCACGTTCGGCGAGAAAATCACGTTCCCGGAGGTCTCATTCCGTTTGTACTCCGTTTGATATTCCTTTTCTTCGAAACACTGAAATAGGCAAAAAAAACAGCAATTCTGGGCTGGGCCTCCAGTTAATAGGTTAGTCCCAAAAATAATATAAAAGTGGAAAATAAATCCCAATAAAGCCTAAAACAGAAGATAAAGTAGCATGGAGAAATCAAAAATTATAGACACGTTGGAGACGTATCAGTGGACAACACTCTTCCCTCTCGTTGCTATGCATCACCATGATCTTGCGTGTGCGTAGGAATTTTTTTTAAATTACTACGTTCGCCAACAGTGGTATTAGATCCAGGTTTATGCGTAGATGTTATATGCACGAGTAGAACACAAGTGAGTTGTGGGCGATACAAGTCATACTGCTTACCAGCATGTCATACTTTGGTTCGACGGTATTGTTGGATGAAGCGTCCCGGACCGACATTACGCGTACGCTTACGCGGGACTGGTTCTACCGACGTGCTTTGCACACAGGTGGTTGGCGGGTGTCAGTTTCTTTAACTTTAGTTGAACCGAGTGTGACTACGCCCGGTCCTTGAGAAGGTTAAAACAGCACTAACTTGACGAACTATCGTTGTGGTTTTGATGCGTAGGTAGGAACGGTTCTTGCTCGGCCCGTAGCAGCCACGTAAAACTTGCAACAACAAAGTAGAGGATGTCTAACTTGTTTTTGCAGGGCATGTTGTGATGTGATATGGTCAAGGCATGATGCTATATTTTACTGTATGAGATGATCATGTTTTGTAACCGAGTTATCGGCAACTGGCAGGAGATATATGGTTGTCGCTTTATTGTATGCAATGCAATCTCCCTGTAATTGCTTTACTTTATCACTAAGCGGTAGCGATAGTCGTAGAAGCAATAGTTGGCGAGACGACAACGATGCTACGATGAAGATCAAGGTGTCGCGCCGGTGACGATGGTGATCATGACGGTGCTTCGGAGATGGAGATCACAAGAACAAGATGATGATGGCCATATCATATCACTTATATTGATTGCATGTGATGTTTATCCTTTATGCATCTTATTTTGCTTTGATTGACGGTAGCATTATAAGATGATCTCTCGCGAAATTTCAAGGTAAAAGTGTTCTCCCTAAGTATGCACCGTTGCCGAAGTTCGTCGTGCCGAGACACCACGTGATGATCAGGTGTGATAAGCTCTACGTTCAAATACTACGGGTGTAAGACAGTTTTGCACACGCGGAATACTCGGGTTAAACTTGACGAGCCTAACATATGCAGATATGGCCTCAGAACACTGAGACCGAAAGGTCGAGCGTGAATCATATAGTAGATATGATCACCATAGTGATGTTCACCATTGAAAACTACTCCATCTCACGTGATGATCGGACACGGTTTAGTTGAGGTGGATCACGTGATCACTTAGATGATTCGAGGGATGTCTATCTAAGTGGGAGTTCTTAAGTAATATGATTAATTGAACTTTAATTTATCGTGAACTTAGTACCTGATAGTATTTTGCTTGTCTATGTTGTTGTAGATAGATGGCCCGTGCTGTTGTTCCGTTGAATGCGTTCCTTGAGAAAGCAAAGTTGAAAAATGATGGTAGCAATTACACGGACTAGGTCTGTAAATTGAGGATAATCCTCATTGCTGCACAGAAGAATTACACCCTGGAAGCGCCGCTGGGTGCCAGGCCTGCTGCAGATGCAACTGACGACGTTAAGAACATCTGGCAGAGCAAAGCTAATGACTACTTGATAGTTCAATGTGCCATGCTTTACGGCTTAGAACGGGGACTTCAACGACGTTTTGAACGTCATGGAGCATATGAGATGTTCCAGGAGTTGAAGTTAATATTTCAAGCAAATGTCCGGATTGAGAGATATGAAGTCTCCAATAAGTTCTACAACTGCAAGATGTAGGAGAATAGTTCACAAGTGAACATATACTCAAAATGTCTGGGTATAACAATCACTTGATTCAACTGGGAGTTAATCTTCCGGATGATAGTGTCATTGACAAAATTCTTCAATCACTGCGACCAAGCTATAAGAGATTTGTGATGAACTATAATATGCAAGGGATGGATAAGACAATTCTCGAGCTCTTCGTAATGCTAAAGGCTGCGGAGGTAGAAATCAAGAAGGAGCATCAAGTGTTGATGGTCAACAAGACCACCAGTTTCAAGAAAAATGGTAAAGGGAAGAAGAAGGGGAACTTCAAGAGGAATGGCAAACAAGTTGCTGCTCAGGAGAAGAAACCCAAGTCTGGACCTAAGCATGAGACTGAGTGCTTCTAATGCAAACAGACTGGTCACTGGAAGCGGAACTGCCCCAAGTATTTGGCGGATAAGAAGCATGGCAACTTGAACAAAGGTATATGTGAAATACATGTTATTGATGTGTACCTTACTAATACTCGTAGTAGCACCTGGGTAATGGATACTGATTCTGTTGCTAATATTTGCAACTCGAAACAGGGACTACGGATTAAGCGAAGATTGGCTAAGGACGAGGTGACGATGCGCATGGGAAATGGTTCCAAAGTCGATGTGATCGCAGTCGGCACGCTACCTCTACATCTACCTTCGGGATTAGTTTTAGACCTGAATAATTATTATTTGGTGCCAGCGTTAAGCATGAACATTATATCTGGATCTTATTTGATGCGAGACGGTTATTCATTTAAATCAGAGAATAATGGTTGTTCTATTTATATGAGTAATATCTTTTATGGTCATGCACCCTTGAAGAGTGGTCTATTTTTATTAAATCTCGATAGTAGTGATACACATATTCATAATATTGAAGCCAAAAGATTCAGAGTTGATAATGATAGTGCAACTTATTTGTGGCACTGCCGTTAGGTCATATTGGTGTAAAGCGCATGAAGAAACTCCATAGTGATGGACTTTTGGAATCACTTGATTATGAATCACTTGGTACTTGCGAGCCATGCCTCATGGGCAAGATGACTGAAACGCCGTTCTCCGGAACAATGGAGCAAGCAACAGATTTGTTGGAGATCATACATATTGATGTATGTGGTCCGATGAATATTGAGGCTCGCGGTGGGTATCGTTATTTTCTCACCTTCACAGATGATTTGAGCAGATATGGGTATATCTACTTAATGAAACATAAGTCTGAAACATTTGAAAAGTTCAAAGAATTTCAGAGTGAAGTGGAAAATCATCATAACAAGAAAATAAAGTTTCTACGATCTGATCGTGGAGGAGAGTATTTGCGTTACGAGTTTGGTCTTCATTTGAAACAATGTGGAATAGTTTCGCAACTCACGCCACCTGGAGCACCACAACGTAATGGTGTGTCCGAACGTCGTAATCGTACTTTACTAGATATGGTGCGATCTATGATGTCTCTTACTGATTTACCGCTATCGTTTTGGGGTTATGCTCTAGAGACGGCTGCATTCACGTTAAATAGGGCACCACCTAAATCTGTTGAGACAACGCCTTATGAACTGTGGTTTGGCAAGAAACCAAAGTTGTCGTTTCTTAAAGTTTGGGGCTGCGATGCTTATGTGAAAAAGCTTCAACCTGATAAGCTCGAACCCAAATCGGAGAAGTGTGTCTTTATATGATACCCAAAGGAGACTGTTGGGTACACCTTTTATCACAGATCCGAAGGCAAAACATTCGTTGCTAAGAATGGATCCTTTCCAGAGAAGGAGTTTCTCTCGAAAGAAGTGAGTGGGAGGAAAGTAGAACTTGATGAGGTAACTGTACCTGCTCCCTTATTGGAAAGTAATTCATCACAGAAACCGGTTCCTGTGACACCTACACCAATCAGTGAGAAGCTAATGATATTGATCATGAAACTTCAGATCAAGTTACTACCGAACCTCGTAGGTCAACCAGAGTAAGATCCGCACCAGAGTGGTACGGTAATCCTGTTCGAGGTCATGTTACTTGACCAAGGCGAACCTACGAACTATGGAGAAGCGATGGTGAGCCCAGATTCGCAAAATGGCTTGAAGCCATGAAATCTGAGATGGGATCCATGTATGAGAACAAAGTGTGGACTTAGGCTGACTTGCCGATGATCGGCAAGCCATAGAGAATAAATGGATCTTCAAGAAGAAGACTGACGCTGATGGTAATGTTACTGTCTACAAAGCTCGACTTGTTGCAAAAGGTTTTCGACAAGTTCAAGGAGTTGACTACGATGAGACTTTCTCACCCGTAGCGATGCTTAAGTCTGTCTGAATCATGTTAGCAATTGCCGCATTTTATGATTATGAAATTTGGCAAATGGATGTCAAAACTGCATTCCTGAATGGATTTCTAGAAGAAGAGTTGTATATGATGCAACCGGAAGGTTTTGTCGATCCAAAGGGAGCTAACAAAGTGTGCAAGCACCAACGATCCATTTATGGACTGGTGCAAGCCTCTCGGAGTTGGAATAAACGTTTTGATAGTGTGATCAAAGCATATGGATTTATACAAACTTTTTGTAGCGACCCGACCCGAATGGATCAAGTCTCTGTGCTTTCGTGTCATCCCTGGATCGGTATGCTGACACACACAGTACACGAAGGATTTATAACAGAGGTAAATCACATGTATGAAATAACGTAAATACTATTACCTCGATCCAAAATATAGCGGAAGCAACAAGGTTGTGGATTCCCATCAACACCAACGGCAAAGTTGAGTATAGGAAATCGTAACCCTAACGTATCACTTACTCGTCGTCTGAGAAGTCTGCAACATAAAAAGTTGCAGCCCGAAAACGGGTCAGCACATGGAATATGCTGGCAGTGTAACACATAGAGATTAATGAAAGAATAGGCTATACTACATGCATATATGGCTGATGGAAAGCTCTATGGTTACAGTTTTAGCGAAAAGCCAATTTTTCCCTACTTCAAAGGAAGAAATTTATTTAACTATCATGGTGGTTGTTAAACATTAAGAATGGTTGACAGCATCCTCAATCCCAATTAAAAGTACTCATTAAAAACCCAACAATATTAATTAGAGTAACATGATGAGATCAATAGGATAATCCAAGAACTAGATACTCAAGATGTCCATAACCGGGGACACGGCTAATCATGATTAGTTTTTACACTCTGCAGAGGTTTGCGCACTTTTCCCCACAAGACTCGATCGCCTCCGTTTGATTTCTCGCACTACATGGTGTTTGAGAGACGGATGACCGAGACATAGTCTTTCAGAAGCGTTTGCACCTTACGATGGGTAGACCGTACCACCTACAACCCCTACATCTGCTAGTCCACCACCGTAAGAGTTCACACGACTTAGTCACCGACGCCCGAGCCCATAATGGCTTGTGGCTGCACACGGAAGTTTCTAGTTTGAATAATCTCATGATCCCTTTGAGCCTGGGTGGCGGTCCAAAGAAAAACAGGCAAGTCCTGATAGAAACCAGGTGCCTCAATCCACCCAGATGTGTGTTTAAGTTGCCACCTTAAATAAACCATTAATTTAACAATCTCACATCCGTCATGGA
Source organism: Aegilops bicornis (assembly GCA_021605145.1). Classification (NCBI taxonomy): domain Eukaryota; kingdom Viridiplantae; phylum Streptophyta; class Magnoliopsida; order Poales; family Poaceae; genus Aegilops; species Aegilops bicornis. The sequence continues at coordinate 237,325,480 of CM038675.1, read as the reverse complement.
ATACACTCACCCAATCCACGTCTACTAGCATAGCATGGCATAATAAGCAAACGCAGAAGTAACTCCCAAGGTTTCATAAGTAAACAGGTAATAGGTACTACCTCAATCTACTTCCCATCCCACAATTTAATTAGATCCTAATCATGCAAGTGTTTGAGGAATAGATCTAATGCATAAAACTGGGTAGTGGAAAAAGTATGATCAAGTGTTACTTGCCTGCAAAGTTGATGAAGATGATTCACACTCAAAACTCTTGATAGATCTACTCGTCACACTCCGGTCAATCTATCGTAAGCAAGCAATAGTAACCACACATAAGCAATCACTCAAAAGATCGGAAAGAACGAAGAAAACAATTCGGAAAACGTCAAAACCAAATCAAATAACTCTTGCAACATAAAACAATTTCTAACAGTACCAAAATTATGTGAATTTGGCCTTATCATAAAGTTTAGGTCAAGAGCTTTGATTTGCAAAAAGAATCAACTAAATCGGAGTTACGAAACTCAAGTTATGATCAAACGAAGTTTGAATACAAATCTGATCTAATTCAAATTTTAAAACTTTCAAAAACATGTTTAAGTTGGATTACTGGATAGAGGGGATCGTAACGAAGAAGTGGGCGTTGGTTTCGTTGGATTCCGACTTACGAGTAAAAAGTTATGAGCGTTTGAAGATTAGGGACTAAAAAATAACACTACGGATAGGTCCTCGACGGAAATTAAAAATAAAAGAAAATCTATCGAGCGAACGCCGCTAAACAAAACCGAAAGAAAAACCGCAAGAAAACCGATCTAGGGTTTTGGAAAGAAAACCGAAACGAAAAACCGATCTAGAAAACTGAACGGAAACCGGAACGATTCTGAAAAAACGAACCGAGGAAAAGAAAAGGTGACGCCTTGAGGCTAGTACCTCAAGAGGCGAGGGGCTCAGTGGCGGCGGCGTTAGGCGGCGGCGGCAAGCGGCGGCGGGCGCTGGTGTAGGCGGCAAGGCGGCAAGTGGCGGCAAGGCGGCAAGTGGCGGCGGCAAGGTGCCAGCACACACACAAGGGAGAGGAGAGGAGAGGAGTTGATTTGATGTGTTGGAGGGGGTGCTTGGGTATTTATATTGGGGAGGAGGGTTTTGCTTGGGGTAGGGGACAAAATAGATTAGGATTAGGAATCCTAGGAATAAAAAACGGAATAACAAAACGGGATCAAATCCTACTAGGATTTGTAAAAGAATAGGAAACTTGGGGCTCCCTGGCTCCCTAGGTGCGTGCGTGCGATGGCCTTGGCCTTCGGCCGGCCGGTGGCTTTGGCGGCTTGGGCCTTTGGCCCAAGGCGTTGCGCTCCTTTTTTTTAAAAAAAAAATTCCAGACGAAAGAAAAATAATAAAACGAAATAAATAAATATATTATATAGGCATATAATATATCAAAATTTTCAGAAAAGAATTTCCTACAACATGAACATTATTCTAATGTCAAATAAAATCCACACAAATTCAAATAAAGCAAAGAGTGCTTCTGGTCCAATAAAATCCAACAAAAATCATTTAAAAAAAATATCAAAATGAATTCAAATTTATTTGTCTCCATTTTTCTGAGTTAGGGAATCATGTTACCCTATTTTCCATATATTTTATTTTTGGAGAAAAATAATTTGAATAAAACTCAAATAACTCCAAATTGAAAATAATTCAAAGGAACTTTGAATTTAATTCTTTGAAACTCCCAACTCATATTTCATATGTTTTGAAGAAGTCATTTTATCTTCGCCGTGAAAATCATTGAGTTGCATAAAGTTTCAGAATTGGAAAATATTTTTCCAAATGAAATTCAAATATTTTCAACACCCCTTGTCATTTAAATAAATGGAAGAAGTCATGTCATCTTCTCTCCGTGGTTTTGTGATGAAAAGAATTTGAATTCTCAAGATCATAAAAGAAAAATGAAAGTTTGGGAAAGTCCTTTTATTCCCTCTCATTTAACTTTCAAAAAGTTTCGAATTCACCCACTTCACTCAAACAATCAAACAACAATCAAAACTATCTATTTGTTTATAACATTCCAAATTTTAGAATTTTGGGATGTTACACTTTTGGAGAAGCCTATATTTACAAGAAAGTGAGTGGGAGCTCTGTAGTATTTCTAATATTATATGTGGATGACATATTGTTAATTGAAAATGATATAGAATTTCTTGATAGCATAAAAGGGTACTTGAGTAAGAGTTTTTCAATGAAAGACCTCGGTGAAGCTGCTTACATATTGGGCATCAAGATCTATAGAGATAGATCAAAACGCTTAATTGGACTTTCACAAAGCACCTTGACAAAGTTTTGAAAAAATTCAAAATGGATCAAGCAAGGAAAGGGTTCTTGTCTATGTTACAATGTGTGAAGTTGAGTCAGACTCACTGCCCGACCACTGCAGAAGATAGAGAGAAAATGAAAGATATTCCCTATGCTTCAGCCATAGGCTCTATCATGTATGCAATACTGAATACCAGACCTGATGTGTGCATTGCTATTAGTTTAGCAGGGAGGTACCAAAGTAATCCAAGAGTGGATAACAGGACAGCGGTCAAAAACATCCTGAAATACCTGAAAAGGACTAAGGATATGTTTCTCATTTATGGAGGTAACAAAGAGCTCGTCGTAAATGGTTACGTCGATGCAAGCTTTGACACTAATCCGGACGATTCTAAATCACAAACCGGATACGTGTTTACATTGAACGGTGGAGCTATCAGTTGGTGCAGTTCTAAACAAAGCGCTGTGGCGGGATCTACGTGTGAAGCGGAGTACATAGCTGCTTCAAAAGCAGCAAATGAAGGAGTTCATATCCGATCTAGGTGTCATACCTAGTGCATCGGGACCAATGAAAATCTTTTGTGACAATACTGGTGTAATTGCTTTGGCAAAGGAATCCAGATTTCACAAGAGAACCAAACACATCAAGAGACGCTTCAATTCCATCCGGGATCAAGTCCAGGTGGGAGACATAGAGATTTGCAAGATACATACGGATCTGAATGTTGCAGACCCGTTGACTAAGCCTCTTCCACGAGCAAAACATGATCAGCACCAAAACTCCATGGGTGTTAGAATCATTACTATGTAATCTAGATTATTGACTCTAGTGCAAGTGGGAGACTGAAGGAAATATGCCCTAGAGGCAATAATAAAGTTATTATTTATTTCCTCATATCATGATAAATGTTTATTATTCATGCTAGGATTGTATTAACCAGAAACATAATACATGTGTGAATACATAGACAAACATAGTGTCACTAGTATGCCTCTACTTGACTAGCTCGTTGATCAAACATGGTTGAGTTTCCTAGCCATAGACATGAGTTGTCATTTGATTAACGGGGTCACATCATTAGGAGAATGATGTGATTGACTTCACCCATTCTGTTATCTTAGCACTTGATCGTTTAGTTTACTGCTATTGCTTTCTTCATGACTTATACATGTTCCTATGACTATGAGATTATGCAACTCCCGATTACCGGAGGAACACTTTGTGTGCTACCAAACGTCACAACGTGAATCGGGTGATTATAAATGTGCTCTACAGGTGTCTCCGATGGTACTTGTTGAGTTGGCGTATTTCGAGATTAGGATTTGTCACTCCGATTGTCGGAGAGGTATCTGGGCCCTCTCGGTAATGCACGTCACTATAAGCCTTGCAAGAAATGTGACTAATGAGTTAGTTGCGGGATGATGCATTACGTAACGAGTAAAGAGACTTGCCGGTAACGAGATTGAGCTAGGTATTGAGATATCGACGATCGAATCTCGGGCAAGTAACATACCGATGACAAAGGGAACAACGTATGTTGTTATGCGGTTTGACCGATAAAGATCTTCGTAGAATATGTAGGAGCCAATATGAGCATCCAGGTTCCGCTATTGGTTATTGACCGAAGTCTTGTCTCGGTCATGTCTACATAGTTCTCGAACCCGTAGGCTCCGCACGCTTAAAGTTCGGCGACGATCGATATTATGAGTTTTTGTGTTTTGATGTACCGAAGGTAGTTCGGAGTCTCGGATATGATCACGGACATGACGAGGAGTCTCGAAATGGTCGAGACGTAAAGATCGATATATTGGACGACTATGTTCGGACACCGGAAGTGTTTCGGGAGGTTTCGGACATTTACCGGAGTACCGGGGGGTTACCGGAACCCCCCGGGGAGTATATTGGGCCTAATGGGCCTTAGTGGAGAAGAGGAGGGGCGGCCAGGGCAGGCCGCACGCCCCCTCCCCCTCTAGTCCGAATTGGACAAGGAGGGGGCGGCGCCCCCCTTTCCTTCCCCGTTCTCCTACTCCTACTAGGAAAGGAGGAGTCCTACTCCCGGTGGGAGTAGGACTCCCCCCTTGGTGTGCCCTCCTTGGCCGGCCGCCTCTCCCCTTGCTCCTTTATATACGGGGACAGGGGGACACCTCTAGACAGACAAGTTGATCTGTTGATCTCTCCCAGCCGTGTGCGGTGCCCCCCTCCACCATAATCCACTTCGATCATATCGTAGCGGTGCTTAGGCGAAGCCCTGCGTCAGTAGCAACATCATCATCGTCATCACGCCGTCGTGCTGACGGAACTCTCCCGTGAAGCTCTGCTGGATCGGAGTTCGTGGGACGTCATCGAGCTGAACGTGTGCTGAACTCGGAGGTGCCGTATGTTCGGTACTTGGATCGGTCGGATCGTGAAGACGTACAACTACATCAACGACGTTGTGCTAACGCTTCCGCTTTCGGTCTACGAGGGTACGTGGACAACACTCTCCCCTCTCGTTGCTATGCATAACCATGATCTTGCGTGTGCGTAGGATTTTTTTTGAAATTACTACGTTCCCCAACAGGAAGCGGGAAGCGAACGGTAGGGGGCCGCACCACCGGTCCAACTAGAAGAGGGTGGCGGTGCCTTGACCCACCTCCGTTGACGATCTGATCCGAAGCACTGGCATCAACTGCACAATCATTTGCCAAAACTGTGATCCGTCGGCTCTTTGCGCAAATGTTAGGGGTTGGCCCTGCAGGTATTTAGCTCGAATAATGTCGAGCCATAGGCCACCCTCACCAGAGGGGATCCTCCATAGCCATTTAGCTAGAAGGGCAATATTCATGCTTTTGGATGAGATGATCCCAAGACCCCCTGGTCCTTGGGCTTGCAGATCTCCGTCCACTTCACCATATGGTATTTTTGCTTATCGCCATTCCCTGCCCAGAAGAACCTGGATTGGTACTTGGCCACCTCCTGATGGAGGGATTCATTAAGACTATAGAATCCCATCAGGTACATTAGCAGGCTAATCATCGACGTGTTAATCAGGACCACCCTAGCCGCTTTAGACAACCAGCGTCCCTGGCACAGTTCCACCCGGTGTTGGACCTTGGCCACGAACGGCCTCAAGTCTTTCTCCTGTATGCGGTTTTCACTAATGGGCATGCCTAGATAGGTCGTCAGGAAGGTCCCTAACCGGCAATTAAGTCGGTTAGCAATGCTAGTCCTCTCCTCCTCCGAGTAGCCCATGACCATAACCTCACTCTTGTTGAAGTTAAGCCCGGACATCTCCTAGAAGCAAAGGAGCAGGAATTTAAGGTGGGCGATGTCCTCATCCGATCCTTCAACCATTAGGATCGTGGCATCCGCGTACTGGAGGTGGGTCAGCCCGCCCTCCCCTCCTCCGCGAACATACAATGTCTATGCACGTAGATCGAGGCTTAGTTGCTAATTAAGTTTGTTTTAGAGTATCTTAGATCTGTATATGATCGTATTCAGAATAATGTAATACTCTCTGCATCCCAAATTACTTGTCTTACATTTATTTATATACGGTTGCATCTAGATACGTTTTAATAATTTGAGATGGAGGTAATAGTATGTATACTGTCGGTGTCTTGTCTGCAGAGGTTACTATCGGTGATCGTTTATGAGAGGTGTAACTACCACTGGTATAATGTATTTTCCTCGGAAGATTATTATGGTATTTATTCATGCAAATTAGACAAGATCTGCAGCGAAAAATTGTATGAAAAAAAAAACAGAATCCTTGCAAATCCCAGAGGAACCTTCATTTTTCTCCCCACGTGCCTAGCTGGCTAGGCGTTACATCTCTCACAAATGGTGTGGACCTGTCTTTTCGCCGGTGTGAAAACAATTGAACCGTGGAAGTTCCCGCACTACATGTCAAAGCAACAGCATTTCTACGGTGTCAACTGTGCACCGACTCAACCGTGTGGGGCACACGCCACCACGCACACGCGCATGCACATGTTGCATAGCCCTCACTGCTCAGGCGCTACATACATAGGTGCTCAGGTGTCAACCGGCCGGCAATGGAGATCGGGACGACTGAGACGAATGCATGGGGCCGAGCACCAGCGTCTTCTACCTTCTGAGCCTGACAGTTCTTATCGTGGTGCAGGGGGTGAAACACTGCCAATGTGGTTATACTAGTCGTCGTTAGGAAAATCAAACAAGTGTACCGACTTGAATGAATTCCAACGTATTCCAGGAACGGGCTTGACTCGTTTTCCTTCCCTTTTCTCCATGCATGCCATATTCCTCGAGACGGTATGGCTACGTGTCACACGTCGCAATTACGCCGGCTGTACGGCGTACATGTGAACGTCTCCTTGCTCGGACCAGACACGTACCCTGGCCGGTGTGGACCGGCCGTGGAAAAATACAGTGGTTTCCCATGCATGCCACGTTGGGAAGAGGTCATATGTCAAACGTCTCGGTACCGCCTAGGTGTGCTGCTGTCAGTCTATCACCATGCAAGCTCCATTAATATACCGCACCAGAGATCATTGCCACGCATGTATGCAGTGACCAAAATATCTGCTCCAAAGATAAGTACTCCCTCCTTTCATCTATATAGGACCTAATGCATTTTTAAAGACCGTAAAAAAAAAAGACCAACTTTGATCAAATGTTTGACCAAACTGACAACAGATTAAGCCGAAAGGCATAACGAGAAAATGCATTATTTACGCCGAATTTCGTATGGTAGCGGCAACCAGTGGAGCAATTAGATAGCGCACTGTTCCCGCGTGACATGAAAACATCAATAAAGCACCGCACATGCACTGCAGGATTTATCGATCAGCCCGAAAAGGAAAAGTGCTCCCATTCGATCCGTGGTCGATGTTTTTTGCGGCCGTACGGCCATATGCATTTTTCAAAATTCTGAACCTACTAAACAATTCGTACGTACTACAGTATATCACTAGTTCCGTTTTGAGGGGAACAAAGGACGAGGTGCTGGTAAACCATTCTTTTATGAGCTTCTGCTTTTCCCCGGGCGGACGCGCTTTGGTAAGTGATGATCCGAAAGCATCTCGTTTCACATTGCATCTCTCTCCTGCCAGCGAAGCGCCTAGTTGGCGACCACTTTGACACTCGATCGTATCATGGATGCCCCCATGAATTCAGAGAATGTGCGTGCAAAGGCTCCCTAGGTTGCAATTTAAAACACCCATACGGTCTTGTCATCGCCAAGCGGAGAATTTTTATCACTGCCCAACAAAATTCACAAAGAAGACTACTTTCAGATGAAATTAACAGAAAAGACAACCCCAACCGTGACGGCAGGCGCCAGCCGACGGGTGGCACCTGCCGCCACACCCTGCCGCCACATGGCCTGGCGGCAGCAGGCGCATAGCAACCAGCAAGCACCCAAGAACGGAACGGCGGCTGCATGTGCTCCCTGCCGCTTAGTGGGGTGGCGGCAGGACTGTTTGTCTGCTGCTAGTTTCATCTATATTTTGTTTCGTCTGCGTTTCGTTTTGTTTGACGAATAATACCACATATTTGTATATCCCTGCTATTGATTTCTAGGCATGCAGTGCACTATTTTTGCAAATAATAATTGTTTATTTATAAATAATAATATGAGCCTCCGTCGCGGGCCTCATCATCGGCCTTCTCGCACCGGCCTCAACGCCTGGTGGAACATCACCGCCGCAGGCCTCACCATCGGCCTCCTCGCGTCGGGCGATTCACCTGGCGGACCTTCACTGCCGCGGGTTTCATCGTCGGCCTCATCGAGCCGGCCTCCTCACCCGGTGGACCTGCTCCACCGCGGGTCTCGTCGTCGGCCTCTTCGCACCGGCCTCGTCGCCTGGCGGACCTTCGTCGCCGCAGGCCTCATTGTCGGCCTCCTCGCGCTGGCCTCATCGCCCGGCGGACCTGCTCCGCCGCAAGCCTCATCGTCGGCCTCTTCGCACCGGCCTCATCGCCTGGCGGACCTTCGTTGCCGCAGGCCTCATCGCCCAGCGGACCTTCGCCACCGGAGGCCAACGATGAGCCACGCGACGGAGCAGGTCCTCTGGGCGATGAGGCTAGCGCGAGGAGGCCGGCAATGAGGCCCGCGGCGGTGAAGGTCTGCTGGGCGATGATGTCGGTGCGAGGAGGACAACAATGAGGCCTGCGGCGAGGAAGGTACACGAGGAGGCAGACGGGCGTTGAGGTCGGCTTGAGGAGGCCGACGATGAGGCCTGCGATGGAGTAGGTCCGTCGGACGACGAGGCCCGCGGCGGTGAAGGTCCACCTGGCGATGATGTCGGCGTGAGGAGGCCGACGATGAGGCCTGCGGCGGCGAAGGTAAACAAGGAGGCAGACAGGCGTTGAGGCCGATGCAAGGAGGCCGATGATGAGGCCCGCAACGGAGCAGGTCCACCGGGCGATGAGGCCGGCGCGAGGAGGCCAACAATGAGGCCCATGGCGGAGCAGGTCCGACGATGAGGCCTGCTGCGGCGAAGGTCTGCCAGGCGATGAGGCCGGTCCGAGGAGGGAGACGATGAGGCCCGCGACGGAGCAGTTTCGTCAGACGAGGAGGCCGACGATGAGACCGCGGCGGTGAAAGCCCGCCAGGTGAATCCCGCGCGAGGAGGCCGACAATGAGGCTTGCGATGGTGATGTTCCGCCGGGCGTTGAGGCCGGTGCGAGGAGGCCGACGATGAGACCCGCGACGGTGGCTCGTATTATTATTGTAAATAGACGATTATTATTTGCAAAAACGGTGCACTATATGTATAAGAATCAACAGTAAGGACATACGAATTTATGGTATTATTCGTCAGACGAAACAAAACACAGACGAAATAAAACACAGATGAAACGCCATTATCCGTCATACGAAACAAAACGCAGTTGAAACGAAACGTAGGCAAACAGTCATGCCGCCACACCACTAGACGGCAGGATCACATGCAGCCCCATGTTCCGTTTTTGGCGTTGGCTTGCTGTTAGACTAGCCACAATGGGTAGTAACATAGAGTAGTAACATGAGCATATTACTACTCTATGTTACTACCTCTATAGTGGGAAGTAACATATTATGGTAGCATGCAATACTTCATTTATTATGCCATAGACTCATCTTGCCTTAATATGTGTGATGTTAGAGTAACTAGCTAAGTTACTACAGCTACCTCTCTTTTCATTAACTCATTGCCATATAAACAAATTTGCTGAGTTGAACTTGAAGTTACTGCTGAAGTTACTTCCACTATGGCTAGTCTTATGCGCCTGCTGCCGCCTGGCCTTGTGACGGCAGGGCTGCCGCCTGCCGGTGTGGCGGCAGGAGCCACACATCGGGTGCCGCGCCTTGCCGTCACGGTTGGGGTGGTCTTTTTTATCAATTTCGTTTGAAAGTGGTCTTTTTGTCAATTTTATAGGACAGATGGTCTTTTTAGACAAAAAGATCATTCGATCGGTTCCATGCCTCGTATTCTCCCTTCCCTGCATGCAAACAAATGGCCGCGAATTATTGACCGAGCTGAGCACCATCCAGAGTGACCGAGAAAAGATCAATCATATAATATGACCGATCCATAGCTTTCCGGCTGTGCAAAGCCGCGTTTGATTTTATCCATGGAGGATAGTTCCATGCCAATGTTATCGGTCACGAGGAAAAATAACAGAGCCAAGAAGAGCAAAAACCCTGATGTTGAGTTGTACCATACGCAAGATCCACGCCGCACTGGACTTCTGCCTAACCGCCTACCCAATAGTAAATTCCACGGCTAGCCTAATGGGCAGGTGAATCCCCGCAGATTTCACCATCACTTTCGCCAAATTCTGAGAGACCGAAAGGCACCGTGGTGACTCGGCAACCAGCGACAGAAGCGAAAGCGAAGCTGCTGAACCGCGAGGGGGAACACGGCCGAGCGAGCACACACCTGGCCGCGCACGGAGCTGCCGTCGTCCACGTCGTGTTTAGCCTAGCCGAAGACGAGGAAGGAAAGAGGAAGAATTAAGAGCGCTGTGCCCCGCGAAAGTTGCCCTGCTCGTGCTCGGGGAAAAGGAGGGAGGGGCTTCACTTCAGTTCGTTATCGCCACCGGACTCGACAGCCACGGGTGGTTACGCCGGTGCGATCAGCTTATTAGCCCTCCGACACTATGCAGAGGCCGAGATGGACAAGACTGGAGACCGGGAGAGCCAAGCAATAATACATATTTCCAATGGCAAATGACAAGCTTTACTAGCGGATTCCTGCATGAACACACGTTGCGATCCATGTGGATCGTTCATTTGTTGGTTGTTTGGTAGGTCGTGTCACTTCTTCCCTTCATTGACCTCTTAGCTTAGCTTGCATGTGACAATACAAACGTGCGGATGATAGTATGTTAGGGCGTCCCCAACACGAAACCGTAAACCGCCCGCATCCGTCCAAACCGCGAAAGCCATCTAATGCGGATGGTGTAGCGGTCCGCGAGACGGTTCAAACGTCGTTTTCTCACACAAATTAAAGATAAAGTGGGGGGTTTTTGCGGGAGTCCGGACACCTGAAACATAGGACACCAACACCCCTGCCCCACCGAATCACCCCTACAGCTCCCATTTCATTCCACTTCGTCCCTTCTTTCCCTTTCTTTGCATCCGCACCCTCCACCTCCACCGTCGTTGTTGTACGTCTCCGACCGCCACATAGACGTTGTCAGACGTCCGCAACCAGCACCGACACGCCCGCTCGCCTTTACGATGGAGGTGTCCACTCTGGAGCCATTTTTAGCAAGGTACACTTCGCCCCTGTCAATGACCTCCACAGCGGACTCCATGCCCGGTAGGTGTTTGAGCTCATTTTTAAATGCTATGTTATTTTTTAGAGTACGTAAAATAGTGAGCCACTCGACAATGGAGGATGGGTTGTTGTGCGATGCGTGGTTAGGCGCATCCGCGGATTTCATAGGCGGGAGCAAAGGGTAGGCCTTCTAGCAGCAAGTGCACGAAACGTTTTACACACGAAAGCACATTCCGCCTACGACATGTACATCATTCAAATACGCAAGGTGAGGTTGTTATCATATCGCTGGCACACTATCAAGATCAGCGTCACCAAGTTTTGCAATGTGGTTCGTCAGCTCGAGGCAAGGTGGCCATTGCACGCGGCAGAGGACGGGATTGTAAGTTTTGCTTCCTCTTGCATCATTCACTCAATCTTGGTCTACACATTCTGTGTAGCCCGCACACGCTGCTCTGGTGTACCACAGGACAGAGGGACGATCATTTACGTGCACATACTATTAGATGAAGTTGAAGGGGCAATATGTGTGGGACGGCATGATTCATTGATGAAAAACTTGTTGCCATCATGTTCATCTAGTCGAATTGGAGGAATTGTTGTATTAGACTTAAGTTACATGCTATGTATGGATGATTTATGCTATTTTCTATCCGAATATTGATGAATACTGAGCCGGTTTGCATGAATTTCGTCTGGTTTGCTTAAATGCAAGTCGAAATATATGCGTCTATGGTTGGATGACGTCCTTCCGCATCTGTGTCCACGGACTGGTCCTCCCTATCCGCATACGGATGCGAGAGGACATTTGCGCGCGGGTCGCCGTTGGAGATGGCCTTATACGGGTTTTGTTGCGTTTGCTGCCTCGCCTTTTATTTTCTGTCACTTTGGATGTTTATTATTGGACCCATTTTAGGTGCATTGATCCTTGTTACATGATTTTGTATTGCTCACTTAAGAGTTTTTCCTAACAGGATTGCTAAATCTCAGTCATATAAGACTTATTGATGTTATATTCGTTAGATTCTAGATGGTGATCGTGCAAAATTTTCTTTTAAATTCTTTCTCCCTTCTTTATTCGTATGTCCAACCAAGACTTGGATAAATCTCAGTCGATTGAGTTCTATCACACCCTTTCCAGAAACTCCTCGCCCTGCCACGCAATACTAGAATATGTACATTACGTAGGTCAGTATAGACGTCATCAGATCGAGAAAACATATGCTTGATAACTCAGTATTAACTAACAAGTACTCCTTCCGTCTCATAATATAAGAGCATTTTGTATACTATATTAGTGTAAAAAATGTTATTATATTATGAGACGGTGGGAGTACTTAGCATATAACACATTGTCATGTCGCAAGCTAAAAGAATACTAGTAGAAACAACTGAATAACATGTTTTGTCAAGCTAATACGGAGTACTACATAAAGTATGTAGGTCAGTATAGACGGCAGACCGAGAGCACGTATACTTGACAACTCGGGATGAACTAACAAACAAATTTCCCAGCACACTGTCATGTCGCTGTGTGCTAGCTGTTGGTGTTTGACGCGATGACGAACCGTCCGTCCTTAACCAAAAAAACTACCAAATGTCAACACGAGGAAAATGGAGCAGCAGTACCAACTGCTAGCAGAGAATATATATGCCCTGAACCGGCCCGGTCCACTCAACGCCTAACAGAATGTGCTACTAAAGCAGTAGCATTACGCAAGGCAAATGTACTACTCCTAAAATAAAGCCTTTCTAATGTCAAGCTTGAAGAGAAGGGCGGGGGTCTTGCACTTGTGGAGCCGACGAGCCATGTTCCGCATGTACATAGAGTTGTCGTGGATATTCTTCTTTTTGATGAAAGCACTCTGAGCATGGGAATACATTTTGGACCTCTTTCAGCGCTTGGGCTTCCCAAGCAAATTCCGGGCCTGGATTGCCGCGTTGCTTTCCTCGGCTTCCTTGCACATCTTTCTCAACGGGATTCTAGGCCCTCCCATCAGGCATGGCTAAGGGCTTCGGCAAGGGGACCCAATCTCGCCGCTCCTATTTGTCCTCGCGGTTGACCCGCTTCGTCGAATTCTTGATCTTGCAACACACCGAGGCCTTCTCCGCAAGCTTTGTGGTCGTGGCACCATGGTGCGAACTTCTTTGTAAGAGGATGGTGCAGTTGTTTTCCTGGCTGCGATCAAGAGGGACATCGAGAACTTCTCTGCTATCCTAAGGAGTTTTGGCGAGGTCACGGGCCTCCACACCAACTTCCACAAAAGTTCTGTTGTGCCCATTCACTGCAACCACCTTGACTTGGACCATATCCTTCATGGCATGCCGGCTGCAAGAGCTTCTTCCCTTGTGAAATATTTGGGCCTCCCACTTTCGATCTGGCAGCTCAGGAAAGTGGATTTCCAATATCTTGAAGACAAAGCGGCTGGAAAGTTGGTCACTTGGGAGGGCCAAAATATTACCACCATCGGCCGTACGACTCTGGTCAAGTCGGTTGTCTCCTCCCAGGCGGTGTACTCCATCACGCCTCTCATTGTGCCGCCGAGCACTTTACGAAACCTCAACAAGATTGAGAAAGCGTTTCTGTGGTCTGGCTCGGATAAGACAACGGGTGCCAAATGCAAGGTCAACTGGGAGGTGGTATGTCGTCCTCGCGAGTATGGTGGCCTTGGGGTACTAAACACTGACAAGTTCGCCCGTGCCTTGATACTGAGATGGCCATGGTTTGAATGGAAGGAGCCCAGCAAGCTTTGGGTGGGGCTTGGTAACCCATGCTCAGAGGAGGACATGAATTTTTTCTATGCCTCAACCACGATTACTGTTGGAAACGGTGCCAAAACGCCTTTTTGGGACTCTCCTTGGCTGCTTGGGCGCAAACCCAAGGACATTGCCCCGCTAATCTTCGATGTCTCCAGGAGAAAGAATTGGAAGGTGCGTGAGGTCCTTAAAGGGAATGCATGGATCCTGAAGGTCAAGATTGACACGCCCATCACCGCTGCCCACGTTCACGAGTTCTTCTCCCATTGGATGCTCGTGAATGAGGTCCACCTTGACGAGCATGCCGAGGATGATATCACCTGGAAGCACTCCAACGACGGGATGTACTCGGCATCCTCTGCCTACAAGGCTCAATTCCTTGGGTTGATTCTCTCCCCTACGGATTTCATGGTGTGGAAAGCTTGGGCTCCATCCAAAGTTAAATTCTTCTCGTGGCTGGCTTTACAAGACCGGATTTGGACTGCGGACAGGTTGGCCAGTCGCGGCTGGCCCAACTGCGGCCTTTGCCAACTTTGCAAAAGGGAGCAAGAATCTGGCGCCTATCTTTTCTTCAAGTGCCGCTACACTCTTAGGCTTTGGAGGATGCTCATTGACAAGTTGGGACTTGTGCACATGGACACCACCACTTGGCATCTTGCTGGCTCGGTGAAGGAGTGGTGGGAGATGCGAACCGTCTTGCAGAATCCTAATAGACGAGCAATGGCCTCTCTCACTATGCTCGTCTCCTGGTCCGTTTGGAACGAGAGGAATGCCAGAGTCTTCCGCCACAAGAGTGCTCCACCGACCATCCTTCTTCAAATGGTCCTTGACGAGGCAAAGCTTTGGGTCACTGCGGGTGCTAGAAAGCTAGAGGACATTATATTGTGAGAATAATTGTCATGCCGTGTGTTCGGCTCTTGTAACAACTCTATCTTCTCCTTATTTAATATATGGGACAAATCTTTTGCCTCCGTTTAAAAAAAATAGTCAACAGCCGGCCTCGAGAAAAAAGGCAGAGAAAAGGTTGTGTGATTATTATTATTAACAAACTAATCAAAAGGATCCTTGCCCACGTCTTTAAAATTCGGAGGAAATCATGACATATACGAGTATATAATCGCACCGACAGACAATGCAGAAGGTCAAAGCGTGTACTGTCTAGATATACATACAGATGCGAATATGATGCCAAATTAGCACAGGATTAACTATAGCTATCAGTGTTAGTTTTCTTTGCTCAAGTATACTACTCCCTCGGTCTCATAATATAAGACGTTTTTTGACACTACACTAGGGTCAAAAAAGGTCTTACATTATGGGACGGAGGGAGTATATTACTAATATTATCACCTTTTTGGCTAACTATAGCACTTGTGTTAGCCCAACTAATCGTGCAGCGACCCAACAGCAGCAGAAGGCAGTAGGAAGGGAGGAGGATGCAGGGGAACTGCGCTTGAGAAAGTGAAGGAATCAACTATAGAATACTACACCAAATAACGACTGTCCAGGAACAATATCTACACTGGCCGCGATCGCAACCGGGCGTGGGATCGAGGAAGAAGCGTCGGAGTCGTCGCGGCCGGAGCGCCCTCGCCATCTGGCCGGCCGATCGATCGATGTGCGGAAGATTGTGATTCCAAGTGACACGAAAAGTGAAGGAGTAAGAAAATGTAACAAGAATCCGCAAAATAAAAATGTAACAAGAAAGTAGTAGATGCGCTCGTGTATAGCGTGTATGGCGTACGTGCATGAAACGCGCAGCCCAACCTCTCCTTCCTGCATCATGTGTGTGGGCTTTTGTCTCGTGCTCTATCACGTTCTCGACGCCAATGGCTGAGGAGAATAATTGATCTGGTTACGCAAACTTCTGTCGGAGCAACAGATTCTGTACAGTGGGGTGCTGAAGATTTAGTGGCACAGCAAGCAGCCAAGGGTAGATGGACAGACAGATAAGCCTCACCGTACGTAACCCACAGTTCGCAAATGGCTGTCAGGTCGATCGATCATTTTTAGACGCACAGCATCAGCAACCTGCCCCCTACCTGATGCTACCGCTGTCCTCGTGCTTCTCAAGATTAAGGGCTATACATTACGCCCTGACCAACTAAGTTGAGAAATATCTTAGCTGCTGCTGTCTCTCGTATCAAACTCCTACTCTCTCTTCGAGCGCCGGTCGATGTACGTGCCGATGGATGTCATTCCATTGTACTCCGGCTTGGACATAAACAAAATAGTGCACTTTTCGAACAAAAAATCTCGTCGTATTAAAAAAAATTGGATTCCTGTGATCCGAAAAGGCATCAAGAAGCTGCTGATGGATGGACAAAGGTACACGAGGCTGCCTCCGCGGAAACTGCACAGATTTAAACGCAAATCTCATGCGCCAAACGAGAGCACTACATTGATAATATACTGTTGATCTCTAGCTAAACAATCAATAATCCCACATGAAACCCTCCACTCGCATCGGATGGTTGGTGTGACAGCATCGGCTCAACGGCACCGCACTGCGTGCCCTCCTCTGCTTGCCTAATCACCTTGCTCCTCACACGACAGAGCTGGCTCGCTGGTACTCCACCAACAGAGCCGTTACGATTGGCTCGCGACGCTCTCGCGGGGCATGAGCGAACCCGAGCCGCCGCCCCATCCCTCGCCTCTGCAGCCCGCGGCCTGGCCGCTGCCGGAGGAGGCCGACGGGCGCAGCCCGCCTCGGAGGACGGCAGCGGCAGGGCACTCTTCTCCTCGTGGCGGCGCGTTGCCCTGGACGGCGTGGCGGCGGAAGCCGACGCTATGGATCCGGCAGTGAACCTCTCATCAGCGCGGCGAGGAGGTTCTGCGTGGTTAACCGGGGTCGCGCGCGAGGGATTCAGGTCGTCTGGATCGATCTCGCGTTGGCGCCTTGTCTTCAGCCGGCGCGGTCAGGGCGGCGACCCTGGTTTGCGTCGGCGGCCGTTTCCCCCATGGTCGGTGGGTTGAGTCGTTGGCTTGCCTGGCCGGGTGTTGGGTGGCAGTGGTGGCAGCGGATCTGGCGTCCCAGCCAGATCCGTCGTGGTTCGGCTATGGCCGGCCGGCGGCGCGTGATGGGGCCGGGGTGGGGCGGCCGGAGGTCCTCAACCGGCTTTCCGATGACACCATACGTCTACACGGCGAGGGAGTGCTCGGATTCAGTCAGCGGCGAGATCGTCGTGGCGCAACTTCCGGTGCAAATCACGCCGACTTCGGTCATGACGAACAATGACGGCATCTCCGACACCCCCTATTGAGGCATGGTCGTTGCAAACTGTGTCAACATGTTCGGGATGTTCCGGGGGAAACCCTACATCTGGGTCTACCGGATCGAACGATGACAGCGCCTTCGATGTCGTGCTCCCTCCTGAGGGCATCGTTTTGGAGCAGGAGCTGGCTGGAGGGGACAAGGAGGAGCGGTGTTTCATCTACCGCAAGGCCGACGACGGATCCTGACGGCATGGCGCTGCGGAGTTTGTCGACGGACGCGTGTGGATGGATGCGTGCAGGATGGTGGCGTTATCTGGCGCCATGGTGGCGTCGACAGCAGCTAGACCAGGCAAGGTAGATGCAGCAGTACAATACTGAAGATGGAGTGGTGGTAGGTGGCTGCGGCGGCCTCATACCCGGCAGGTGTCCTGGTTGAGGAGTGCGCCGGACTGGTGGGTGCCCCATACCCGGCAGGTGTCCTGGTTGAGACCTTAGGTCTTAGATGTTAGGTTTGCCTGCGAGGTCTGTTTGGTATTAGGCCCAGACAATCAGCATCCCTTTATCAACTGGATAGGAGTAGCGATAAATGTTTTCTAGACGGTGGCTTTAGTCCTACTGGTGTATGACTTTATAAGGTCTTGTGTGAATAATTAATAAAATGGATGCATGCATCGTCCGAATGCAAAGGCCGGGGTCCTCCTCCATTTCCTAAAAATCCTCCTCCAATGGAGCAAGCGGACTGGCAACGAGGGATGATCTACACGTACTAAGGCCAACTCCACCACGCGACCCCATCCTGTCTGCGCACGTCCGTTTGGGGTAAAATGGACGAACCAGACGGCCCAGCGCGCGGGAGCAAACAGACTTTTGTCCGTTTTCTGTCCGCTTTCCACCCATCCCCGGCCCAAGTTTGCGCCGATATTGGGGTGAAACGGACAGCGCGTAGACGGGCGGGACGCGCGCTTGTCCTCCCCTGGCCCGCCTGTCGGTGGCACAAAGCAAAACTCCCCCACGCCCCATTTGGCGCCATTTCCCGGAAACCCTCCCACGTCCCTCCCGCTGCCCCCTCCCTCCCCCGTCCATGGCCGACGCCCAGCCGAATTCCGGCGGTCTGGCCGTCGACCTGCCCGAAAAGGTGAAGAAGAACGCGGCCAAGGCGCTAAGGAAGCCGCGGTCGGAGTGCACGCCAGAGGAGATCGCCAAGTTGGACGCGGAATCGGTGAAGAGGAGGAACCGGAGGGCGGTCGTCAAGGGCAATGCCGCCTCGGCCAAGTTCGCCGCCGAGCGCGATGCGATGGAGGCCGCGCGGCGCAAGGCCGAGGTCGATGAGAAGGAGGACATTGTCAACGAAGCGCACGCCCTCCTCATGCTTGGCATTTGTCGGCCGACCGGTTTCCCTGGAGCGGCCGTCGGCCCGGCGAGCACAGGCTCGTCGGTCGCCCGGCCTCCGCACTACCAGTCGCCGATGTCGCGGACCATGCCTATGTCGCCCGGCTTTCCCCCGCCAAGGCACGACGGCCAGACCCGTTTCTCGGGGTCGCCGGATGTTGACGTGAGCGCGCTGTCCACCCCGCGCCCCTCAGCCGTCATCAACCTCAACGTCACGCCTGGGTCCAGCACCGCCAGCCGACCGTCCATCAAGATGCAAAGAAAGCAAGCACGGCCACCGTTTACGGGCACCATGCCAACACCAGCATGACCGCGCGTCTTGTTCGAAGGAATGCCAACACCAACGCCGCTGGTCGACGACCCCTTCTACAACCAGTTCATGGAGGACGTGATCTACGAGGGTGGGCAGGGCCGTGCCTACGACCTTGACGAGACACAAAGTCAGGATGGCCGCGCCCAGTATGTTGGCGATGAAGAAGCCGACGACCGTGCTGACTACGACCATGGTGACTCGTGGCATGAAGACGATGACATCTATTGCGAAGGTGGTGGTGATGAAGAAGAAGGCAATGACATTGATATTGGTGGTGAGCCATTGTTCATCGACGAGCTCACCCAAAGATCGGAAGCATAAAAGACGAAGAAGAGCATTCGCACGGGTTCATATACACAAGAGGAGGACAAGTTGATTTGCCAATGTTGGATGGAGATTAGCCAAGATCCGAGGACCGGCGCGCAACAAAAGGGCCTTGTTTTTTGGACGAGAGTCCACAAAACATTCCATGAAAGGAAGATGTTTGAGCCCTACCAAATTACAAGCAACCGTGGCATCACCTCGATTCAAAAGAGGTGGTTGTTCATCCAACAAGAGTGCAACAATATTGCGCCGAATTTGAGAGCGTTGAAGCACGGCCTGTGAGTGGTCTTGGCGTTGGGGACATGGTATGCTCTCCTCTTCCTAGTCCTTTCCTTGCTACGGCCATGAGACTTCGGCCTTGTATGTTCAATTGTTGTTGATCATGTGGTGTAGGCATTTTAATCTTTGGATGCATTCAAGGCCCGGCACAATGACAAGCCATTCTCTCTCACGCATTGTTGGACCATCATCAACAATTTCCCTAAATTCAATGATCAATACCGTGAACTTTAAAGGAAGACAGGCAAGAGGACGACCAAGTTCGCCGGAGGTGGAGATGGCGAGGCGTCGAAGAGGCCGAGGGGCAAGACCAACTCCAAGGTGGACGACATACGTGATGCCTCATCCATGGCCTTGCATGAGACTTTGCATGGCATGATGTCTCAAAAGGATGTGAGGGACGAGAAGAAGCGGCAAAGCAAGGACGAGCAAATGAAGCAATACCTAGAGCTTCAAAGGAAGAAGCTTGAGATGGAGGAGGCGGCCAAGAGGAGGAAGATCGACATGGAGGAGGCGTCCCGGCAAAGGCAGCTCGACATCGAGGCCGCCAATGTCTCGGCCAGGCAGAGGCAGCTCGACATCGAGGCCACCAATGCCGCAACCAAAGCAAAGGAGGTGGCCCTTGCGATCATGAGCGTGGACTTGCCAAGATGAGCGAGAAGACGAGGAGCTGGTTTGAGGCCAGGCGGAAGGAGATGTTCGACGCCGACGGGCTGAACTAGGTCGTCCGATCGGCCGTGGCCGTTCTTTTTGGAGGCTGACATGGGTGCCGCCAGCCCGCTGGGCCGCTGACTGTGTGCCGGCGAGAAAAACATTCATTTTGGAGGTTGGTTGTGTTGCCGGCAAACAAAACTATTCATTTTGGAGGCTGGCTGTGTTGCCGGCGATGGACGTGTAGGCCGTTGGCTCTATTGCCGGCGTGAACTAGGTGTTGGGGAACGTACTAATTTCAACAGTTTTCCTACGCACACGCAAGATCATGGTGATGCATAACAACGAGAGGGGAGAGTGTTGTCCACATACCCTCGTAGACCGTAAGAGGAAGCGTTATGACAACGCGGTTGATGTAGTCATACGTCTTCACGATCGACCGATCCTAGTACCGAAAATACGGCACCTCCGCGATCTGCACACGTTCGGCTCGGTGACGTCCCACGAACTCACGATCCCGCAGAGTGTCGAGGGAGAGCTTCGTCAGCACAATGGCGTGATGACGGTGATGATGAAGCTACCAGCGCAGGGCTTCGCCTAAGCACTGCAATGATATGACTGAGGTGGATTATGGTGGAGGGGGGCACCGCACACGGCTAAGAGATCAATGATCAACTTGTGTGTCCTAGGGGTGCCCCCCTTCCCCGTATATAAAGGAGCAAGGGAGGGGGCCGGCGGCCTCATAGGGTGCGCCCCAAGGGGGGAATCCTACTCCTACTAGGAGTAGGTTCCCCCTTTCCTAGTCTAACTAGGAGGGGAAGGAAAGAGGAGGCGGGGCCACGGAAAGAGGGGGCCGGCCCCCAAGCCCTAAACCAATTCGGTTTGGGCCAAGGGGCGCGCCCCATAGCTCCCTTGCTGCCCTCTATTTCCACTAAGGCCCATGAAGGCCCATTGACCCCCTGGGGGTTTCAGTAACCTCCCGGTACTCCGAAAAATGCCCGAACCACTCGGAACCTTTCTGGTGTCCAACCATAGCCTTCCAATATATCAATATTTATGTCTCAACCATTTCGAGACTCCTCTTCATGTCCGTGATCACATCCGGGATTCCGAACAACCTTTGGTACATCAAAACACATAAACTCATTATACCGATCGTCATCGAACGTTAAGCGTGCGGACCCTACGGGTTCGAGAACTATGTAGACATGAGCGAGACTCATCTCCGGTCAATAACCAATAGCGGAACCTGGATGCTCATATTGGTTCCTACATATTCTACGAAGATCTTTATCGGTCAAACCGCATAGCGACATATGTTGTTCCCTTCGTCATCGGTATGTTACTTGCCCAGGATTTGATCGTCGGTATCACCATACCTGGTTCAATCTCGTTACCGGCAAGTCTATTTACTCCTTCCGTAATGCATCATCCCGCAACTAACTCATTAGTCACATTGCTTGCAAGGCTTATAGTGATGTGTATTACCGAGAGGGCCCAGAGATACCTCTCCCACAATCGGAGTGACAAATCCTAATCTTGATCTATTCCAACTCAACAAGTACCATCGGAGACACATGTAGAGCACCTTTATAATCACCCGATTACGCTTGACGCTTTGGTAGCACACAAAGTGTTCCTCCGGTATTCGGGAGTTGCATAATATCATAGTCATAGGAACATGTATAAGCCATGAAGAAAGCAATAGCAATATACTAAACGATCAAGTGCTAAGTTAATGGAATGGGTCAAGTCAATCACATCCTTATCTAATGATGTGATCCCGTTAATCAAATGACAACTCATGTCTATGGCTAGGAAACTTAACCATCTTTGATTCAACGAGCTAGTCAAGTAGAGGCATACTAGTGACACTCTGTTTGTCTATGTATTCACACATGTATAAGTTTCCGGTTAATACAATTATAGCATGAATAATAAACATTTATCATGATATAAGTAAATATAAATAACAACTTTATTATTTCCTCTAGGACATATTTCCTTCAGTCTCCCACTTGCACTAGAGTCAATAATCTAGTTCACATCGCCATCGCCATGTGATTTAACACCAATAGTTCACATCACCATGTGATTAACACCCATAGTTTACATCCCCATGTGACCAACACTCAAAGGGTTTACTAGAGTCAGTAATCTTAGTTCACATCGCCATGTGATTAACACCCAAAGAGTACTAAGGTGTGATCATGTTTTTCTTGTGAGAGAAGTTTAGTCACAGGGTCTGACGTGTTCAGATCCGTGTGTATTTTGCAAATTTCTAGGTCAACAATCCTCTGCACGGAGCTACTCTAGCTAATTGCTCCCACTTTCAATATGTATCTAGATTGAGACTTAGAGTCATCTGGATCAGTGTCAAAGCTTGCATCGACATAACTCTTTATGACGAACTCATTATCACCTCCATAACCGAGAAATCTTTCCTTAGTCCTCTAAGGATAATTTTGACCAATGTCATGTTATCTACTCCTAGATCACTATTGTACTCCCTTGCCAAACTCAGGGCAGGGTATACAATAGGTCTGGTACAAAGCATGGCATACTTTATAGAACCTATGACTGAGGCATATGGAATGACTTTCATTCTCTCTCTATCTTCTGCCGTTGTCGGGCTTTGACTCTTACTCAACTTCACACCTTACAACACAGGCAAGAACTCTTTCTTTGATTGTTCCATTTTGAACTACTTCAAAAACGTGTCAAGGTATGTATTCATTGAAAAAACTTATCAAGTGTCTTGATCTATCTCTATAGATCTTGATGCTCAATATGTAAGCAGTTTCACCGAGGTCTTTGTTTTGGAAAACTCCTTTCAAACACTCCTTTATGCTTTCCAGAAAATTCTACGTCATTTCCGATCGACAATATGTCATTCATATATACTTATCAGAAAGGCTGTAGTGCTCCCACTCACTTTCTTGTAAATACAGGCTTCACCGCAAGTCTGTATAAAACTAAATGCTTTGATCAACTTATCAAAGCGTATATTCCAACTCCGAGATGCTTGCACCAGTCCAAAGATGGATCGCTGGAGCTTGCATATTTTGTTAGCACCTTTATGATTGACAAAACCTTCTGGTTGCATCATATACAACTCTTCTTTAATAAATCCATTAAAGAATGCAGTTTTGTTTATTCATTTTTCAGATTTCATAAAATGCGGCAATTGCTAACATGATTCGGACAGACTTAAGCATCGCTACGAGTGAGAAAAACTCATCGTAGTCAACACCTTGAACTTGTCAAAAACCTTTGCGACAAGTCGAGCTTAGTAGATAGTAACACTACCATCAGCGTCTGTCTTCCTCTTGAAGATCCATTTATTTTCAATGGCTTGCCGATCATCGGGTAATTCCACCAAAGTCCATACTTTGTTTTCATACATGGATCCTATCTCAAATTTCATGGCCCTAAACCATTTTACGGAATCTGGGCTCATCATCGCTTCCTCATAGTTCGTAGGTTCGTCATGGTCTAGTAACATGACTTCCAGAACCGGATTATCGTACCACTATTGTCGTGGTTTTGTCACGGCAGATGTCCTCGTGAAAGGACTTAGTCGTGGAGCCATCGCTACGGGTTAACTTGAAGGGGTTAAAGCGGACGCAAAGACACAAGAGTTTATACTAGTTCGGCCCCTTCGATGAAGGTAAAAGCCTACGCCTAGTTGTGATGGGATTGATGTGGTTTCGATGACTAGGAGCAAATAAGCTTCGCTTAGGCCTCGAGTTGTTGTTGTTCCGTCCTGAACCGCCACCGGTCGTCCCTTTATATACACAAAGTTGACGCCTCGATCGGTCTCTGAGTCCCGAGCCGACCTATACAAAGTGTCCGCTCGGTCTCCTTTTCTAACTTATATTACAAGTTTACAAAAACATGACGGTTTACCACTACGGGCCCTAATCCGCCTTTGGGCCGTGGGCTTCAAGCTTTACTAATTGAACGCCATCTTCAAGACCTTCATGGGCTTCAAAGACGTCTAAGGTGAACCGGGCCCTCCTGGCCGGTTTATACTCAGTAGCTATATCCTCAACATTAGGCCCCGGATTGATTTGAATTTATTCATGTCAATCTTCAACACAAAATATCTTGTAAACATCCTCTTATATTTTCGTAAACCGCCATATTGACTTCTCCTGTGAATTTTTGTAAACCGCCGTGACGTCATCTTCGGAGCACCGCAACGGTCCGTCATGACATCATCTCTGCATAAAAGGATTAAAAATATTCCCTTCTCATTAATGATTATCTCGAAAATCGAGGCGACAGCGCGCCCACTCGCCGCTTCGGACGCCTTTGATTCTCGCTACCGCTATTTACTCTTTCCCTGATAAATAAAACCCGAGAGCTCCTTTTTCTCTTCCTCTTCTGCATCTTCTTCTTCCTCGCGACGTCCTCAGCTCTGAAGCTCCGCCGCCTTCCGCGACCTTCGAGAACTGCACCAACCAAGGCCGCTGCATCAACCTGAGTTAGATCAGAGGCTCATCGCCTCCGCCGTAATCTGCAGCAAGAAACTTCTTCGTTTCTTCGCCCTTAGATCTGCATTAGGTTTTTGCAAGATCATCCGCACAGTTCTCCATTTTTCCTCTTCATCCTACCTTCGCCATGTAGTTTTGATCCAAAAACGGTATAGATCTCCTGCGTAGTCATTCTCGCATCTGCTTTTAATACTAGCAGCCCTTCCTTTTCTTCTTATAAAGTATGCATCCTTCTCTGTTCTACTTGAACGCTTTTTAAAGAACGCAGTAAAACTGCTTTATAGATGTGCGGTAGATCCAAATAGATTTGAACATTGTGTAAAACCTGTTTCACAACAGCTAGCGTAAATTTTGAATCTTGGCCTTTCTGCCTATGGGCGGTTTAATCCTTGATGGCCAATCCGCCATATGTCATTAGCCCTCTCTTAAACCGACAACTGGAACTTGCATTGTATTTTCACCGGTTTAACACTAAATATTTCACTTACAAACCGTAGAGATAAACCGCACTGCTTGATTTTCTTTCAGCTCCCCTTCCGGAATGGCGAAACAATTTGCAGCTTGTAATTGGGTTCCGTCCGGATCACGGAAACACAACTCAACGGTTACGCCACCACCGGGCGCTTTAGCCTCAAAAATGTTCTCCACCGTGAGTTCCGAATCGGAGTGTCCACCTGAACCTCAAGAAGGAGAGGTGATTGTTTTTATGCAACACCTAGACCGGGATTCAGCCCGCCGGATCAAAATTTTCCGGATGTCCTCGCAAGCTTCCAACTCCATCCACAAGATATTGGTCCGAACTCTGTGTCCAATATATGCAACTTTCAAGTATTCTGCGAAGTCTATCTTCAAGAAGAACCAACCGCGGAGTTATTTCGAGATTTCTTTCACTTGAACCGCCGTACAGAATTCTCGGACGGTCCTAACACAGAACTTGGCGACGTTTCAATCCAGAAAAGGAAGGAAGTGGACTTCCCTCACGCCAAACATCATAGCCATCCTAAAGATTGGAATCAAACCTAGTTCTATTGCCGGAACACTGCTCCTAACGGAGAAAATCCCTTGCCGGGTTATCGCCCTCACCGGCTTAGCAACAGCCACCCATTGCCTTCAAGGCTATTGACCGCAGCAGTAAGGAAGAAATTTGCACATCATATTACCAAGCTCCGGTATCTGATTGCCAACTTTTTATCTGGTATTGACATTGTCCGCTGCTGTGTTTCTTGGTGAATCTTGACTTTAAGCCGCCGCCTGCATTGATGCATCGAATATACGGGTGACGCTAAAGATCCTCAACGACATCATGAACTATCAATAATCGAGCTTGAAGTTATCAAATAAAGGAAGAAAATGCTCGATGAACCGATCTCCGCATGCAGCCAAACCGGGTTGGCTCCGCTTCGCATCTCCAAACAAACCGCCCATGTAAGGCTCCTCTCATTACTCTACTGACTTTGATTCCATATTGATTGTATTAATCCCTCTGTATTAATTTTCAGGCTAACAACTCCTTTTTGAAACGAACTAAACCGGCCCGGGTTCCTCGTGCAAAGACCAAGGCCACCAAGAAAACTGGCAAGAAGAAAACCACCGAGTCTTCTGAACCGCCAGAAGATGAAGAATCAGATGCTGAGGTAGAGCTTGACTCACTTGGTTCTTTTTTCATTCATTTTATTGACAGTTATAATTCCCAGGATGACGCTGAGGCCAGCCATGCAGAACCTGTTGAGGTAATCCTTCTTTCTTCTGATTCTGATCTTGTACCGGTTAAAAGAATTCGCCACACAGTTCGGAAAGTGAAACGATCTCACTCCTATGCTCATTTGAATCCAAAATTTTCTTTGAAGACACAGCAAACCGAAGAACGCCGTACGACCCGGCATATCGGTCGACAAATTACGTCGTCCGGTTTAGCTGACACACCAACCCGGAAACGTCGCCCGTGAGGTGACTTGTTCTCCGAAAAGCGTTATCCTTTGAAAGGTTTCTTCCGATGCCCTCTCAATCCGTCGACAATTACTGTGCTTCTTCCAACTCGTCCGGCGGTTCATCAACCACTCAGCTGCCTCCTCTCAAATTTGCTACTGGGTAAGTATATTACTCCGTAATTTGTTCCTTGTACTTGTCGGTTTATCATATTCTAACCCTTGATGTTGTAGCACCAAGGCTCGACTTAGTAAAAAGGCCAAGACCCTCGACCCTCATCAGGATGTCGATCCGGAGAAGACTCGAGCATCATGGTGAAAATCCCGGTTGCTAAAGACAACTCTGCTGGGAAAAAATCAAGATTCCAATGCTAATCCGCCAGAGGTTGAACCGGATGTCCAAGTTGAGACTTCACATCCTCCTGCTCCTCCGAGTCCTGCAGCAGAACAACGGGACTCAACTGCCGATCTGCCAAGCCCGAGTATGAAAACGCCAAGCCCTGTTGAAAATGCTACTTCAGCCAGTCCGACCAAAGATGATGATGTCGTAGTTACGGGCACCGCATACACCGCCCCTCGCAATCCGGTTGCTCTATCAAAGCACTCAGCCAAGGAAGAATTTGCTGCCATGAGCAAAGGGAAGGAAAAAACTGATCTGTCAGCTTATAACAATTTCTCTGCACAAGACCTTCACTGCTTCCTCAACCGGCTCTACACAAGCCGTGATTATGAAGCCGGTTTAGTAAATCTTATGAAGGAGCGCTATGAGGTAAATAGTTGTGCCCTTCTCTTGTACCTTCATTGCATAGTAGCCCCCAAGGGCCGGTTTGTCCCTAGAAAGTCAAACCGGGACTTTGCATAGTTCATAGTACTTTGTCTTATATATTTCTGATCAAACACACATTAGCCCCCAAGTGCCATGATTAACACTTGTATTAATCCATGGGACTTCAATACTCATTCTAAAATATGATCCGCATTAGCCCCCAAGTGCCAAGTGTATGACTGGTTATGCGCTTGGGACTTCTAATGAAGATATTAACATGCTCTCTTTTTGTTGCAAGAGTGAGATACGCCAACAAATCTCACAAATCAATGATCTTCAAGAAAATCTGAAATCTCAACAAGCGTAAACCTCCAAGGCCAAGGATGAGCTGAAAACCACCTTGACTACCATGGAGCAGCTCAAGGAGTGGTTCAAGTCCGAGCGGCCAGCCGGGATACTTGAAAAGGCGGGCTTGCTAAAGCGGGCGGAAGATCTTTGAAGCAGCTCTTAAACCGTGACTAAGAGCTCATGGATTAAAGCGCCAAATCAATGCCATGACCTCTGCAATATTTGGTAAGCAACGTTTCACCAAGGTTGTGATGAATATTCCGCTTTGAAATTTCCTCCGGTTTAACTCCGAACTTTCTTAAACCGGTATAGGTAGGCGCATTGCTCGGCTCGACATGCGGAAGAAACTCAAGGCCATGTATACGCTTAATTGAACAGCTGTATACCGCACCCAAATGAAGTTATTTGCGCCACTTCTTATGATAATGCAGCTCCGGACATCGATCAAGGACACACTAGACCGGCTATCTATGATACCAGCACAAATAGAAGAATTGAAACGATCCGCTGCCTGGGCTGGCACATTATTGGCACTAACTCGCGCCAAAGCATGGATAGCTGACCTTGATCCGGCTGACATAGCCAAAGGCTTCCCCAGTGCTCAAGAAAATGGCGAAGTATTTGATAATGATGCTCTCAAACGGGTAACAAGGGAGATGCGTCCTCTGGCGAGTCAACTGGCAGAAGAGGCTAACCTGACGGTTCACCGCTCCTTCTATGACGCGCACAACATACGGGTTGAAGCTGTTATTCCGGAAGTGCAGAACCTTGTTCCACCAACCCGTAAGCACACTTACGCCCCTGACGTTGATCCGACTGAGCTTATAAGTGAAGAGGCTGTCTTTCAGGCTTTAACCGGATTGATCGACCACCAATGACTTCCGCCATTGGATGGTGAGGAGGAAGAAGTTGAACCGACGCCAGACGACCCATCCACTTCACGCCAACCCGCAATGAAGCTTAATCCGCCAAGTCGGTTGATACGTCAGAAACTGCCCGTTATGAAGCAATTCCAAATTTTGGGCCTCTGAATGCCTTGTAATAGGATAGCCAACACTTTTGCTTTTAATATGCCTTCGTGCATGGGTGCTGATAATTTGATTGAATGATCGAAACCTTCAATCTATATTGCCTGCAATCACAAAATCTTAAACTGCCACGGCGGTTTGTGCCGCTAGCCGGCTTGTGACATTCATATATATATGCAATGAAATATTGAGGTATATAATCAAAATTTGTGATACAAAATACCTGCTATCGCTGGGTATGAAGTTGGCTTAGCCAATCTTGAAGCGGAGGTTGTATAAACCATGATTGAATGATCGAAACATTCAATCTATATTGCCTGCAATCACAAAATCTTAAACTGCCACGGCGGTTTGTGCCGCCAGCCGGCTTGTGACGTTCATATATAGATGCAATGAAATATTGAGGTATATAATCAAAATTTGTGATACAAAATACCTGCCATCGCTGGGTATGAAGTTGGCTTAGACAATCTTGAAGCGGAGGTTGTATAAACCATGATTGAATGATCGAAACCTTCAATCTATATTGCCTGCAATCACAAAATCTTAAACTGCCACGGCGGTTTGTGCCGCCAGCCGGCTTGTGACGTTCATATATATATATGCAATGAAATATTGAGGTATATAATCAAAGTTTGTGATACAAAATACCTGCCATCGCTGGGTATGAAGTTGGCTTAGCCAATCTTGAAGCGGAGGTTGTATAAACCATTACCGTCAAAGGAGAAAACAGCTCCTGTGTTTATAATGCCGGTTTACCATGTAAACCGTGCCGGGTCATGACAAGCCCCCTGTTACTCCATAATGGGATGTTAATAGAAAAAGTCAAACCGGAAAAATTATCTCCGGATTAACAATGGACCAAATTCCGTCAATTGACAGTTTGAACCGGTTTAAAAATGTTATCACAACAAAAATCAAATAACAGTTACGAAAAAATATGAAAGCAAAGGCAATGATAAAACCGTTTGCAAAAAGAGGCTTTACTGAGCCGATCAGATGGTGTTACCATGGTCGGACACGACCAAGCTCCCAATAAGGTGTAGCTATGGTTCAAGTCAGCCAGTCCCCAACTGAAACCGTGGCATTATGCCGATCAAGTGGCGTGGCAATGGTTCGGTTCGACCAAGCCCCCAAGTGACTCTATGGCCCTAGGTCGATCAAGAGGCGTGGATCGTTCAGACTTGACCATGTCCCCAAGTGATCTGGTGGCTTTCGCCTATCAAAAGGTGTTGCATTGGTTCGGACATGACCAAGCCCCCAAGTGATATCATAAAGCTTTTGAAAAGCAAACTCAAGGGGTAATCCGGAGGCCGCTTTAAGATAGAACAACTCCATGTAACCACGCATGATGTAACAGTAACGTATACCCCGCTTTAGCTGAGGCTCCGGTTTATTACTTTATTCATAATATATACACTGTCATAATATGTACATGAGTAGAGCCGATGGCTCAGGTAAAATAAGGCCGAAGACGAGCTATGTTCCACGGCCTGTTGGTCTCCTCCTCCGATGTACGTGAGTCTTTATGCTCTCGAATATCGATCAAATAGTATGACCCGTTGTGCAGATTCTTGCTGACCATGAAAGGTCCCTCCCAAGGTGGGGATAACTTGTGCATACCAGTCTGGTCTTGGATGAGCCGAAGCATCAAATCTCCTTCTTGAAAGTTCTGGTTCTGACCCGGCGACTATGGTAACGACGAAGATCCTGTTGGTAAATCGCCGAGCGGGCAGCTGCTATGTCACGCTCCTCATCCAACAGGTCCAAAGCGTCTTGCCGTGTCGTCTCGTTGTCCGCTTCAACATAAGCTGCCACACGAGGTGAGTCATGACGGATGTCACTGGGAGAACCGCCTCGCTCCATAGACCATAAAGAACGGTGTGTATCATGTGGATCTGTTGGGCGTAGTGTTGATACTCCATAACACAGATGTTAGTTCTTCTACCCAACAACCCGGTGTCCTCTGCAAAGGGACCATAAGCCGGGGCTTGATGCCTCTCAAGATCTCTTGATTAGCCCTTTCCGCTTGACCATCGGACTGTGGGTGGGCTACTGAAGAAACGTCAAGCCGGATGTGTTCACGTTCATAGAACTCTTTCATGGCACCTTTGGACAAATTGGTACCATTATCTGTGATGATCTTGTGTGGAAAACCAAACCGAAAATCACCTTTTTGATGAACTGAACCGCCGTGGCCACGTCACACTTGCTAACAGGTTCTGCCTCTACCCACTTGGTAAATTTATCAACCGCCACCAAGAGGTGGGTCTTCTTGTCCTTGGACCTTTTGAAAGGTCCAACCATATCCAGCCCCCAGGTTGCAAACGGCCAAGTAATTGGAATCATCCTCAATTCTTGGGCCGGTACATGAGCACGTCTGGAAAACTTTTGGCAACCATCACATCGTTTGACCAGATCTTCCGCATCAGCATGAGCAGTCAACCAATAGAAACCGTGGCGGAACGCTTTAGCCACCAAGGATTTTGAACCGGCGTGGTGACCACAATCTCCTTCGTGGATCTCACGCAATATTTCATAGCCTTCCTCAGGGGACACACAGCGTTGAAACGCCCCTGACACGCTGCAATGATGCAATTCGCCATTAATAATGGTCATAGACTTGGATCGCCGGATTATCTGCTGGGCCAACGTCTCATCTTCTGGTAACTTGCCCCGGTTCATGTACGCAAGATAAGGAAGCGTCCAATCCGGAGTGACGTGAAGAGCTGCCACCAATTGAGCCTCCGGATCAGGAATAGCCAAATCCGCTTCACCAGGGAGCTTGACCGACGGGTTGTGCAACACGTCCAGAAAAACATTGGGTGGGACCAGTTTACGTTGAGAGCCCAACCGGCTTAAAGCGTCCGCCGCTTCATTCCTCCGACGGTCCATGTGGTCCACCTGATAGCCCTTGAAATGACCTGTAACAATGTCCATCTCACGTCGATATGCAGCCATGAGTGGGTCCTTTGAATCCCAAGTGCCAGACACCTGTTGAGCCACTAGGTCCGAGTCACCGAAGCACCTAACCCGGCTTAGATTCATCTCCTTAGCCATCCGGAGACCATGGAGCAAGGCTTCATACTCAGCTGCATTGTTAGTACAAGGGAACATTAAGCGGAGAACGTAATGTAACTTGTCACCTTGTGGGGAAGTTAATACGACTCCGACCCCGAGCCTCCAATTGCACTGGATCCGTCAAAATGGATGGTCCAATATGTGTGATCCGCTTTTCTTCGTGTGCTTGCAACTCCGTCCAATCATTAATGAAATCCACAAGTGCTTGAGACTTCACCGCCGTCCGAGGCACGCATTTGAACCGGGCGGCCCAAGCTCTATAGCCCACTTGGCAATCCGCCGATCGCTTCCGGTTACAGATGATATCGCCTAAAGGAGCAGAATCACCACCGTGATGGGGTGCCCTTGGAATATCTGCTTCAGCCTCCGGCTTGCCATGAAAACTCCATATACCGGCTTACGCCAATGCGGATACCTTTGCTTAGATTCAATAAGTACCTCATCGATATAGTAAACCGGACGTTGAACCGGATGCTCCTTCCGCCTCCTTTCGCTTCCACCACAATGGCCACGCTGACCACCACAGCGTTAAGCGCAACATATAGCGTAAGCGGCTCCTTGTCAATGGGAGCGGCGAAACCTGCGGTTGGCCAATTGCCACTTTAAGTCCTCAAATGCCTCATCAGCCGCGGGACTCCAGACAAACTGATCTGTCTTTTTCAACATCTGGTACAAAGGGATGGCCTTCTCTCCGAGGCGGCTGATGAACCGGCTCAATGCGGCAATCCGGCCTACCAAACGCTGGACATCGTTAATACACTTCGATATAGCCAGGGAGGTGATAGCCGTAATCTTTTCCGGATTAGCTTCAATTCCCCTGTTGGACACGAGAAAACCCAATAACATGCCTGCCGGAACACCAAAAACACATTTGGCTGGGTTGAGCATCATCTTGTAAACCCGTAGGTTGTCAAAGGTTTCCTTCAAATCGTCAATCAGTGTCTCTTTCTCCCTTGACTTGACCACAATGTCATCTACATAGGCGTGCACATTACGGCCGATCTGCTTGTGCGAGCAATTCTGCACATCGTTGATAAGTTGCCTGGGCGCTTTTGAGCCCAAAGGGCATGGATACATAGCAGAAGGCTCCAAAGGGGGTGATAAACGTCGTTTTCTCCTGGTCCTTCACCGCCATTTTGATCTGATGATACCCAGAATATGCATGCAAAAAACTCAACCGTTCACAACCCGGAGTGGCATCAATAATCTGGTCAATGCGGGGAGGGCAAAAGGATCTGCTGGACAAGCGTTGTTAAGATCTGTGTAATCCACGCACATGTGCCAAGTGCCGTTCTTCTTAAGGACCAGCACCGGATTAGCAAGCCACTCGGGATGGAAAACTTCAACAATAAAGCCAGCTGCCAAGAGCCTGGCTACTTCTTCACCAATAGCTCTGCGTCTTTCTTCGTTAAACCGGCGGAGGAACTGTTTCACCGGTTTGTACTTAGGATCCACATTAAGAGTGTGCTCAGCGAGTTGCCTCGGTACACCTGGCATGTCAGAAGGCTTCTATGCAAAAATGTCCCGATTCTCACGGATGAACTCGATGAGCGCGCTTTCCTATTTCGGATCCAAGTTGGCACTGATGCTGAATTGGTTGGACGAATCGCCAGGCACGAAGTCAACAAGCTTAGTCTCGGCTGCCGATTTGAATTTCAGGGCTGGATCATGCTCTGTAGTTAGCTTCTTCAATGGAGTCATGTCCGCCGCATCAACATTGTCCTTATAGTACTTCAGCTCCTCGGTGGCACAAACCGAATCTGCGTAAGCTGCATCTCCTTCCTAGCACTCAAAAGCGACCTTACGGCTTCCGTGAACCGTTATGGTCCCCTTGTGACCCGGCATCTTGAGCTGTAAATACACATAACAGGGTCGTGCCATAAATTTGGCGTAAGCCGGTCGCCCTTAACAGGCATGATATGGACTTTGGATTTTTACCACTTCAAATGTCAATATTTCCGATCTGGAGTCATAATAATCACCAAAGGCCACTTCCAGAGCTATTTTACCAACAGGATATGCTGACTTGCCAGGTACCACACCATGGAACACTGTATTGGACGGCTTGAGATGTTTATCTGTTAGTCCCATACGACGGAAGGTCTCATAGTACAGGATGTTAATGCTGCTCCCTCCATCCATGAGTACCTTGGTGAACTTATAACCTCCCACCGAGGTGCCACCACGAGGCTAGCTGACCCGGATTGTCGACCGGGAGGATGATCCTCTCTACTCCATATAATGGGCTGCTCCGACCAGCGTAGGTAATGGGGCACGGCCGGTTCAACAGCGTTATTTGCCCGCTTCAACCTTTCGGTCTCGCTTGTCTAAGCTAGTGGTGAAGACATGGTACGCCCACTATTCAACCGCTTTGGGTTGCTCGATAACCCGATCGTTGTCATTACCGATTGTAACCACCTTGGTTATTCTGATTGTTCTGATTGTTATGTCCGCCCGGATTACTATGAAATCCTGAACCGGAATTTCCTCCACCGTAACCCGGCCCGGATCCTGAACCGTCGCCAGAGCCGTGATCATACCGGAAAGCATTAGAACTCTTGAACTCCTGCATAATGTAGCAATCCTTCCAAAGGTGGTTGGCTGGCATCTCCTTCGTCCCATGCTTCGGACAGGGTTGATTCAATAGATAGTTCAAGCGGTCCGGATTGGGATTAGGCGCCCACTTCGATTCGCTGTTTACCCTTGCGCCACCGGGCCCTTGTCCTGCGCATTGGTATTAGCTACAAAGTCCATGTTGCCATCCGCTTTACGCTTGCCATTACTGCCGAGTGATGTTGTGGCCCTTGGAGTTGCTGTTCTTCCTTCCCTTCCTGTCTTGTCATCATCGGACTAGGGATCCTTGGTACTATCGTAATCAGCATACTTCACTAAAGCGCCCATGAGAGTTCCCATGTCATTACAAAATCGCTTCATGCGCCCAACTTTAACTTCAGAGGCTGAAACGGCCGGTTGCCCTCCAGGGTTAAGATCGCAGAGTCAGCGTTGATCCGGTCTGACGAGTGCAAGATTTCCGAAACACGGCGTACCCAATGGGTTGTTGACTCCCCTTCCCCCTGGACACAAGCCGCCAAGTCCTCTACGAACATGGGCCGCTTACATGTATCTTTGAAATTCTGGATAAACCGGGTTCGCAACTGGGCCCATGAACTGATAGAATTGGGCGGCAAGCTCTTTAACCAAGTACGGGCCGTCCCTTCAAGCATCATGGTAAACTACTTTGCACACGGCCTCATCCACATCTACCATCTCCCTGCCCATCTCATAGCTCTCTATCCATGCTTCTGGACGTAAATCAGTAGTGTAATTCGGCACCTTGCGCGGACCCTTGAAGTCTTTGGGCAAGCGCCGCGTTGCGTAAGCGGGGATCAAACAGGGCACCCCCAAGCTAGAAACAACCCCTGGCTCGACTGAGGTGGTGGGGCGAACCGGCGTAAGCGGACGCGCCTCGTTCTGTGCTGCTAACTCGGCCTCCCTTTGTGCCCGGGCCCGGTCCACCACTTCCTGAGCATCGCGAATACCGCCTGCCGGGTTATGGCCATGGGCCGCTTCACGGTGTTGTGCGTTGCTAGATACAGCCGGTTCATCCACACGCCTACTGTAGCTCCTGCTCGGATGTGGGGTGGAATGAATCCGGTCACGGCTGTACGAGTATGCTTCCTGTTGGATCAAAGCAGTTCGAAGAAGCTCCTTAACCCGGCGTGTCTCTACTACCTGCGGAGAATCTCCTTCGATCGGGATGGCATCCAATCGTGAAGCGGCATCGACAAGATTGTCCATAGGATTGGAGTAGTGACCCGGAGGTGTTTGCACAGCCTGAGGCACACTGGCGTTATGGCGAGGTAGATCTATTAAGCGGGGCTGGACCGGCACGCCCATCCCAGGTGCTTCCGCCCGGTTTACCACCGGCGGATTACTGGTTCCCGCTCCGGGGGTGTTGAAGAGGTCTCCGGCTTCGAAAATTGAAGGCAAACGGGATCTGTATTTCCTCTTCATGACTTCATGTGACGCGTTCTGATCCAACATGAGCCTATAAGCCTGCGCATCTAAAGCGGCCCGCTCTGGCGTCATCCTGGCGTCTGCAATGCTAGATCCGCTTTAGCCTCGAGTGATTTGTTCCTTCACATTCGCAATCTCTGCGTAATAAGCGTCTGATCCGCCGGGTTAGCCTCGCCATGAGCGCAGCCAACGATCGAACAGATCTAATAAAACTTGAGCCGGCCAGGCGCGGGGCCTCTGCCCGGCAGCCGTCGCCCGTTGAACCGGAGATCATTGCCGCAGCAGTCGAAGAGTGAAGCGCTGCTTGTGTACCGGCCATGAATATTCCAACCCGGTTGGGCAGATCGAAGGGGTCCAGAATACTATCGCCATCAGAACAGCCCCTCATCTGGTCGTCTTGCAACTGGTACAACGATTCGGTTTCTCCGGTCGAGGACTCGTCACCAGAATAGACGACGGTCTCGCTACCATATCCCGATTCATCCTCATGGTTTTGAAGGAAATATGCCCTAGAGGCAATAATAAAGTTATTATTTATTTCCTTATTTCATGATAAATGTTTATTATTCATGCTAGAATTGTATTAACCGGAAACATGATACATGTGTGAATACATAGACAAACATATAGTCACTAGTATGCCTCTACTTGACTAGCTCATTAATCAAAGATGGTTATGTTTCCTAACCATAGACATGTGTTGTTATTTGATTAATGGGATCACATCATTAGGAGAATGATGTGATTGACATGACCCATTCCGTTAGCCTAGCACTTGGTCGTTTAGTATATTGCTATTGCTTTCTTCATGACTTATACATGTTCCTATAACTATGAGATTATGCAACTCCCATTTACCGGAGGAACACTTTGGGTGCTACCAAAGCGTGACAACGTAATCGGGTGATTATAAAGGAGTACTACAGGTGTCTCCAAAGGTACATGTTGGGTTGGCGTATTTCGAGATTAGGTTTTGTCACTCCGATTGCTCTGGAGAGGTATCTCTGGGCCCTCTCGGTAATGCACATCACTATAAGCCTTGCAAGCAATGTAGCTAATGAGTTAGTTACGGAATGATGCAATACGTAACGAGTAAAGAGACTTGCCGGTAACGAGATTGAACTAGGTATTGGATACCGACGATCGAATCTCGGGCAAGTAACATACCGATGACAAAGGGAACAACGTATGTTGTTATGCGGTTTGACCGATAAAGATCTTCGTAGAATATGTAGGAGCCAATATGGGCATCCAGGTTCCGCTATTGGTTATTGACCGAGAATAGTTCTAGGTCATGTCTACATAGTTCTCGAACCCGTAGGGTCCGCACGCTTAACGTTCACGATGACAATTTTATTATGAGTTTATGAGTTTTGATGTACCGAAGGAGTTCGGAGTCCCGGATGAGATCGGGGACATGACGAGGAGTCTCGAAATGGTCGAGACATAAAGATCGATATATTGGACGACTATATTCGGAGTTCGGAAAGGTTCCGAGTGATTCGGTATTTTTGGGAGTACCGGAGAGTTACGGAATTCGTATTGGGCCTCTTTGGGCCCTGCGGAAAAGAGAGAAAGGGCCAAAAGAGTGGCCGCACCCTCCCTTGGACTAGTCCGAATTGGACTAGGGAGGCGCACCCTTCCTTCCTTCTCCTTCTCTCTTCCCTTTCCTTCTCTCCTACTCCTACTACATGGAAGGGTTCCTAGTTGGACTAGGAAAGGGAATCCTACTCGGTGGGAGTAGGACTCCCCTAGGGCGCCGCCATAGAGAGGGCCGGCCCTCCTCTCCTCCACTCCTTTATATACGGGGCAGGGGCACCCCATGGACACACAAGTTGATCTACGGATCGTTCCTTAGCCGTGTCGCGGTGCCCCTTCCACCATATTCCACCTCGGTCATATCGTCAGCAGAAGTTTAGGCGAAGCCTGCGCGCGGTAGAACATCATCATCGTCCTGCCACGCCGTCGTCTTGTGGAACTCATCCCCGACACTTTGCTGGATCGGAGTCCGGGATCGCCATCGAGCTGAGCGTGTGCTGAACTTCGGAGGTGTCGTGACGTTCGGTACTTGGATCGGTCGGATCGTGGAGACGACGACTACATCAACCGCGTTGTCATAACGCTTCCGTTCTGACGGTCTCACGATGCGTGGACAATACTCTCCCTCTCGTTGCTATGCATCACCATGATCCTTGCGTGTGCGTGGGAAATTTTTGAAATTACTACGTTACCCAACAAAGGGCATCCGAGCCTGGTTTTATGCGTAGATGTCATATGCACGAGTAGAACACAAGTAAGTTGTGGGCGATACAAGTCATACTGCTTACCAGCATGTCATACTTTGGTTCGGCGGTATTGTGAGATGAAGCGGCCCGGACCGACATTACGCATACGCTTACGCGAGACTGGTTTCACCGCTGCGAGCACTCGTTGCTTAAAGGTGACTGGCGGGTGTCTGTCTCTCTCACTTTAGTTGAACCGAGTGTGGCTACGCTCGGTCCTTGCGAAGGTTAAAATAGCACCAACTTGACAAACTATCGTTGTGGTTTTGATGCGTAGGTAAGAACGGTTCTTGCTCAGCCCGTAGCAGCCACGTAAAATTTGCAACAACAAAGTAGAGGACGTCTAACTTGTTTTTGCAGGGCATGTTGTGATGTGATATGGTCAAGACGTGATGAGATATAAGTTGTTGTATGAGATGATCAGGTTTTGTTGAAGTTATCGGCAACTGGCAAAAAGCCTTATGGTTGTCTCTTTATTGCATAAGATGCAAGTGCCAAATAATTGCTTTACTCTATCGCTATGCGATAGCAATAGTTGCAAGAGCAATTGTTGGCGAGACGACCATGTGACGACATTGATATAGATCAAGATGATGGAGATCATGGTGGCATGCGGTGACGATGGAAATCATGACGATGCTTTGGAGATGGAGATCAAAGGCACAAGATGATGATGGCCATATCATGTCACATATTTTGATTGCATGTGATGTTTATCTTTTATACATCTTATTTTGCTTAGTTCGCGGTAGCTTTATAAGATGATCTCTCACTAAATTATCAAGGTATAAGTGTTCTTCCTGAGTATGCACCGTTGCGAAAGTTCTTCGTGCTGAGACACCACGTGATGATCGGGTGTGATAGGCTCTACGTTCAAATACAACGGGTGCAAAACAGTTGCACACGCGGAATACTCAGGTTAAAGTTGACGAGCCTAGCATATAACAGATATGGCCTCGGAACACGGACACGAAAGGTCGAGCGTGAATCATATAGTAGATATGATCAACATAGTAATGTTCACCATTGAAACTACTCCATCTCACGTGATGATCGGACATGGTTTAGTTGATATGGATCACGTGATCACTTAGAAGATTAGAGGGATGTCTATCTAAGTGGGAGTTCTTAAGTAATATGATTAATTGAACTTAAATTTATCATGAATTTAGTCCTGTAGTATTAGCATATCTATGTTGTAGATCAATAGCACGCGTTTAGCTCCCTGTTTTATTTTGATATGTTCCTAGAAAACTAAGTTGAAAAATGTTAGTAGCAATGATGCGGATTGGATCCATGATCCGAGGTTTATCCTCATTGCTGCCTGTAAGAATTATGTCCTTAATGCACCGCTAGGTAGCAGACCTATTGCAGGACCAAATGCGGGCGTTATGAACGTTTGGCTAGCTCAATATGATGACTACTTGATAGTTTAGTGCACCATACTTAACGGCTTAGAATCGGGACTTCAAAGACGTTTTGAACGTCATGGACCATATGAGATGTTCCAGGAGTTGAAGTTAATATTTCAAGCAAATACCCGAGTTGAGAGATATGAAGTCTCCAACAAGTTCTATAGCTAAAAGATGGAGGAGAATCGCTCAACTAGTGAGCATGTGCTCAGATTGTCTGGGTACTTTAATCGCTTGAATCAAGTGGGAGTTAATCTTCCAGATAAGATAGTGATTGACAGAATTCTCTAGTCACCATCACTAAGTTACTAGAACTTTGTGATGAACTACAGTATGCAAGGGATGACGAAAACGATTCCCGAGCTCTTCGTGATGTTGAAATCGTGAAGGTAGAAATCAAGAAAGAGCATCAAGCGTTGATGATTGACAAGACCACTAGTTTCAAGAAAAGGGCAAAGGGAAAGAAAGGGAACTTCAAGTAGAATAACAAGCAAGTTGTCACTCCCATGAAGAAGCCCAAAGCTGAACCAAAGCCTGAAACTGAGTGCTTACACTGCAAAGGAAATGGTCACTGGAGGCGGAAATGCCCTGAATATTTGGTGGATAAGAAGGACGGCAAAGTGAACAAGGGTATATTTGATATACATGTTATGGATGTGTACTTTACTAGTGTTTATAGTAGCCCTGAGTATTTGATACTTGTTCGGTTGCTAAATATTAGTAACTCGAAACAGGAGTTAACGAATAAACAGACTAGTTGAAGGGTGAAGTGACGAGGCATATTGGAAGTGGTTCCAAGATTGATATGATCATCATCGCACACTCCCTATACTTTCGGGATTAGTGTTAAACCTAAATAAATGTTATTTAGCGTTTGCGTTGAACATGAATTTGATTTGATCATGTTTATTGCGATACGGTTATTCATTTAAAGTCAAAGAATAATTGTTGTTCAGTTTACTTGAATAAAACCTTTGATGGTTATACACCCAATGAAAATAGTTTGTTGGATCTCGATCGTAGTGATACACATATTCATAATATTGATGCCAAAAGATGCAAAGTTAATAATGATAGTGCAAACTTATTTGTGGCACTGCCGTTTGGGTCATATCGGTGTAAAACGCATGAAGAAACTCCATAAAGATGGATTTTCGGAATCACTTGGTTATGAATCATTTGAAGCTTGTGAAACGTGCCTTTTGGGCAAGATGACTAAAACTCCGTTCTCCGGAACAATGAAACAAGCTCTTGACTTCTTGGAAATAATACATACCGATGTATGCGATCCAATGAGTGTTGATGCTCGTGGCAAGTATCATTATTTTCTTACCTTCACAAGATGATTTGAGCAGATATGGGTATATCTACTTGATGAAACATAAGTCTGAAATAATTGAAAGGTTCAATGAATTTCAGAGTGAAGTGGAAAAATCATCGTAACAAGAAAATAAAGTTTCTACGATCTGATCACGGAGACGAATATTTGAGTTACGAGTTTGGTCTTCAATTAAAACAATGTTGAATAGTTTCACAGCTCACGACACCTGGAACACAACAACGTTATGGTGTGTCCGAACGTCAGAATCCGCACTTTATTGGATATGGTGCGATCTATGATGTCTCTTATTGATTTACCATTATCGCTTTTGGGGTTATGCATTAGAGACAGCTGCATTCACGTTAAAAGGGCACCATCTAAATCCGTTGAGGCGACACTATATGAACTGTGGTTTAGCAAGAAACCCAAGTTGTTGTTTCTTAAAGTTTGGGGCTACGATGCTTATGTGAAAAAGTTTCATCCTCGATAAGCTCGAACCCAAATCGGAAAAGTGCGTCTTCATAGAATACCCAAAGGTAACTATTGGGTACACCTTCTATCACAGATCCGAAGGCAAGTTATTCGTTGCTAAGATGGATCCTTTCTAGAGAAGAAGTTTCTCTCGAAAGAAGTGAGTGGGAGGAAAGTAGAACTTGATGAGGTAATTGTACCTTCTCCCTTATTGGAAAGTAGTTCATCACGTAAATCAGTTCTCGTGGTTCCTACACCAATCGGTGAGGAAGCTAATGATGATGATCATGAAGCTTCGAGATCAAGTTATTACCGAACCTCGTAGGTCTTCCAAAATAAGATCCGCACCAATGTGGTACGGTAATCCTATTCTAGAAGTCATGTTACTAGACCATGATGAACCTACGAACTATGAGGAAGCGATGATGAGCCCAGATTCCGCGAAATGGCTTGAGGCCATAAAATCTGAGATACGATCCATATATAAGAACAAAGTGGGGGCTTTGGTTGACCTGCTCGATGATCAGCAAGTCAAGTTAAATAAATGGATCTTCAAGAGGAAGACGGACACTGATAGTAGTGTTACTATCTACAAAGCTCGACTCGTTGCAAAAGGTTTTCGACAAGTTCAAGGTGTTGACTACAATGAGATTTTCTCAACTCTAGCGTTGCTTAAGTCTGTCCGAATCATGTTAGCAATTGCCACATTTTATGAAATCTGGCAAATGGATGTCAAAACAACATTATTTAATGGATTTATTAAAGAAAAGTTGTATATGATGCAACCGTAAGGTTTTGTCAATCCTAAAGGAGCTAACAAAATGTGCAAGCTCCAGCGATCCATCTATGGACTGGTGCAAGCATCTTAGAGTTGGAATATATGCTTGATGATTTGATCAAAGCATATGGTTTTATACAGACTTTTGGAGAAGCGTATTTACAAGAAAGTGAGTGGGAGCACTACAACATTTCTGATAAGTATATGTGAATGACATATTGTTGATCGGAAATAATGTAAAATTATTCTGCAAAGCATAAAGGAGTATTTGAAAGGATTTTTTTTAAAAGAAAGACCTCAGTAAAGCTACTTATATATTGAGCATCAAGATCTATTGAGATAGATCAAGACGCTTGATAAGTTTTTTTCAATAAGTACATACCTTGTCAAGATTTTGAAGTAGTTCAAAATGGAACATTCAAAGAAAAGTTCTTGCCTGTGTTGCAAAGGTGTGAAATTGAGTAAGACTCAAATCCCGACCACGGCAGAAAATAGAAAAGAGAATGAAAGTCATTCCCTATGCCTCACCATAGGTTCTATAAAGTATGTTATGCTATGTACTGCACCTATTGTATACCTTGCTCTGAATTTGGCAAGGAGTACAATAGTGATCTAGGAGTAGATCATCGACATTGGTCAAGAACATCCTTAGTGAGGACTAAGGAAATATTTCTCGATTATGGAGGTAATAAAAGAGCCCGTCGTAAAGAGTTACATCGATGCAAGCTTTTTACACCGATCCAGATGACTCTAAGTCTCAATCTGGATACATATTGAAAGTGGGAGCAATTAGCTAGAGTAGCTTCGTGCAGAGCATTGTAGACATAGAATATTTGCAAAATACATACGGCTCTCAATGTGACAGACCCGTTGACTAAGCTTCTCTCACGAGCAAAACATGATCATACCTTAGTACTCTTTGGGTGTTAATCACATAGCGATGTGAACTAGATTATTGACTCTAGTAAACCCGTTGGGTGTTGGTCACATGATGATGTGAACTATGGGTGTTAATCACATACGTATGTGAATATTAGTGTTGAATCACATGATGATGTGAACTAGATTATTGACTCTAGTGCAAGTGGGAGACTGAAGGAAATATGCCCTAGAGGCAATAATAAAGTTATTATTTATTTCCTTATTTCATGATAAATGTTTATTATTCATGCTAGAATTGTATTAACCTAAACATGATACATGTGTGAATACATAGACAAACATATAGTCACTAGTATGCCTCTACTTGACTAGCTCATTAATCAAAGATGGTTATGTTTCCTAACCATAGACATGTGTTGTTATTTGATTAATGGGATCACATCATTAGGAGAATGATGTGATTGACATGACCCATTCCGTTAGCCTAGCACTTGGTCGTTTAGTATATTGCTATTGCTTTCTTCA
Source organism: Aegilops bicornis (assembly GCA_021605145.1). Taxonomy (NCBI): domain Eukaryota; kingdom Viridiplantae; phylum Streptophyta; class Magnoliopsida; order Poales; family Poaceae; genus Aegilops; species Aegilops bicornis. The sequence continues at coordinate 237,282,188 of CM038675.1, read as the reverse complement.
TGACTTATACATGTTCCTATAACTATGAGATTATGCAACTCCCGTTTACCGGAGGAACACTTTGGGTGCTACCAAACGTGACAACGTAACTGGGTGATTATAAAGGAGTACTACAGGTGTCTCCAAAGGTACATGTTGGGTTGGTGTATTTCGAGATTAGGTATTGTCACTCCGATTATCGGAGAGGTATCTCTGGGCCCTCTCGGTAATGCACATCACTATAAGCCTTGCAAGCAATGTAGCTAATGAGTTAGTTACGGAATGATGCATTACATAACGAGTAAAGAGACTTGCGATAACGAGATTGAACTAGGTATTGGATACCGACGATCGAATCTCGGGCAAGTAACATACCGATGACAAAGGGAACAACGATGTTGTTATGCGGTTTGACCGATAAAGATCTTCGTAGAATATGTAGGAGCCAATATGGGCATCCAGGTTCCGCTATTGGTTATTGACCGAGAATAGTTCTAGGTCATGTCTACATAGTTCTCGAACCCGTTGGGTCCGCACGTTTAACGTTACGATGACAATTTTATTATGAGTTTATGAGTTTTGATGTACCGAAGGAGTTCGGAGTCCCGGATGAGATCGGGGACATGACGAGGAGTCTCGAAATGGTCGAGACATAAAGATCGATATATTGGACGACTATATTCGGAGTTCGGAAAGGTTCCGAGTGATTCGGTATTTTTGGGAGTACCGAGAGTTACGGGAATTCGTATTGGGCCTCTTTGGGCCATACGGGAAAGGAGAGAAAGGGCCAAAGAGTGGCCGCACCCCTCCCCTTGGACTAGTCCGAATTGGACTAGGGAGGGGGGCGCACCCTTCCTTCCTTGTCCTTCTCTCTTCCCTTTCCTTCTCTCCTACTCCTACTACATGGAAGGGTTCCTAGTTGGACTAGGAAGGGGGGAATCCTACTCCCGGTGGGAGTAGGATTCCCCTAGGGCGCTCCATAGAGAGGGCCGGCCCTCCTCTCCTCCACTCCTTTATATACGGGGGCAGGGGGCACCCCATGGACACACAAGTTGATCTACGGATCGTTCCTTAGCCGTGTGGTGCCCCTTTCCACCATATTCCACCTCGGTCATATCGTCGCGGAGTTTAGGCGAAGCCTCGCCGATAGAACATCATCATCGTCACCACGCCGTCGTCTTGTGGAACTCATCCCCGACACTTTGCTGGATCGGAGTCCGGGGATCGTCATCGAGTTGAACGTGTGCTGAACTCGGAGGTGTCGTACGTTCGGTATTTGGATCGGTCGGATCGTGAAGACGTACGACTACATCAACCGCGTTGTCATAACGCTTCCGCTTACGGTCTACGAGGGTACGTGGACAATACTTTCCCCTCTCGTTGCTATGCATCACCATGATCCTTGCGTGTGCGTGGGAAATTTTTTGAAATTACTACGTTACCCAACAGGTGTCCTCCGTGGATGACTCCCACGAAGGCGCGCTTCACGGCCGGTTTAACCTGGGCAGATCTCGTACGCTGAGCCGTCTCGACGAGGTCGGTGCAGATGTCCGGCTCAGGCCCTGGCTCACCAATCTTGCCGATGAAAACGTGTATGCCACTAAAGGGGACCCGGTATCCGTACTCGATTGAGCCGGCCTCGGGGCCCCATCCTGCATCGTCAATGTAGAGCTTGCCGCGATGACTCTTGGTCATCCGGCCCACAACATAGCCTTCGAGTCCTTCGAGCTTGCCTTCCAAGATCATCAAATCATCGTGCGATAGCCCCACGGTGGGCGCCAAGCGTAAATGGTTTTGTCACGGCAGATGTCCTCGTGAAAGGACTTAGTCGTGGAGCCATCGCTACGGGTTATCTTGAAGGGGTTAAAGCGGACGCAAAGACACAAGAGTTTATACTAGTTCGGCCCCTTCGATGAAGGTAAAAGCCTACGTCTAGTTGTGATGGGATTGATGTGGTTTCGATGACTAGGGAGAAAATAAGCTTCCCCTAGGCCTCGAGTTGTTGTTGTCTGTCCTGAACCGCCGCCGGGTCGTCCCTTATATACACAGGTTGACGCCCGGCCGGTCTACAGAGTCCCGAGCCGACCTATACAAAGTGTCCGGCTCGGTCTTTCCTTTCTATCTTATATTACAAGCTTACATAAACATGACGGTTTACCACTACGGGCCCTAATCCGCCTTTGGACCGTGGGCTTCCAAGCTTTACTAGTTGAACGCCATCTTCAAGACCTTCATGGGCTTCAGCACAGTCTAAGGTGAACCGGGCCCTCTTGGCCGGTTTATACTTAGTAGCTATATCCTCAACAACTATGGTGCGGAACGTACTCTGGTTGACCTACGAGGTTCGTAGTAACTTGATCTGAAGTTTCATAATCATCATCATTAACTTCCTCACTAATTGGTGTAGGCATCACTGGAACTGATCTCTGTGATGAACTACTTTCCAATTCGGGAGAAGGTACAATTACCTCATCAAGTTCTACTTTCCTCCCACTCACTTCTTTCGAGAGACACTCCTTCTCTAGAAAGTATCCATTTTTAGCAACGAACATCTTGCCTTCGGATCTGTGATAGAAGGTGTACCCAACAGTTTCCTTTGGGTATCCTATGAATACACATTTCTCCGATTTGGGTTCGAGCTTATCAGGTTGAATTTTTTTTCACATAAGCATCGTCACCCCAAACTTTAAGACACGACAGCTTAGGTTTCTTGCCAAACCATAGTTCATATGGTGTCGTCTCAGCGGATTTAGATGGTGCCCTATTTATGCATAACCCCAAAACTATAGTGGTAACTCGGTAAGAGCCATCATAGATTGCACTATATCCAATAAAGTATGGTTATGACGTTCGGACACACCATTATGCTGTGGTGTTTCAGGTGGCATGAGTTTGTGAAACTATTCCACATTGTTTTAATTAAAGACCAAACTTGTAACTCAAATATTCGTCTCCGCGATCAGATCGTAGAAACTTTATTTTCTTGTTACGATGATTTTCCACTTCACTCTGATTCTTTGAACTTTTCAAATATTTTAGACTTATGTTTGATCAAGTAGATATACCCATATCTGCTCAAATCATCTGTGAAGGTCAGAAAATAACGATACCCGTCGCGATCCTCAACACTCATCGGACCGCATACATCAGTATGCATTATTTCCAATAAGTTAGTTGCTCGCTCCATTGTTCCGGAGAACGGAGTTTTAGTCATCTTGCCCATGAGGCATGGTTCGCAAGCATCAAGTGATTCATAATCAAGTGAATCCAAAAGCCCATCAGCATGGAGTTTCTTCATGCGCTTTACACCAATTTGACCTAAACGGCAGTGCCACAAATAAGTTGCACTATCATTATTAACTTTGCATCTTTTGGCTTCAATATATGTGAATATGCGTATTACTACGATCGAGATCCAACAAACCATTTTCATTGGGTGTATGACTATAGAGGGTTTTATTCATGTAAACATAACAACAATTATTCTCTAACTTAAATGATAATTGTATTGCAATAAACATGATCAAATCATATTCATGCTCATCGCAAACACCAAATAACATTTATTTAGGTTCAACACTAATCCCGAAAGTATAGGGAGTGTGCGATGATGACCATATCAATCTTGGAACTACTTCCAACTCACATCATCACTTCACCCTTAACTAGTTTCTGTTTATTCTGCAACTCCCGTTTCGAGTTACTACTCTTAGCAACTGAACCAGTATCAAATGTCGAGGGGTTGCTATAAACACTAGTAAAGTACACATAAATAACATGTATATAAAATATACCTTTGTTCACTTTGCCATCCTTCTTATCCGCCAAGTATCTGGGGTAGTTCCACTTTCAGTGACCAGTCCCTTTGCAGTAGGAGCACTTAGTCTCAGGCTTAGGTCCATACTTGGGCTTCTTCAATTGAGCAGCAACTTGCTTGTTGTTCTTGTTGAAGTTTCCCTTCTTCTCTTTGCCCTTTTTCTTGAAACTAGTGGTGTTGTCAACCATCAACACTTGATGCTTTTCTTGATTTCTACCTTTGCCGATTTTAGCATCGCGAAGAGCTTGAGAATTGTTTTCGTCATCCCTTGCATATTATAGTTCATCACGAAGTTCTAGAAACTTGGTGATAGTGACTAGAGAACTTTGTCAATTACTATCTTATGTGGAATTGTAGTACTCAGATATTCTGAGCACATGCTCACTAGTTGAGCTATTCTCCTCCATCTTGTAGGCTAAGTACTTTGTCGGAGGTCTCACACCTCTTGACTCGGGCATGAGTCTGAAATACCAATTCCAGCTCTTGGAACATCTCATATGCTCCGTGGTGTTTCAAAACGTTTTTGAAATCCCGGTTCTAAGCCGTATAGCATGGTGCACTAAACTATCAAGTAGTCATCATACCGAGCTTTGTCAAACGTTCATAACGTCTATATCTGCTCCTGCAATAGGTCTGTCACCTAGTGGTGCATCAAAGACATAATTCTTTTGTGCAACAATGAGGATAATCCTCTGATCACGGACCATATCCGCATCATTGCTACTTTCAACTTTCAGCATAGCCACACTCGATTCAACTAAAGTTGGAGAAACTGACACCCGCCAGCCACCTGTGTGCGAAGCACGTCGGTAGAACCAGTCTCGCGTAAGCGTACGCGTAATGTCGGTCCGGGCCGCTTCATCCAACAATACCGCCAAATCAAAGTATGACATGTTGTTAAGCAGTATAACTAATATCGCCCACAACTCACTTGTGTTCTACTCGTACATATAACATCTACGCATAAACCTGGCTCGGATGCCACTGTTGGGGAACGTAGTAATTTTAACAGTTTTCCTACGCACACGCAAGATCATGGTGATGCATAGCAACGAGAGGGGAGAGTGTTGTCCACGTACCCTCGTAGACCGTAAGCGGAAGCGTTATGACAACGCGGTTGATGTAGTCGTACGTCTTCACGATCGACCGATCCTAGTACCGAAAGTACGGCACCTCCGCGATCTGCACACGTTCGGCTTGGTGACGTCTCACGAACTCATGATCCAGCAGAGTGTCGAGGGAGATCTTCGTCAGCACGATGACGTGATGACGGTGATGATGAAGCTACCGGCGCAGGGCTTCGCGTAAGCACTGCAACGATATGACCGAGGCGGATTATGGTGGAGGGGGGCACCGCACACGGCTAAGAGGTCAATGATCAACTTGTGTGTCTTATGGGTTCCCCCCTCCCCTTATATAAAGGAGCAAGGGGAGGGGGCCGGCGGCCTCATAGGGTGCGCCCCAAGGGGGGAATCCTACTCCTACTAGGAGTAGGTTCCCCCTTTCCTAGTCCAACTAGGAGGGAAGGAAAGAGGAGGAGGAGAAGGAAAGGGCCGACCCCCCAAGCCCTAAACCAATTCGGTTTGGGCCTAGGGGGCGCCCCCCACAGCTCCCTTGCTGCCCTCTATTTCCACTAAGGCCCATGAAGGCCCATTGACCCCCCGGGGAGTTCCGGTAACCTCCCGGTACTCCGGAAAAATGCCCCAACCACTCGGAACATTTTTGGTGTCCAAACATAGCCTTCCAATATATCAATCTTTATGTCTCGACCATTTTGAGACTCCTCGTCATGTTCGTGATCACATCTGGGACTCCGAACAACCTTCGATACATCAAAACACATAAACTCATAATACCGATCGTCATCGACGTTAAGCATGCGGACCCTACGGGTTCGAGAACTATTTAGACATGACCGAGACTCATCTCCGGTCAATAACCAATAGCGGAACCTGGAAGCTCATATTAGTTCCTACATATTCTACGAAGATCTTTATCGGTCAAACCGCATAACAACATACGTTGTTCGCTTTGTCATTGGTATGTTACTTGCCCGGGATTCGATCGTCGGTATCACTATACCTAGTTCAATCTCGTTACCGGCAAGTCTCTTTACTCGTTCCGTAATGCATCATCCCGCAACTAACTCATTAGTCATATTGTTTGCAAGGCTTATAGTGATGTGCATTACCGAGAGGGCCCAGAGATATCTCTCCGACAATCGGAGTGACAAATCCTAATCTTGATCTATGCCAACTCAACAAGTACCATCGGAGACACTTGTAGAGCACCTTTATAATCACCCAGTTACGTTGTGACGTTTGGTAGCACACAAAGTGTTTCTCCGGTATTCGGGAGTTGCATAATCTCATAGTCATAGGAACATGTATAAGTCATGAAGAAAGCAATAACAATATACTAAACGATCAAGTGCTAAGCTAACGGAGTGGGTCAAGTCAATCACATCATTCTCTAATGATGTGATCCCGTTAATCAAATGACAACTCATGTCTATGGCTAGAAAACTTAACCATCTTTGATTCAACGAGATAGTCAAGTAGAGGCATACTAGTGACACTCTGTTTGTCTATATATTCACACATGTACTAAGTTTCCGGTTAACACAATTCTAGCATGAATAATAAACATTTATCATGATATAAAGAAATAGAAATAACAACTTTATCATTGCCTCTAGGGCATATTTCCTTCACTTAGGCCGCTGGCCTGAACTAGGGCTAGGCATTTGAAACGTTGTTTTCGTTTTAAAATGGAGGCGGATAAGATGGGATAAACGGATGCGGCCGCGCGCTGGGCGCACGGGCACCGCATCCGAGGACAGGCCCGGACACGACCCCGTTGACCTACTCTAACGGACAGAATCCGGATAAAACGGACGTCCGTTTGGGATCGCGTGGTGAAATTGGCCTAACGGAAAACTTGAACCTCGTGATTCCATCTCGATTCCCTTGTCGGTCTCTTGCAAGTCGCAGCTATTCCGTTCTCCAAATGGAGCAATTATGCGTCCAATGTAATACGGCTATGTTGTGTTCTTGTTTGAACTGATAGATCAAGTGACAACTTGGAACAAAAGGTTTGAGCAAGATTCGGTTTGATCTACGACCACAACTAGTCGTAAGGTATTTTTTGCAGTTTCTCCTTCGTCTAAGATAACACAGGAAGTTGGTAGGATACTGTTTGGTTTGAGAGGCTTATATCTGTCTTGCAAAAGTTGTGTTTTCTTTGCCTCTCTACTTTAAGGGCTTGCTATTTACAAAGAGATGTGGGAATGTACGTGCATAAATATGCACTGCTAAGTTCCACATTTCTCAATCCAAAAAAAAAAAGTTCCACATTTCTGAAATACTAAAACACGCACATGATTCTTCAACGGCAACCCACAAATTCCTTCCCACATCCGTCCATGGACATGGATGCGGGAACCCGTCATCCAACCGTAGTCACATACATTCGGCCAACAATTCAAACTAATCGGATGAAATTCGTTTAAACCGGACGGATTTCATTGAAGCTCGGACATAATTTACATAAAGGTCGATATTTTGACCGTTTAAGAAAAAAAACCTATAGCGGACGACCACCTCGTATGCATGGCCGTCATACCCGGCCGCACCGCCGTCTCCCTTGGTGCCATTGTCGTCGTGGTCGTGGCCCCTCCAGCGGCGGAAAGGCGCCTGAGGGCCGCGGCAGCCCTGTCCGACGGCCGCCTGCCGCTCGCATAGGAGCCACTCCGCCTTCTGTTGCACTATGCGGAGTGCCGCGCGGCCACTGCCGACGAGGCCTTGGAAGCCCTAGAGGCGGCCTTGCCGTGACCGGCATTGGCGGAGCAGCGGCTAAGCGACCAATCCTCGCCGATCTTGGCGAGCTCGCCGTCAAGGCGGCGGCGGCGCCGCCTCGCGGCCATCTCTGCATTGGTCACGGAGCCGGTCAAGCACCAATGTGGCGGCGAGGTCTGGGTTGTTGCGGACCCAGTCCGGCGCCACGTCGCTCTTGGCGAACGCAGAGCGGCGTCCGACATTGCGTTGGTCGTACCTCGCCTGCTGCCTTGTTGCGCGCTCCGCCTCGATGATGAGGACCCTAGAGCCTGAGGCACCGCCGTAAACTCCGCCTCCGAGGTAGTGGATGAGGCGGCCCCGCGCCTTCTCAATCGCAGGCGGCAACTCCTCCTTGACGGCAAGGCGGTGGGGGCGCGGCAGCGACGATGGCATGTACCGGCGCGGCGGGGACGTCGGCTCCTCCTTGACCCGGCGTCTGATCTGGACGCAGCGGTGGCGTGGAGGCGAGGCCGGCTCCTCCTTCACGCGGCGTTAGATTTGGACGCCACGGTGGTGCGGCGGCGTGCCCGACTCCTCCTTCCCAGGTCGTAGCAGGGATGTCGTCTGTCACGTCACGCATCGACGTGGTGCGGATAGCGGCTCCTCCTTTATGCGCGCCGACAATGGCGGCGCCGGGTCCATGAAACAAAGCGACCGCTCCGTCATTATTTCCATCTGACGGATAAAATCTTCGTTCGCCAGAGTGGCCTCGCCGAGCATTCAGGGCGGCTGCTGCGGCTGCACCTGGTCCTCCTCATCACCAGAGGAGATTATGATCTCCTCCTTGGCAGGGGAGCCGGCCGTCGTGGACGACGATGGGCCCGGAGAGCGTGGGCGGCGGCGCCAAGAACCAACGGAGGAGGTGCTTCCGCCTGCTCCGCTTTCCGGCTCGGAGCACCAGGACTTCGGCATCACGTCGGGGTCCCAGAGGAGGACGAGTTCGGAGAGGAGGAGATGCCGAAGTGCATCGCCGGAGCATGGCTTACATAGTTGCGGCCAGGCCAGACGAACGGGCGTCAGCTTCCTTCAATGGCGGCGCAGCGGCCGGAATTGGTTCCCCGGGAACCTGCACCCGCATTGAAGCGGCGGCTGCCGAGAGGTCACGTTAGTCAACGCCGCCTCCGTCCCTCCGGTCACATCACGACATCAATGCCAGCCGCTACATGCTCTGGGCCGGCATGAATACGGCGCGGTAAGCAGTGGTTTGTGGGAGGAAATGCGTCCGGGCCGCTCAGTGATTTATTTTGCAAAAAATCGACATATTGGCGTTGCTGCATTGCTCCATTTAGAAATTACTGTGGCCATCATATTCTGCATGACTGACTGCTGATTGGTGCAGAGCAAGTGAAACACTTAAGTCAGTAAGCTTACCTGTTGCCTGAATATGATAACCTCTTCTCCGTTGGCTTAATGATCAAAGTCGTTATGACGTGCTACACTCCATCGCTTTTAGAAAAGCATGCAGTCTATTTATGTTAGATGGCACATACCTTTCCTTCCCTTTTCAGCTCTTCTTTTCCTCCCCTCCTGATGACAGTCACTAAGCTACTCTCCAGTATTGTTAGCAAGCCTATTTTCAACGGACGTCACCTCCACAAAGGTACTCTCCCTTCGTCCAAAAATACTTGTCCCCGAAGTGAATGTATCTAGATTTATTTTAGTTATAGCTGCATTCATTTTATTTATTTCTAGGACAAGTATTTCCGAACGGAGGGAGTACATCGGAGACCATATTATACTGGCTTTAGAATTGCATCATGAAGATCCTAAAACCTTAGATCCTTAACCTATATTTACTTTGTCAGTTCATCATACTGTATTAATTAATGAACCGCAGCTGCACACAAGTACAAGGTCGTACAACCAGCTCTACTGTTATACACTCCTATGCAACTTACAGGACTTCTGTACATTGAACTGTTCCATTCCAAATTAAAAGGTTCCTAATAATCCACACTTGCGGAGACTAGTAGGATTACAAGTGGAGCAATTGCGTCAATCAATCAATAGGTGAATTTATACAGTAGGATCAGCGGCCCAAATCAATCAATCAGTAGGTGAATGTATACATCGAATCAGGTTAATTGGCTAAAGATTTGGTCCACACGACACAACGCAGTACAGCACCAGCATTTCTCCTTGTCTATTTGGAGGACAGGAAGACCCAATCCATTGCAAGTAAACAAACAAAAGAGAATAATTCCCCTAAAAGCTGATCCCTAGTTGAAGCCAGTTCATGCAGAGCCCTAATTGCACCACTTTCTATTCGTGGTTTTCTTTCAGGCCATGCCAAAGCTAAGATAGATGCCCCCATTGATTGCCAAAAGCGGGGAGAAGAAAAGTTCAGTAATTATGTGCTCTTGTTGTGTACACTCCTTTAAAGATTCATGGCCCTTTTTGTAGTGGGAAATGAACAAAGCATTGTTCATACTAGGGTATCAAAATCTTCCTCCGGTCCGGTTTTCACTGCTATACTGGTTTCGACAGGCTCGGATACCAAATCACACAGCACGTCTTCGGGAGGAAAAAGCCATTTAATTTCGTTTACAACACCCATTTGACTTTCCCGCAAAAAAACACACTTGTTTTGTCGGCTTGAGTAGAAACGACGAGGTCAAGGTCAAAGTCAGTGTATTGCTATATGCACGATGTATTTTTCCAACGAAAAACGTGAATATTTTCTTTCAATTCAAAACAAACAGCTGGTTGCCGGCTCGGATGGCTTCAGAGTTGGCAACTATTGTAGGATGAAGAAATGATGCGGCTCAGGTGCAATGCACGTAGATTAACTTACTAATAAAGTATTGTATCATTGTATGTATATATCTGTTAAAGAAAACTAATCTGTCATCCGTACTAGTATACAAAAGTACTTTCTTTGTTTTTTAATATAAGTTTTTGTGAAGATTTCACTATGGACTACATACGGAGTAGAATAAGTGAATCTACAATCTAAAATGCATCTATATACATCGGTACGTGGTCTATGATGGAATCTCTAGAAAGACTTACATTGAAGAACATGGCATTAATTTCTTTATCTCTTCCGGCGGATGGCACAGCAATACCTTAAAGAATTTTCGCAAAAAAAAGTAATACCTTGAAGAAAACCCCTGCGTCCTGCTGACTGATGAAGTGTGTGCTGTGATACAAGCATTGATCCACAGTTATATACTTGTGCGTGCGTGGACGGCATTTGGTTCTTTAAAGGAAGTCAAAAGGAGTACAACGTGGTCGTTGCACCGACTGTTTTGAATTCCAAACATGTAGCTCGACGTGGGCACCTTCACGACCAGCTAGCTAGGTCTGGAATTCATGGCCCTTACTACACTACTCTCACACTAGGGCATAAAACAAAATGTATCCTTGCTATAGTATGTTTTCATGAAGCCAGCAAGAGGTCAAGGGATCTAATCTAGTCTTGTTGGAAAATACATTGCAATTTTTTTCTAACGTGAAATTAGCTTCAGGAATCTTATTGAGCTAGCGTTCCCTGGGAGTGTTTTTTGAGGGAACATTTACAAAGTGACCTTTGGACACTGCTGTTTCGGTTGAATATGAGTTCAAATCTTCATAGAACACGCTAGTCTAAAACCGAATCTAAGGAAAACAGATCTTAGCACACATACGTATGCTGCAACATTCTTACGCTCGAGTCGGTCTAAATTTTGTTAACCAGGAATGGAAACACAGCCGAGGAACTACACATGCTGCATGCTTTTAACAAAGGCTCCTTTGATGGCTAATATGTGAAGGCCTCTTTTCAGTGCCACCCACATGAATGCAGCATATATAGACGGTTCCCTATTCCCTTCCCGGTCCTGCAGCCGCAGGAGCGCCGTCGAGACCCACAAAAGATTCACAACTCTTGAAAGGCAACGAAAAAGGACGAAGGACGTGATGCATGTTCACAGAACACGCCTGGTCGAGCTCTGGTGCAAACTCCTGTCGTTCGATCTGCGTCTTGATCAGCTCGCGTGCAAGAGCACAACGGTGTCTACGAACGTCGGAGACGGAGAGGGTGCAACGACTTTGCCGGCCGGCGGTACTACAAATCTGGATATATTGGTGTGGGGCTTGTGGCGGGAGTCCGATTCAACAGTGGTAAGGCCAACTCCACCGCGCGATCCCAAACGAACGTCCGTTTTATCCGGATTACATGCTTTGGATAGGGATTTGGGGTCGTGTCGGGCACTGTCACGAGATCACGGTGGCCGTGCGCCCAGCGCGCGGCCGCATCCATTTGCCCCATCCTGTCCGCGTACACTTTAAAAACTAATAAAAAGCAACATTTCGAAGCCAAGTCCTAGTTCAGGCCAGCGGCGGCCCCGGTTCATCACGCCGGCAACAGAGCCAGCGGCCTACACGTCCATCGCCGGCAACAGAGCCAGCGGCCGGCAACACAGCCGGCCTCCAAAATGAATAGTTGTCCTCGCCGGCAACACAGCCAGCGGCCGGCAACACAGCCGGCCTTCAAAATGAATGTTTTCTCACCGGCACATTACCAGCGGCCCGATGGGCGGGCGGGCGGCACCCATGCCAGCCTCAAAAAGAATGGCCACGCCGATCGGACGACCTAGTTCAGGCCTTCGGCGTCGAGCATCTCCTTCTGCCTGGCCTCGAACCCGGCCTTCGTCTTGTCGCTCATCTTCGACAAGTCCACGCTCATGATCGCAAGGGCCACCTCCTTCGCTTTGGTGGCGGCATTGGTGGCCTCGATGTCGAGCTGCCTCTGTCTGGCCTTGACGTTGTCGGCCTCGATGTCGAGCTGCCTTTGCCGGGCCGCCTCCTCCATGTCGAGCTGCCTTTGCCGGGATGCCTCCTTCATGTCGATCTTCTCCTCTTGGCCGCCTCCTCCATCTCAAACTTCTGTCTTTGAAGGTCTAGGTATTGCTTCATTTGCTCGTCCTTGCTTTGCCGCTTCTTCTCGTCCCTCACATCCTTTTGAGACATCATGCCATGCAAAGTCTCATGCAAGGCCATGGATGAGGCGTCTCGTATGTCGTCCACCTTGGAGTTGGTCTTGCCCCTCGGCCTCTTCATCGCCTCGCCATCTCCACCTCCGGCGAACTTGGCCGTCTTCAGTCCTCTCTTCCTTTGTAGTTCACGGTATTGGTCCTTGAACTTAGGGCACATGTTGATGAGCGTCCAACAATGCGTAAGAGTAAATGGCTTGTCATTGTGCCGGGCCTTGAATGCCTCCAAAGATTGGAATGCCTACACAACGTGATCAACAACAAGTAAACATGCAAACATATACACGGCCGAAGTCTCATGGCCGTAGCAAGGAAAGGGCTAGAAAGAGGAGATCATACCATGTCCCCAACGCCGAGACCACTTACGGGCCGTGCTTGAACGCTCTCAAATGCGGCGCAATACTTGTTGCACTCTTGTTGGATGAACAACCATCTTTTTTGAATCGAGCCGATGCCACGGTTGCTTGTAATATGGAAGGGCTCGAACATCTTCCTTTCATGGAATGTTTTGTGGACTCTCGTCCAAAAAACAATGCCCTTTTGTTGCGCGCCGGTCCTCGGATCTTGGCTAATCTCCATCCAAGCTTGGCAAATCAACTTGTCCTCATCTTGTGTATGTGAACCCGTGCGAATGCTCTTCCTCTTCTTTTGTGCCTCCGCTCTTTGGATGATCTCGTCGATGAACAATGACGCATCACTAATATCAAAGTCATTGCCTTCCTCTTCTTCTTCACCTTCGACATAGATGTCATCGTCTTCATGCCAAGAGTCACCATGATCGTAGTCAGCACGGTCGTCGCCCCCTTCATCAGGGACGTACTCGGGGAGGCCATCCTGACATTGGGTCTCATCGGGGTCGTAGGCACGGCCATGCCCACCGTCGAAGATCACGTCCTTCATGTAGCGGTTGTAGAAGGGGTCGTCACCCGCTGGCGTTGGGGTTGGCATTTCGTCAAACAAGACGCAGGGGGGGGGGGGCGGCATGGTGCCCGTGAACGGTGCCCGCGCCTGCTTTCTTAGCATCTCGACGGACGGCCGCCCGCCGCTGGACCCGGCGTGATGTTGAGGTCGATGGCGGCCGCAGGCGCGGTGTGGACGGCGCGAACAAGCCCACGTCCGGCGACCACGAGAAGCAGGTCCGCCGTCATGCCTTGGCGGAGGGAAGCATGGCGACATGGCGCGCGGTCGCGACGTCGGCGGCTGGCGGTCGTGGTAAAGGCGACCGGCGAGCCTTTTGCTCGCCGGACCGGCGGCATTCTGCAGGAACCCGGCGGGCGGCCCATGCCAAGCATGAGGATGGCGTGCGCTTTGTTGACGAGGTCCTCCTTCGTCGGCGGCGGCCTTGCGCGCGTGGCCTCCGGCTTTCCTCATTGGCGGCGAACTTAGCGCGGCGGCATTGACCTTGACGACGCTCTCCGTTCCCTCCTCCTCGTCGATTCGCGTCCAACTTGGCGATCTCCTCGGCGTGCACTCGACCGCGTCTTCCTTGGCGCCTTCTTCTTCACCATTATGGCGGAGTCGACGGCGAGCCGCGGAACCCATGGGCGTCGGCCATGGACGGGAGAGAGAGGCGACGGAGGGGCGTGGGAGGTTTGAGGCAAATGGCGCCAAATGGGCGTGGGGGATTTGGTTTCTCCCACCGACAAAGGCGGGCGAGGAGGACAAGCGCTGCCCGTTTCACCCCAAACCGAGCGCAAGTTTGGGCCGCAGATGGGTCGAAAACGGACACAAAGCGGACATTTGTCCGTTTGAGACCGCGCGCTGGGCCGCCTTTTTTGTCTCTTTTACTTCAAACGGACGGGGGCGGACAGGATAGAGTCACGCAGTGGAGTTGGCCTAATGTCATGGGAACGAACGGGGCAGCGACGACGACGCGATGCTGATATCAGCCCGGCTGCGTGTAAACAGTTGACTGAGGCGGGAGTGTGGGGCGCATTTGTGCGTGCCCGTCGTGCCTTTGTCGGCGCCGGGCCGTCGCCTGTCGCTACACGTGGCGAAGAGGAGCGCCATCAGCCAGCTAGCTGCCTGCTTGTCTACACGTCTTTTTTTTCGAGCATCGACGACAAAAGCACCGAGGTGAGGTGAAAAATGGGACAGGTGTAACTAGAGCGGACTGCAGTTAAAAAATGGTGGAACCCAGCTCGTTCCTCGTAGGCTTGCATGCGCTTTTCTAGTGTCGCCGACCTGACCTGAGCACGCTGGTCTGTCAGAGGTGCCACGGACCGGTGATGTGCGTTGTGGCCGGCTTTTCCCTGTTGGGACTGTACGAGCGGACACAGATCAGCTAACCCTGCTTTTTCCTGTCATCCGGTCGCTGACAGGTGGTCCCCGCGCTTAACGGGACCCATGTGTCAGCGTCTCAATGGCAGGATGGGCAGCGTCAGGGGATCCTCGTCCGGCGGTGCACTACGCGCGTGAGATCACTGGCTCGCCAAAGTTTTAAAAAACTGAAAAAGAAAATCAAGGTACGGACACAATGCACACCGGGTATAGAGTCGTAGAGACAATACCACAAAATATCCGTTTAAATTTCAAAATACACGACTGCAACTCTAAAAGGAAAATAAAAAAAAACATATTGGTAGAGAAATAATGTACTTCTAATCTGAATGGGTAGCCATGCCACAAAATTCTGGTCTATACTTGATCCTTGGCTTGTGAGGAAAGACAATAAAAGAAAAGATAAAATTCTAGTCTAAACTTGATCCATGGATAGCCCTAAATTGGCAATGATATTAATTTGGCGTCGTAGTTTTTCATAGTTTCTCCTACAAACTTGGTTAAGGCCTCCTTTGGTTCACATTGATTCTAAAAAGAAGAAAGAAAAAAAGGTATAAATTGGATAGGAATGCATGTATGAAACAGATGATTGAAAAATTTATAACTTTTATGGACTTCAGTGTTTGGTTCACAAGAGTAGAAAAACATAGGAATCCTAATAAACAGAGTAAAATCAAAGTCAACCCACATGAAAAGACATAATTAGCGCGTTATTTGTCACTAAGGGGTTGAGTCTCGTTTTTCATGCATAGTAATTGAAAAGGGGTCCAAATGGTTGTAAAAATCCCGTGTGTTTCCACTGAAATTGAAATCAAAGAACTTTTTCTCTATTTTTCTTTGCTATATTCCTTTGAACCAAAGGCTTAAATATTATCATCATAGAATTTTTTTTTGTATTTCCTCCACTTTTTTCTTTGAACCAAAGAAGGTCTAAACTTTATACCGTTTGTCTTCAGATAAAATTTATAAGCCTTCTTTTCACAAACAAGGGAACTACCTCACTTACACAACTATCCTTCTATGGAGTCTCAACTGTAGTGTTAGGAAATGACAGTTTTTGTTTAGCACGTAGTACATTACGTTCAAGACGTCGAGTTAAAAGATCTCGACCGCATTCGTCGTATCCCGTTCATAACCGTTTAAAATGACAGTTTTTGTTTAGTGCATGCTGGTGTAGGTTGTAACCTAGGGCTGCGTTTTGCCCAACCTATATATAAAGTCTACTGGTGGATCAGTGATCGCTTCAGTGCCCACTTGTTTTTGGACTATGTTCTTCTAGCCTTCTATCGGGCACAATGTCCCCCCGAAGAAGCAGGAAATATCATGGTATTTGTTGCTCGGCACAGAAAAATGTATGCAATATGGTTGGTTTTATGATCTTAAACAGCTAGATTAAATCTGTCCATATTGGATCTTTGAGCCAGGCCGTCCGACGTGATTTCACACAAACTTGACTCTCATTTATGTTCATTGAGTTAATTCAGACCCACCTGAAATGCAAAAAAAATTATTCCGAATATAAAGTGGATGTCATGTCCTGTTCAGTGAAATCCTACCAAAAATTAACACACATGACACGAACCGTGCAGGATTTGGATGCTCCACCACTGGTGGAGTTGTGGGGCACGGCTATACAAATAAGTTACAGGGCCTCTTTGATTTGCTGTAAGCTTTACTGAAAGGTATGGTTCGCGTCAAAGTTGACGTTGGAAAAAAGAATTTAATTTTCATGAGGTTGGACTTTTCCCAGAAATGCATGCAAATTAAGTGGTATATGTTTTTCTAACACAAATTAAGTATGTGAACATACAAGTGTAGTCGCCATTTTTCCATACTGTCTAAAATGTAAATGCACGCACATCAGACTATGGGCTTAGTTGCAAATTAAGTTTGTTTTAGAGTATCTTAGATTTGTATATGATCGTAGTCAAAATAATTAAATCTCTCTCCGCCCAAATTAAGTTACTTATCTTAGATTTATCTTAGACACGTGTTAGTAATTTGGGACGGAGGTAATAGTATGTATATTGTCGGGGTTTGAAGGTATACTATCGGTTATCGTATATGAGAGGTGTAACTAGCACTGGTATAATGTATTGTTACCGGGGAAGTGGTTCTAGGAAGATTGTTATGGTTTTAAGTCATGCAAATTAAATTAGACAAGATCTACAGGGAAAAAACAGAATCCTTGTAAGTCCCAAAGGAACCTTCATTTTTCTGCCCACATGCCTAGCTGGCTACGCGTTACATCTCTCACAAAGCTAGTGGTGTGGACCTGTCTTTCTCCGAACGAGAAGGGTGGTGTCGCCGGTATGAAAACAATTTGAACCGTGGATGTTCCCGTACTACTCCTATATGTCAAAGCAACAGCATTTTTACGGTGTCAACTGTTCACCGACTCAACCAGCATTTTTACGGTGTGGTGCCAGCGCGCCATCTCGTCCACGCACTCGCCACTACGTACACACGCATGCATATGTTGCATAGCCCTCATTGCTCGGGCGCTATACATGCATAGGTGCTCAGGTGTCAACCAGCAATGGAGATCGGGACGACGAGACGAATGCATGGGGCCGAGCACCCAGCGTCTTCCACCTTCTGAGCTTGACACTTCTTATCGTGCTCCAGGGAATGAATGCCAGTGAGGTTATACTAGTCGTCGTTAGCGAAAACAAACAAGTGTACCGACTTGAATGAATTCCCACGTATTCCAGGCACGGGCTTGACTCGTTTTCCTTTCCTTGTCTCCATGCCACCCTCTGCAAAGACGGTATGGCTACGTGTCACGCGTCGCAGTTAGGCCGTCAGTACGGCGTACGTACATGTGAACGTCTCCTTCCTCGAACCAGACACGTACCCTGACCGGTGTGGACCGGCCGTGGAAAAATACAGGGGTTTGCCAATTGCCATGCATGCCACGTTAGCCAGAGGTCGTGTGTCAAACGTCAACCATGCTCCATGCATGTCTGGTCTCAGCACTAAGGGAGTGTTTGGTTACATGGATTTATCGATGTAGGGACTTAAATAAGTCCCTTTAAGTCCCATCTAAATCAAAAAGGAGGGACTTATATAGACTTAAATTGAGCATTTAGGACATATAAAATAAGACTATGAAGGAGGGACTTATAGGGACTTATAGTTGTAATATGATCTTTTAGTCCATGTTAAGTCTCAAGAACCAAATAAATAAGGACTTATTAGAAACTTGGAATTTATAAGTTGGACTAAAAAAAATCCTAGGACTTATAAACCAAACAGGGCCTAACTCTTCAAGTGATACACCTCTCCTCAGTCCTCATCCCCTCTCCACCCCCTTTTGACTCCTCACATGCCATTGCCAGCCACAGATAAAGCCAAACTCCCACATGCACGACGCTACTCCTAGGTGATCTGCTATCCGTCAGTCACCAAGTACCATAGATCACTGCCATGCACGCAGTGACCAAAATATCTTCTCCAAAAATAATAAGGGTTCAAAATACCAAACTGACAACAGATTAAGCCAAAGGGCATCACGAGGAAATGTATTATATTATCCACGTCGAATTTCGTATGGTAGCAGAAGCCAGTGGATCAATTTGATAGCGCACTGTTCCCGCATGACATGAAAAAATCAATAACGCACCGCACATGCCATCGGCCACCCTGCAGGATTTATCGATCAGCACGAAAAGGAAAATGCTCCCATTCGATCCGTGATCGATGTAATTTTGCAGCCGTACGGCCATATGCATTTTTCAAAAATTCTGAACCTTACTAAACAATTCGTACGTACAGCGCTAGTTCCGTTTCGAGGGGAACAAAGGACGAGGTGCTGGCGAACCACTCTTTTATCGGCTTCTGCCTTTCCCCGGCCGGACGGACGCGCTTTGGTGAGTGATGATCCGAAAGCATCGTTTCACATTGCATCTCTCTCCTGCCAGCGAAGCGCCTAGTTGGCTACCACTTCGACACTCGCATCACATAAACCCCAACGAATTCAGAGAATGTGGATGTGATTGCAATTTTAAAAACCCATACCCTCTTGTCATCGCCAATCGATCGATTCCATGCCTCGTATTCGCCCTTCCCTGCATGCAAACAAATGCCCACGAATCGCTTGATCGAGCTGGGCACCATGCAATCCACTGTGGCAGGGTTAAGCTTCAATCTTATTATATGACCGATGCGCAGCTTTCCGGTGCAAAGCCGCGTGTGATTTTGTCCATGGACGACAGTTCCATGCCCAATAACAGATGGAGGGCAGGGCAGAGCATGGGCCCCGATGCTGCAGCCTGTCCGCTGTCCAAACACGATTCTGGATGACGAGCCAAGCAAAAAACTTACACTTGGGAGGACCCCAGGCTTTCCAAACGGACATGTTCATGTTGCTCCTGAGATGACCCTCGAACTGCGCCATGTAGGCCGAAGAAGCGGAATACTCGCCACTTGTAGTGAGCTTCCATAGGATAGTATCACGGACACCCGCAACCAGGTTGATCCTAGACACCCTTTCACAAAGGAGGGCGAACTCCTGGATGTGCCCCAAGGGTAGGCCGTGCTGGGTGTTTATTTGGCTGACCCAGAAATTGTTCAGGAGTGCCTTTTGGACTGTGTACGTCTTTTCTCTTAGAGATGTCGTAGAGAGCGGGTGCAATGTCTTTCGGCCTGATTCCATCCAGCCAAGAGGAGTTCTAGAAGCTCGCGATGCAACTGTCTCCGATGTGAACCATGGTGGCAACCGCAAAAATGTCTCTGTCCTTGTCCGTACATGGTGTTCCAGTGCCTAGCCAAAGCTTAGGGGGATCTGCCCATTCATACCAAAGCCAACGAAGACGCAAGGCGGTTGCAAATTTCTCGAGGTTGAGCACTCCTAGCCCACCATAAATCCGTGGCTTACACACAAGTTCCCAATTAACTTTGCATTTTCCTCCCGTGATCATGTCACTATGCGCGTCTCAAACTATCAATCTTCTTCCTCACCTCCACCGGTAAATCAAGGGGCGTCAGATGGTAAATTGCAATGGCCGTGAGCACCGCCTTGATGAGAACAATACGACCAGGGGTGGCCACGTGCTTGGCCGCCCATGGCGGGAGCTTGCCGGCGACCTTGTCCTCTAAATATTGGAAATGTATCCTTTTGAATCTTCTAACTGAGAGGGGCAGCCCCAAATATCGCACTGGGAAGCCGGAGCGAACTGCTGGAAAGTTATGTAGAACATCCTGAAGGTCGATGCCCTCGCAACGGATAGGCGCAATGAGACTCTTTGCACAATTGGTGACCAAGCCAGTGACCTCCCCAAAAGAGGCTAATGTCGACGCCAAGAATTGAATATCACTTTTAATGGGTGCAACGAAGATGGCAGCATCATCGGCGTACAAGGACGCACAGATCGGTCTTCCTCTGAGCGGATGCAAGCTCCCTTGGTCCAAGTACATGATTTTCAAATGTGTAAGAGTTTCCTGGAGATGCTTGGCCCTGCTACAAAATATATATACACAGGTCAGCATATACGTCAGATCGCGAAAACGTATGCTTGATAACTCTGGATTTACTAACAAATATCAGAGTAAATTGCCCAACCACAGCACATAACACACTATCATGTCGCAAGCTAAAAGAATACTAATAGAAACAACTGAACAACATGTCGCAAGCTAATACATAAAGTATGTAGGTCAGTATGGGCGGCAGACCGAGAGCACATATACTTGACAACTCGGGATGAACCAACAAATAACATGATTAAATCTCCTAACTACACTGTCATGTCGCAAGCTAAAAGAATACTATATTAGAAACAGCCGAACACCATGGTCCCGCTTCCTTCTCTTTGGTGGCTGTTCTAGTTTGACGACATGACGAATGTCAACACGAGGAAAATGAAGCAGCCCCAGGAGCTACAGATTGTCAGAATATATGCCCTGACCCGGCTGATGTTCGCCACGTGGTGGAGGTGGGATCCGACCGCCATGAATCGCGCGAGGCTAGGGTTCCGGATGGCGCCGCTGGTATAAATCGTGCGCCCGAGCCCCCTCCCCCCATTTTGGATCTCGACGAGTGCCTCTCCCACTTCTGGGACGCGCCGCGTGAAATCAGATCTAGGGTTCCTCAAAATTTCTCTTGGTGGGAGGGGAAGATGCATGGTGATCGTAGATCTTTTGCGCAAGTAGCTGGTTCCACATCTCATCCTCCGAACCCCAAACCAGTCCACTCCAACCAACGCGAGATGCAAGGGGATGGCTTCGGCGCGGGTCGTCATGGCCGCGGCGTTGGTCGTTTCGACCGCGGCGGCGGCCGTGGCCGCGACTCCAACGTGTGGAAGCGCAAGACTGGGACGGGCGTAGGGGAGTCATCTTCGATGAATGCGTCTGGATCCGGCGATTCGGGCTTCGACAAGTGGGATGAGGCGGCAGAGGGCAGGCTCGATCCCCTCCGTCGAGATCGCTGGGGGGATATTGAGCATGGCATGGCTCATCCCAGGGGAGAGGCCTCTCCCAGGAATGCTCATGCTGCCCCTACTCGCCTGATCGACAACAAGCTAGACCAAATCACCGACAAGAACATGCCTCCCCGATCTGGTGCTCCCCCTGCAATCGCTGGTAACATCGTTCCTCACCTTGGTGTTTGTCAGATCTGTCATCTGGCCAGCCACTTTACTGTGAGTTGCCCTCAAGCGGTCTGTGAGCGATGTAAGAAAAATGGGCATTTGTATATTATCTGCAAAGAATTCATCCCGTGGGAGTGTCTTCCTGTTATGTGTGCTTTTCAATCTAAGGGGCAAGGGTTCCATTTCATTCCTGACACCAATATTGAGAGACAGGCTAGAGAGCGTGTTTACAATGTCATTGTCACTATCATAGAGGGCTCTGCCCCGACTAAGGATATTGAGCATGAGTTGAGTGTGTATGTGGGGCAGGGTTGGCGCTGTTCTGCTAGGTTCTTTGCTCCGCAGAAATTTGTCATGAGGATGCCTAACCCCAGGGAGGTGGATCGTGCGCTGTTTGTAGAATTCATTAAGCTCAAAAAATGTGGTGTGAGTGTTAAGTTTTATCCCTGGTCTGAGGATGTGGATGCTGATGGGCTACTTGAAGTAGCTTGGGTTAGGATTGGGAAAATTCCTCTTAACAAACGTAATGATAAAACTGTTGCATACGTTGGTGGTCTGGTTGGAGTCACTCTGGAAGCCGACTTGTCCACATTGAACCACCCAACCTCTGTTAGAGCTAAAATTGGTTGTAGATTTGTGGATCAGCTTCTTGCCTCAGCTGAGGGGATGTTGGGGGGACATTTTTACAAATTCACCTACCAGGTAGAGGAGGTGTTGGTGAGAAATCCTGTGGATGAAGACAATGTGACTACTGTGTAGAATGATAGTGTGAACAGACCTGATCAAACACCAAAACGCAAGCGGGCTGATCATGATTTGGCTGATGGACAACTTGATGCTCCTGTCTGTGAAAAACCTGACACCTCATTCCGCTGTGGCAAAATCTGTCGTATGCTACCACAGGAGAATGAGGAGTCGTCTTCTTCTGAGAGTGATGACAACTCTCTGTTGATTGAATCCATGGTCAGGGATCACGAGTAATTTGGGCAAAAAGAACAACAGGATACATCAGGCTGGCTGATTCCTGCGACCACTACTGTGGGGCATGCTCCTGTTGAGCGTGACACTCCAATACAAAATGTGCAGGTGACTACAGTTGCTGTTATTCAATCCCTTTTAACATATGCAGAGGTTGTAATGAATTCCTCTCAGGTCATGGAACTGGAAGGTGAGGTGGATCCTGAGACAAAGATCTCGAAACACTATGTGGTACAGCTCCCTCCCTGTGACTGCAGTGATGATATGATCCTCACTCCTCCACTAGCTCCTGAAGATTTGCCCAGACTCAGTAAGCATAATGTTCGGGGGATGCAGGAACATGTGATGGCCAAAGCTGAGAAGCTAGCAAGCAAGAAAAACTTGGAAGGTAATTCTCAAGATGCTCGCAAGAATTCTTTTGCCGTCCTATCTGATGCTGAATTAATTAGTAGGATGTCTAATGTGGGAATTTCTATTCCTGATAATGACTTTGCTTGTATTGATGTGCTGAGAGAGCTGCGTGTTAGAAAGAATTTAGAAGAGGAAGAGAACACTGTTAACTTAGATCAGAGCTGTGAGGGTGACATTTTTGTGACTAATGGGATGGGTAAGATGGCTCCTGTGAACCTCACCTGGCTGGACCAGGATGAGGTCATCCATGATAAGATGGCCTCTGGCAAACCCAAAAAGAAAACACCTAAAAAACCTACTGTCAAGCTTTCTAGACCTGTGACTAGAAGCCAGAAAAAAGTTTCGGATTCAGGGGTGGTGAGTTGTAGCCCTGCCGCGCTTCCTGGTGGGGCTACTAAGACCAAATTTAATAAAAAGCGTTCCAGATGAGAGGGCTCATCTGGAACTGCAGAGGGGTGGGCAAGAGAGGGATGGCCACCTGCCTCTCTGACCTTATTAGTGACCATTCCCTAGATTTTCTGGGTCTGCAAGAGACCATGAAAAAAGATTTCTCCCCTAAGTGCTTGAGGAAAATTGACCCCTTTAACCTGTTCAAATGGAACTGGGTTCCTTCTGAGGGCAAGTCTGGAGGTATCTTGTGTGGAGTTAGACAAGACACTTTGGAAGTGGTCGCCTGTAACAAAGGCAAGTACATCCTGCAGGTGGTGGTCTTTGATAAAAAGAAGAAAACTAATTGGGGGTTGTTGGTAGTTTATGGTTCTGCACATGAAGAACATAAAGAAGAGTTCTTGTTGGAGCTTGCTACTATGTGTAATAGCATGCAGATCCCTTACATTGTGGGCGGGGATTTTAACATCCTCAGACACCCTGGTGAGAAAAATAAAAAGATGACTAGCCAGAAATCCACGGACCTGTTTAATTCTATTATCAACACCCTAGCCCTTAGAGAGATTCATATTAGTGGGGGCAAATATATTTGGACGAACAACCAAACACACCCTACCTTGGAAAAGTTGGACCGTGTCTTGATGTCTGAGGAGTGGGAGGACTTGTTTCCCCTGGTTTCTATTAGGAAATTGGTTCGAGAAATTTCGGATCATAATCCCTTGCTACTTACTACTGGGGAAGAGGGACGTGAGGCTCCCAAACCCCGAGAATTTTGTTTTGACCTGTCTTGGATCAAGGACGAGCACTTCCTGCCTTTGGTTAGTAAGATTTGGGCTCGGGTTGTGTCGTGGTTTTGTCACGGCAGATGTCCTAGAGCAAGGACTTAGTCGTGGAGCCATCACAACAGGTTAGCTTAAAGGGGTTAAAGCGGACAGGGGACGCAGAAAGTTTATACTGGTTCGGCCCCTTGCGGTGAAGGTAAAAGCCTATGATCCAGTTGTTGTGGGATTGCTAGGGTTTCGATGACCAGGGAGCGAATACGCTTTGCCTGGGTCTCGAGTTGTTGTTTGTTGTCCTTAAACCGCCGCCGTATATACATGGGTTGACGCCCGTCGGTTTACAGGGTCCCGAGGTCGGCTCATAAACGTGTCCGGCTCGGTCTCTGCTCTTTCTATCTTATAACACAAGTTTACATATCAATGTCGGTTTATCACTACAGGTCTCAATCCGCCTTCGGGCCCTGGGCTTACTTAAAGCGCCATCATCTTTGTCTTCATGGGCTTCAAGTATAATAATTCATTATGGGGATAACCCGGCCTCTCCGGGCCGGTCTACGCCCAGTAGTAATATCCCCAACATGATGTCTTCTCTAAAGACCCCATTGATGTCCTGAATATTAAGCTTAAGAGTTTCAAAACCTATTTTAAGGGGTGGGGTTCGGATAAGTTTGGCCACAATAAGAGAATGAAAGAGGAGCTTAGGCTAGAATTATCCACGCTGGAAGAACTAGAGGAGGATGGGCCCCTTACCCCGGAGTTGTATAGTAGGAAAATTGATATCTGCTTCGAGCTTCATGAGATTTTGGTGAATGAAGAGATATACTGGCTTCAACAATCACATGAGCGATGGTTGCTTAAAGGTGATCAAAATACTAACTATTTTCACTAAATTGCTAATGGGCGTAAACGCAAAAATACTATATATTCTCTTAAAGCTGGTGAGGTGGAGATAGAGGGCACAGATAATCTGATTTTCCATGCTACTGAATTCTATAAAGAACTTTTCGGTCCAGCTCAGGGCAATCAATTTCATCTGGACCCTGATACTTGGTCCGATGATGAAAAGTTGAATGAGAATGGTAATAGAGAGCTGTGTCAGGAGTTCACTGAAACTGAAGTTAAAGAAGCCCTCTTCTCCATGGCCACCAATAGAGCACCAGGGCCAGATAATATACCAGTTGAATTCTATCAAATTTGCTGGGAGATAGTGAAGGATGACATCATGTCCCTGTTTAGGCACTTTCATAATGGGACGCTTGATGTTCAACGTCTTAATTATGGTGTGATCACTTTGCTGCCCAAAGTGTCAGGGGCTGACAAAATCCAACAGTTTAGGCCGATTTGTCTCCTAAGGGGCCCATATAAGCTCATTACAAAGGTAATGGACCGTAGGGTGGAGGTGTATGCTGATAAGTTGATCAGTCCTACCCAGAATGTGTTTGTTAAAATGAGGAATATTATGGATGGTGTGCTATATTTGCATGAAATCCTGAACTATACTCATGTTAAAAAGAGAGTAGGCATAGTGCTGAAACTTGACTTTGAAAAAGCATATGACAAAGTCAACTGGGATTTTCTCCTGGAATGTCATAAGCTACGAGGGTTTAATGAAACTTGGTGTGGTTGGGTTAAACAAATTCTTTATAATGGCACAGTCAGCATCAAGCTCAACAACAGTGTGGGCCCCAACTTCCAGAGTGCTAAGGGGGTGCGGCAGGATGACCCACACTCTCCATCCCTGTTTAACCTTGCTGTGGAGTGCCTGACCAAAATGATTAAAAATGCCCAAAAAAAACAAACTGATCACAGGTCTAGCTTCCGATCTAATTCAGGATGGGGTTGCGGTGTTACAGTATGCGGCTGACACTATAATCTGCTTGGAACATGACACAGAAAAAGCAGTCAACCTGAAGTAGCTACTTTATATTTTTGAAATGATGTATGGCCTAAAGGTGAATTTCCAAAAAAGTGAAATTCTTACTGTGGGTGGTGATGACAATGTCGTTAGAGAATATGTTGAACTGTTTTATTGTGATATTGGGAGCTTCCCTATTAAATACTTAGGGATGCCTGTGAGCTACACTAATTTATGCAATTCTGATTGGGAGTTCATTGTGGTTAAGTATCTTAAGAGATTTGAAGCCTGGATCGGCAATGCTGCATCCATGGGAGGCAGGCTTACAAGAAGGAAATATGCCCTAGAGGCAATAATAAAGTTATTATTTATTTCCTTATATCATGATAAATGTTTATTATTCATGCTAGAATTGTATTAACCGGAAACATAATACATGTGTGAATACATAGACAAACAGATAGTCACTAGTAAGCCTCTACTAGACTAGCTCATTAATAAAAGATGGTTATGTTTCCTAACCATAGACATGTGTTGTCATTTGATTAATGGGATCACCTCATTAGAAGAATGATGTGATTGACATGACCCATTCCGTTAGCTTAGCACTTGATCGTTTAGTATATTGCTATTGCTTTCTTCATGACTTATACATGTTCCTATAACTATGAGATTATGCAACTCCGTTTACCGGAGGAACACTTTGGGTACTACCAAACGTCCACAACGTAATCGGGTGATAATAAAGGAGTACTACAGGTGTCTCCAAAGGTACTTGTTGGGTTGGCGTATTTCGAGATTAGGTTTTGTCACTCCGATTGTCGGAGAGGTATCTCTGGGCCTTCTCGGTAATACACATCACATAAGCCTTGCAAGCATTACAACTAATGAGTTAGTTGTGAGATGATGTATTACGGAACGAGTAAAGAGACTTACCCGATGCGAGATTGAACTAGGTATTGGATACCGACGATCAAATCTCGGGTAAGTAAATATACCGATGACAAAGGGAACAACGTATGTTGTTATGCGGTCGACCGATAAAGATCTTCAGAGAAAATGTAGGAACCAATATGGGCATCCAGGTCCCGCTATTGGTTATTGACCGGAGATGTGTCTCGGTCATGTCTACATTGTTCTCGAACCGTAGGGTCCGCACGCTTAAGGTTTCGATGACGGTTATATTATGAGTTTATGTATTTTGATGTACCGAAGGTTGTTCGGAGTCCCGGATGTGATCACGGACATGACGAGGAGTCTCGAAAAGGTCGAGACATAAAGATTAATATATTGGACGGATATATTTGGACACCGGAAAGGTTCCGGAGAAGTTTGGAGCTCGGGAGGTTACGGAACCCCCGGGAGGTATATGGGCCTTATTGGGCCCATGTAGGAGGAAGGAGAAGGAACAAGGGAGGGCGCGCCCCCAAGCCCAATCCGACTGGGGAGGGGGGCCGCCCCTTCCTTTCTCCTTCCCCTCTTCCTATTCCTACTACTAGTACTACTTCCTAATACTAGTACTCCTTCCTTCCCTCCAAATAAGATAAGGAAAGAGAGGGAAACCTACTTGGAGTAGGTTTCCTCCCTATGGCGCCCCCTTGAGGCCGGCCACCTCCTCCCTCCCTCCTTTATATACGGGGTAGGGGCACCCTAGAACACACAAGTTGATCCTTGAGATCGTTCCTTAGCCGTGTGCGGTGCCCCCTCCACCATATTCCACCTCGGTCATATCATAGCAGTGCTTAGGCGAAGCCCTCGTCGGTAGAACATCAAGATCGTCACCACGCCGTCAGGCCGACGGAACTCCCTCTCCCCGGAGCTTTGCTGGATCGGAGCCCGAGGAGCGTCATCGAGCTGAACGTGTGCCAAGAACTCGGAGGCGCCGGAGTAACGACGCTAGGATCGGCTGGATCGCGAGGAGAACGTACGACTACTTCCTCTACGTTGTGATCGACTCGGAGGCGCCGGAGTAACGGTGCTGGGATCGGCTGGATCGCGAGGAGAACGTACGACTACTTCCTCTATGTTGTGATCGCTTCCGCTTTGGTCTACGAGGGTACGTAGACAATACTCTCCTCTCGTTGCTATGCCATCACCATGGTCCCGTGTGCGTGGGAAATTTTTGAAATTACCTCGATACCCAACAAAGTGGCATCCGAGCCTGGTTTTATGCGTTGATGTCATATGCACGAGTAGAACACAAGTGAGTTGTGGGCGATACAAGTCATACCGCCTACCAAAGATGTCATACTTTGGTTCAGCGGTATTGTGAGATGAAGCGGCCGGACCGACATTACGCCAGACGCTTACGCCGAGACTGGTTTCACCGTTCTGAGCACTTTCGTGCTTAAAGGTGGCTGGCGGGTGTCTGTCTCTCTCTCACTTTAGTTGAACTGAGTGTGGCTACGCCCGGTCCTTGAGAAGGTTAAAACGAGTCTATTTGACGAAGTATCGTTGTGGTCTTGATGCGTAGGTGAGATTGGTTCTTGCTTAAGCCCGTAGCAGCCACGTAAAATTTGCAACAACAAAGTAGAGGACGTCTAACTTGTTTTTGCAGGGCATGTTGTGATGTGATATGGTCAAGACGTGATGCTATATTTTATTGTATGACATGATCATGTTTTGTAACCGAAGTTATCGGCAACTGGCTGGAGCCATATGGTTGTCGCTTTATTGTATGAAATGCAACGCATACTGTAATTGCTTTACTTTATCTCTAAGCGGTAGCGATAGTCGTAGAAGCAATAGATGGCGTGGCGACAACGATGCTACGATGGAGATCAAGGTGTCGCTACCGGTGATTTATGGTGATCACGATGGTGCTTGAGATGGAGATCACAAGCACGAGATGATGATGGCCATATCATATCACTTATATTGATTGCATGTGATGTTTATCCTTTATGCATCTTATTTTGCTTTGATTGACGGTAGCATTATAAGATGATCTCTCACTAAAATTATCAAGAAGTGTTCTCCCTGAGTATGCACCGTTATGCGAAAGTTCTTCGTCTTTGAGACACCACGTG
The DNA here is from genome assembly GCA_021605145.1 of Aegilops bicornis. Classification (NCBI taxonomy): domain Eukaryota; kingdom Viridiplantae; phylum Streptophyta; class Magnoliopsida; order Poales; family Poaceae; genus Aegilops; species Aegilops bicornis. The sequence goes on along the minus strand of CM038675.1, from coordinate 237,253,271 downwards.
ATGATCGGGTGTGATAGGCTCTACGTTCAAATACAACGGGTGCAAAACAGTTGCACACGCAGAATACTCAGGTTAAACTTGACGAGCCTAGCATATAACAGATATGGCCTCGGAACACGGAGACCGAAAGGTCGAGCGTGAATCATATAGTATATATGATCAACATAGTGATGTTCACCATTGAAACTACTCCATCTCACGTGATGATCGGACATGGTTTAGTTGATTTGGATCACGTAATCACTTAGATGACTAGAGAGATGTCTGTCTAAGTGGGAGTTTTTAATATGATTAATTAAAACTTAAATTTATCATGAACTTAGTACCGATAGTATTTTGCTTATCTATGTTTCTTTGTAGATAGATGGCTCGTCTTTGTTGTTCCGTTGAATTTTAATGCGTTCCTTGAGAAAGCAAAGTTGAATGATGATGGTAGCAATTACACGGACTGGGTCCGTAACTTGAGGATTATCCTCATTGCTGCCTGTAAGAATTACGTCCCGGAAGCACCGCTGGGTGCCGTGCCAGTGCAGGAGCTGCGCCGGAAGTTGTGAGCGTCAGCAAAGCAAAGCTGATGACTACTCAATAGTTCAGTGTGCCATGCTTTACGGCTTAGAACCGGGTCTTCAACGACGTTTTGAGCGTCATGGAGCATATGAGATGTTCCAGGAGTTGAAGTTAATATTTCAAGCAAATGCCCGGATTGAGAGATATGAAGTCTCCAATAAGTTCTATAGCTGCAAGATGGAGGAGAATAGTTACATCGTTGAACATATACTCAAAATGTCCGGGTATAATAATCACTTGATTCAACTGGGAGTTACTCTTCCGGATGATAGTGTCATTGACAGAATTCTCCAATCACTGCCACCAAGCTACAAGAGCTTCGTGATGAACTATAATATGCAAGGGATGACCAAAACAATTCCCGAGCTCTTCGCAATGCCGAAAGTCATGGAGGTAGAAATCAAGAAAGAACATCAAGTGTTGATGGTCAACAAGACCACTAGTTTCAAGAAAAGGGCAAAGGAAAGAAGAAGGAAACTTCAAAAAGGAACTGCAAGAAAGTTGCTGCTCAAGAGAAGAAACCCAAGTCTGGACCTAAGCCTCAAACTGAGTGTTTTTACCGCAAGCGTACCGATAATCGGAAGCGGAACTGCCCCAAGTATTTGGCGGATAAGAAGGATGGCAAGGTGATCAAAGGTATATGTGATATACATGTTATTGATGTGTACCTTACTAATACTAATGAGTACAGGTATTTGATACTGGTTACATTGCTAATATTTGCAACTTCGAAGCAGGAACTACGGATTGCCAAGATTGGCTAAGGGCGAGGTGACGATCTTGGCGTGGGAAATGGTTCCAAAGTCGATGTGATCGCAATGCACGCTACCTCTACATCTACCATCGGGATTAGTTTTAGACCTAAATAATTGTTATTTGGTGCCGGCGTTGAGCATGAACATTATATCTGGATCTTGTTTGATGCGAGACGGTTATTCATTTAAGACAGAGAATAATGGTTGTTCTATTTATATGAATAATATCTTTTATGGTCATGCACCCTTGAAGAGTGGTCTATTTTTATTAAATCTCGATAGTAGTAATACACATATTCATAGTGTTGAAACCAAAAGATACTGAGTTGATAATGATAATGCAACTTATTTGTGGTAATCGCCGTTTAGGTCATATCGGTGTAAACGCATGAAGAAACTCCATCTTGATGGGCTTCGAATCACTTGATTATGAATCATTTGGTACTTAAGTAACCATGCCTCATGGGCAAGATGACTAAAACGCCGTTCTCCGGAACTATGGAGCGAAAGCAACTGATTTGTTGGAAATCATACATACCGATGTTTGTGGTCCAATGAATGTTGAGGCACGCCAAGCGGGTATCGTTATTTTCTCACCTTCACAGATGATTTGAGCAGATATGGGTATATCTACTTAATGAAACACAAATCTGAAACATTTGAAAAGTTCAAAGAATTTCAGAGTGAAGTGGAAAATCATCGTAACAAGAAAATAAAGTTTCTACGATCTGATCGTGGAGGAGAATATTTGAGTTACGAGTTTGGTTTACATTTGAAACAATGTGGAATAGTTTAGCAACTCACGCCACCCGGAACACCACAGAGAAATGGTGTGTCCGAACGTCGTAATCGTACTTTACTTGATATGGTGCGATCTATGATGTCTCTTACTGATTTACCGCTATCGTTTTGGGGATATGCTTTAGAGACGGCCGCATTCACGTTAAATAGGGCACCATCTAAATCCGTTGAGACGACACCGTATGAACTGTGGTTTGGCAAGAAACCAAAGTTGTCGTTTCTTAAAATTTGGGGCTGCGATGCTTATGTAAAGAAACTTCAACCAGATAAGCTCGAACCCAAATCGAGAAATGTGTCTTCATAGGATACCCAAAGGAGATGTTGGGTACACCTTCTATCACAGATCTGAAGGCAAGATTTTCGTTGCTAAATTCGGATCCTTTCTAGAGAAGGAGTTTCTCTTGAAAGAAGTGAGTGGAAGGAAAGTAGAACTTGATGAGATAATCAGATTCTGCTCCCTTATTGGAAAGTAGTTCATCACAAGAAAGCGGTTCTGTGACAACTACACCAATTGGTAAGGAAACTAATGATGTTGATCATGAAACTTGAGATCAAGTTGCTCTTGAACTTCAGAGGTCAAGCATAATAAAATACGCACCCGAGTGGTACGGTAATCCTATTCTGGAAGTCATGTTACTTGACCATGGCGAACCTACAAACTATGAAGAAGCGATGGTGAGCCCAGATTCCGCGAAATGGCTGGAAGCCATGAAATCTGAGATGCGATCCATGTATGAGAACAAAGCATGGACTTTGGTTGACTTGCCCAATGATCGGCAAGCCATTGAGAATAAATGGATCTTTAAGAAGAAGACTAACGCTGATGGTAATATAACTGTCTACAAAGCTCGACTTGTTGCAAAAGGTTTTCGACAAGTTCAAGGGGTTGACTATGATGAGACTTTCTCACCCGTAGCGATGCTTAAGTCTGTCCGAATCATGTTAGCAATTGCCGCATTTTATGATTATGAAATTTGGCAAATGGATGTAAAACTGCATTCTTGAATGGATTTCTAGAAGAAGAGTTGTATATGATGCAACCAGAAGGTTTTGCTGATCCAAAAGGTGCTAACAAAGTGTGCAAGCTCCGATGATCAATTTATGGTGCAGTGCAAGCCTCTCGGAGTTGGAATAAACGTTTTGATAGTGTGATCAAAGCATATGGTTTTATATGCACCTTTGGAGAAGCCTGTATTTACAAGAAAGTGAGTGGGAGCTCAGAGCATTTCTCGATATTATATGTGGACGACATATTATTGATTGGAAATGATATAGAATTTCTGGATAGCATAAAAGGATACTTGAATAAAAGTTTTTCAATGAAAGACCTCGGTGAAGCTGCTTACATATTGGGCATCAAGATCTATAGAGATAGATCAAGGCGCTTAATTGACTTTCACAAAGCACATACCTTGATAAAGTTTTGAAGAAATTCAAAATGGATCAGCAAAGAAAGGTTTTTACCTGTATTACAAGGTATAAGATTGAGTCGAGACTCAATGCCCGACCACGCAGAAGATAGAGAGAAAATGAAAGATGTTCCCTATGCTTCAGCCATAGGCTCTATCATGTATGCAATGCTGTGTACCAGACTGACGTATGCTTAGCTGTAAGCTTGGCAGAAGGTACCAAAGTAATCCAGAGTGGATCACTCGACAGCGGTCAAGAACATCCTGAAATACCGAAAAGGACTAAGGATACGTTTCGTATATGGAGGTGACAAAGAGCTAGTCGTAAATGGTTACGTCGATGCAAGCTTTGACCTGATCCGGACGATTCTAAATCGCAAACCGGATACGTGTTTTTGTTAAACGGTGGAGCTATCGGTTGGTGCGATTCTAAACAAAGCGTTGTGGCGGGATCTACATGTGAAGCGGAGTACATAGCTGCTTGGAAGCGGCAAATGAAGGAGTCTGGATGAAAGAGTTCATTTTCCGATCTAGGTGTCATACCTAGTGCATCGGGACCAATGAAGATCTTCTGTGACAATACTGCAATTGCCTTGGCAAAGGAATCCAGATTTCACAAGAGGACCAAGCATATCAAAAGACGCTTCAACTCCATTCGGGACCAAGTCCAATTGGGAGACATAGAGATTTGCAAAATACATACGGATCTGAATGTTGCGCACTCCATTGACTAAGCCTCTTCCACGAGCAAAACATGATCAGCACCAAGACTCCATGGGTGTTAGAATCATTCTGTAATCTAGATTATTGACTCTAGTGCAAGTGGGAGACTGAAGGAAATATGCCCTAGAGGCAATAATAAAGTTATTATTTATTTCCTTATATCATGATAAATGTTTATTATTCATGCTAGAATTGTATTAACCGGAAACATAATACATGTGTGAATACATAGACAAACAGATAGTCACTAGTAAGCCTCTACTAGACTAGCTCATTAATCAAAGATGGTTATGTTTCCTAACCATAGACATGTGTTGTCATTTGATTAATGGGATCACCTCATTAGAAGAATGATGTGATTGACATGACCCATTCCGTTAGCTTAGCACTTGATCGTTTAGTATATTGCTATTGCTTTCTTCATGACTTATACATGTTCCTATAACTATGAGATTATGCAACTCCTGCTTACCGGAGGAACACTTTGGGTACTACCAAACGTCACAACGTAATCGGGTGATTATAAAGGAGTACTACAGGTGTCTCCAAAGGTACTTGTTGGGTTGGCGTATTTCGAGATTAGGTTTTGTCACTCCGATTGTCGGAGAGGTATCTCTGGGCCTTCTCGGTAATACACATCACATAAGCCTTGCAAGCATTACAACTAATGAGTTAGTTGTGAGATGATGTATTACGGAACGAGTAAAGAGACTTACCAGTAACGAGATTGAACTAGGTATTGGATACCGACGATCAAATCTCGGGTAAGTAACATACCGATGACAAAGGGAACAACGTATGTTGTTATGCGGTCTGACCGATAAAGATCTTCGTAGAAAATGTAGGAACCAATATGGGCATCCAGGTCCCGCTATTGGTTATTGACCGGAGATGTGTCTCGGTCATGTCTACATTGTTCTCGAACCGTAGGGTCCGTACGCTTAAGGTTTCGATGGACGGTTATATTATGAGTTTATGTATTTTGATGTACGAAGGTTGTTCGGAGTCCGGATGTGATCACGGACATGACGAGGAGTCTCGAAAAGGTCGAGACATAAAGATTAATATATTGGACGGATATATTTGGACACCGGAAAGGTTCCGGAGAAGTTTGGAGCTCCGGAGGTTACGGAACCCCCGGAGGTATATGGGCCTTTATTGGGCCCATGTAGGAGGAAGGAGAAGGAACAAGGGAGGCGCGCCCCCAAGCCCAATCCGAATTGGGGAGGGGGCCGCCCCCTTCCTTTCTCCTTCCCCTCTTCCTATTCCTACTACTAGTACTACTTCCTAATACTAGTACTCCTTCCTTCCCTCCAAATAAGATAAGGAAAGAGGGAAACCTACTTGGAGTAGGTTTCCTCCCTATGGCGCGCCCCTTGAGGCCGGCCACCTCCTCCCTCCCTCCTTTATATACGGGGTAGGGGGCACCCTAGAACACACAAGTTGATCCTTGAGATCGTTCCTTAGCCGTGTGCGGTGCCCCCTCCACCATATTCCACCTCGGTCATATCATAGCAGTGCTTAGGCGAAGCCTGCGCCGGTAGAACATCAAGATCGTCACCACGCCCGTCGTCTTGTGGAACTCCCTCTCCCGCAGCTTTGCCGGATCGGAGCCCGAGGAGCGCCATCGAGCTGAACGTGTGCCAAGAACTCGGAGGCGCCGGAGTAACGGCGCTAGGATCGGCTGGATCGCGAGGAGAACGTACGACTACTTCCTCTACGTTGTGATCGAGTCGGAGGCGCCGGAGTAATGTGATCGGGATTTGGATCGCGAGGAGAACGTACGACTACTTCCTCTACGTTGTGATCGCTTCCGCTTTGGTCTACGAGGGTACGTAGACAATACTCTCCCCTCTCGTTGCTATGCCATCACCATGGTCCTGTGTGTGCGTAGGAAATGTTTTGAAATTACCTCGTTACCCAACATTACATTACTTGACTCGGTCCTTACTCAACTATCCATTTTCCACATGTCTATGTGGCTCATGAATAAAACATTCATTGAAAAGCTGGATAAACATAGACGTAGATTTTTCTGGCAAGGTTGTAATAAGAAAAAGAGATATCACCTTGTCAGATGGAACAAGATCTGTAGATCTAAAGACAAAGGAGGCCTGGGGGTTAAAGACCTTAGAAAGCAAAACATTAGCTTAATGGTGAAATGGTGGTGGAAATTGGAGACCCAAAGTGGGTTATGGCAGGATATTGTGTGTGCTAGATATCTTAGAAACAAAACTGTTGCTGAGGTTAGCGCCAGATTTTCTGACTGACCATGCTGGAAAGCTCTACTAAAGGTGAAAGAGGTTTATATGGTGGGGAGAGAAGTTAACATTGAATCTGGAAATATTGCCCGGGTGTGGACGGACCCCATCAATGGGCTACTCCCGTTCCGGGAGCAATTCCCACATCTTTTCTCGATATGCAATGACCTTGAATGCACGGTGAATAAAGTGAATCATGTGGATACTAACAATTTTTTCAGACGGGGGCTTAATGCCGAACTATCTGACCAATGGAAGATGATCCATGCCACGGTCGGTAGTTTAACGCTGACTAGTGATAGTGATTGGGTGTCCTGGGGGCTTAATCAAAACGGCAAATTCTCGACTAAATCGGTCTACAAATGGCTGGAGAGGTCTATTAGTGGGTGCCACTATAGATGGATTTGGAGAGCCAAGATACCTCTCAAAATCAAAATCTTCCTTTGGCAAATGTCGCAAGATGCTGTGCTTACTCGACAGGTCATGCACAGAAGGAATTGGCCTGGTAATCCTTGTTGTTCCTTCTGCAATGAGGTTGAGAGCTCGCAACACCTTTTTCTCACCTGCCCTGTGGCAAAATGTCTATGGAGATCCATTGGGGTCGTGCTGGGTACTGATCGATGTCCCAATAGTTACTGGCAGTTTTATGCATGGCGCCATACTTTCCTCCCTGGGGGAGAGAGGTTTTACACGGTGGGCCTTGCAGCTGCCTGTTGGGCTATCTGGCTGGCTCGAAATCGAGCCACTTTTGAGAAGAAGATGATTAAAACACCATTTGAAATTGTCTTTTCCATGTGTTCTTTCTTGCTTTACCGGACAAGTCTGCAGCAAGGGGAGGACGCTAAGAAGCTACGCACAGGCGCGGAACAGATAAGGGCGGTTACCATGCAGATGATGAAGCTGTGTGATGGTACTAGACAACCGATCACTGGAGAGTGAAGCTTCTGGTGCTACGGTTCGAAGTTTGGAGTTCTGTGGTCTTGTTGGTTCAGTAGGGCGTCTTTTGGACTTGATGGAGTCAGTTTGGCCCCTGGTTGCAGTCCCTGTAATAGATAGTTAGACTTTTATATATTTGTGCTGCTCAGGTTTTCGCCCCATGGCATTCGTCACGATGTCGGTCGAATGTGGTGGGTTTCCTGGCAGTGCTTGAACTCGCTTTTCCCCTTTTCCGTCTCTCTGAACTTTTTTTTGGAACTGCTGTATTTCCATTCATTGCAATGGAAAGGGGTTACTGCCTGGTACAAAAAAAACTATATACAGTATTTCCAATTAACGTGTGTCCAGGAACAATATCTACACTGGCCGCGATCCCAATCAATGTCTCCTATATGTCCTACTTTTCCTCATCGGAGCCCGGAGCATACACGTCGCCGGTGGATGTGAGATTGAAAATGGATCCGTCACGATTGGAGACCGACACGTCCACCATGACGCGGTTACTGTGCAGGGGACAACAGTCACCCGTTGCGGCACTGGAGAGTGCGACTCCGCCTCGCCGTTGTTTGATGTGATGGTTGCCGTGGCCTCCCGCTCCCGTTGCCTCACACAGCAGGCATGCCGCGCCATATTTACGTCGGACGTGAAGCGGCTATGCACCTCCGCCTCGGTGCACAGCGGTTGCACGACACTTAATGTGAAACAGAGGGAGTAGTTTGGAGTTGAAATGGCCAAGATAATTCTGGCAAATACTTTTCGCGACTTTTGGTAAATGTTATGTGCTGGCCAACCGATCTCGTCTCACGTCGGGCACTTGTGAGCCTTCCGACCGCGTAGTGATTTGCTCTAGCGTGAGAAGCCTTCCAACCATATCCTCGTTCAGCGTCGTTCTCCTCCACCGTCCCACTCATTCTCCTCTTTTTTCCCCTCCTTCCCACAATGCATCGTGCACGACCCAACGAAATCGCAGCCCTGCGTGGTTTTATTCCCCCGATTTGCCGCCTCTGCAGAACTCTTGCCGATGCACGGTGGTGCCGGCCTTCTCCCTCGCAGAGCACGCCAAATCAGCATCCTATCCCTCTCCAAGAGGTGCAAGCTTCCATCTGTCACCTCATCACTGTTGATTCATGGTCTCGCCCATGCGAAAGCGTGAACTGCGGTGCTACAACTGGTGCTCCACCGAGCTATGCTTGGTGGCAATTGCTAGAACCCAACGCGGCAAATATTGGAACCGGCATTTGTCAGGGTTGCATCCAGCAGGCGGCACATCGAGCTACAACAAACGACAACTAATCTTTGCTGCAACTGTCGGCGTCAATGATTGATAGCACGCACTGCGAGCTACAACCGGCGATGACATTTTTTTGTTGCAACTGTTGTTGGCGCTTGCTATGACCGGCGACGGCAATTATTGCGACCGTAAGGGTGGGTTGCTAGGACGGCATGCATGGGGAGCTACCACATCGATGACTTTTTTGCTGCAACTCTCGTCTGCTTTGCTTCAACCAGTGACAACAATTGGTGCGACCGGTAGGGCGGGATGCTGGGGCAACATGCACAACAAGCTACATCCAGCGACGACGTTTTTTGCTGCAACCGTCATTGGTGCTTGCTATGGCCGGCAATGACAATTGTTGCGACCATTAGGGTGGGATGCTACCACCGACAATGATATTTTTGTTGCAAACGTCGTGGGATTTGTTGTGACCGACGACGACAATTTTTGCAAGCCTGCAACCAACAGGGCGGGTTGCTGGGACGACACACACGACGAGCTACAACTGGTGACGGCGGCGCAGACGGTTTTACTGCAACCATCGTCGCCTTTTGCTACAACCATCGACGACAGCTGTTGCGACCACGGCGGTGAAGTATTTTGAGATCAACATCGTGTCTTCTTCAAAGACGATAGGGCCGGGGACGGCAAGCGCAGGAGGCAGGACTAGGGGGAAACCGTTCTGGCCAAATCCGACAGTCCGCAGGGCACAGGACTCGCATCTGACGGCTCAAGGCGACTGGCCCGGATGTGGCGCCAAGTGTTGCCTTCAACTTTTTTCCCTTGTAAGTATTTGTATTGACCTTCCATGTTGTGCACAATGAGTTTCCCTTTGAAAAGCAAATGTCTATTTTTTTAACTAAAAAGCAAACGTCTATATCTCTATCTTTACTACTTAAAAATAACGTAAGGTTCTCATTTTACCTTTCTTCCCACCACTCCTTCATCCAACCTTCCATGTATATGACAATCAACCACCTTAACTTACTTATCTTTTGAACCAATTCCACTTTAATTTACTTACCAAACTTCTAATCAAACTATAAGGTAATTCACGTGCAGAATTTGATGAACATTTATTTACACAATCGCATTATTATTGACATGTAAATCGCAAGGTAACGTACTAGAATATTTATATCCCGTTGCAACGCACGGGTATTGTTCTATTACATGTAAAAAGATCGACTTGTCTAAAAAAATGTAAAAACATCGACTTTTTTTAGAATCATAAAAAGATCGACTTAATAACAATCAGAACTATTTATATATTTTTTGTAAGCATTACTTCTCATCCAGCATTTTGCAGTATCAAGGATCACGTCATAGTTGTGCCTGCCATTTTTAACCCTCCATTCCAGAATATAAGGTGTATTGATTTCTGTGCAAGTAGACCATTTGGATGTTTGACCAAGATTATAAAATAAAACAACAATATCTGCAATACCTAATAGATAAAATATGAAACTACTTTTCATGATGGATCAAATGCTACAAATTTCGTATTGTGAATATTGATATATTCTTCTAAAACTTGGTCAAACATGCACTCGTTTGAATTTTGACAAAACAAATACACCTTATATAAAGAAATGGAGGGAGTACTAACCACGTACACAAAGAGGTGCTAATACAAAATGTATCCCTCGGTTTCTAAATATAAGACTTTTAAATATTTCAATATGACTACATATGAATATATATATAGACATATTTTAGAGTGTAGATTAACTTATTTTGCTCCATATGTAGTCCATATTAGAATCTCTAAAAAGCTCTTATATTTAGGAACAGATGGAGTAGATAACTATAATAAAACAAACTGGCAGAGTTTGCAAGATAAGTTTTGAACACATTGCATTTTGTTTAGAAAACCAGTGGAATAATGGTAACCGCTGTGCTGTTTCGAGTTCTGACTTGTGGTTCCTACGTCTTTGTATCTCTCACCATTGTGCTCCCATGCGTGGAAGCTAAATATGAGGAATTCTTTTCTTTGTTTGAGGGATAAATAGGACGAATTATTTTTCTACTCAGAAGGGGTAATCCAGCTATCCTTTTTGTTCTCCAAAATACATCTGATTTATTCTGTTTTATGTGTTTCTAGTTTGTCACTGTGGCTGTGAGTGACAGAATTTTTTTGTCTGCAAAATAAAAGGGAAAGCAATCTAACTAGATCCATCTTCCATTTTTGTGGACACAACTCTGGAGTATGCTATGAGTTTCCAAAGTGTAATTACATGATATGATTGCCGACATTCAAGATGAGGTGATTGTGGACATAACTCGGAGTATGCCACATGTGGCCAAGACAATTGTCTTGGGATTTCATGTTGGATGCATCATGTTGACACCATCCATGGCCACCGTCGGCAATGGTCGAAAGGAGGATAAGAGCATCTACAGCCGGACCTCTTAAACCCGTCTCAAACACCCGGACAGACCGTCCCCTCAAATGCCTGGGCTGACCGGCACCTCCATATCCCAGCCCAAATATGGAGCGGATCTGGGCGCGTCTGGGCACGCATGCCACGTCGGACCCGACTACCCGACCCCATCCCAAATTGCACCCCCTCATCCACCGAGCTGCCGGATCCATTTGCTCTCTCCTCTGTTCTTCCTCCTCTGCGTCGTCCGGCTCGCAGCTCCGCCACCGCGCCCGCTCCGGAGCCGTTCCCAGGCTCTTTGCCACCAGCTCTGGAAGAGCGCTCCCGTCCTCGCCACAGGGGACATTGTCGCTGGCTCGGACGCCACCGTGGTACGTCCGGCAAATCTCCGGCTCCACCTTACGCTTGATGTTTTCGACACATTGACCGACCGGAATTGTTATGATTTTGTTAGTGACGAGGAGTATGGCCCGACGGAGCTAGACCAAATGATTCCAGATGAGTTCTTCGATTCGTCGGATTCGGACAAAGAAGTGGACATGATAATGCTCATGATCATGCAAGAGGAAATGGACCGGAAAGTGGGGCATATTCTCAACTTCAAGGGCTCAATCAAAGGGAGAAGAGTGATCAACCGGGACAGACTGTCCGTAGCAAAGCTACAGGACAATGACTTCTTTGCTCCCACACCAACTTTTCCGGATGATCCATGGTTTATTCGCCGTTTTCGCAAGCGGAAACCATTGTTTTTGCGCATTGTGGAGGGAGTGGAGGCACACGACGACTACTTCAAGCTAAGAAGGGATTGCTATGGCTAACTCTCTTTCACGGCCAAGCAGAAGTGTAGGATCAAAAGGAGGTCTAGAGGGGGGGGGGGTGATTAGACTAATTGACCAAATAAAAATCTAGCCTTTTCATAATTTTAAGTCTTGGCAGATTTTAGCAACTTAGCACAGGTCAAGCAATCAACCTACAGATGCAATTCTAAGAGTATAGCAGCGGAATGTAAAACATTGCATGTGAAGGTAAAGGGAGGGGTTTGGAAAGGCAAACGCAATGTAGACACGGAGATTTTTGGCGTGGTTACGATAGGTGGTGCTATCCTACATCCACGTTGATGGAGACTTCAATCCACGAAGGATAACAGTTGCGCGAGTCCACGGAGGGCTCCACCCATGAAGGGTCCACGAAGAAGCAACCTTGTCTATCCCACCATGGCCATCGTCCACGAAGGGCTTGCCTCACTTGGTTAGATCTTCACGAAATAGGCAATCTCCTTGCCCTTACAAACTCCTTGGTTCAGCTCCACAATCTTGACGGAGGCTCCCAAGTGACACCTAACCAATCTAGCAGACACCACTCTCCAAAAGGTAATAGATGGTGCGTTGATGATGAACTCTTTGCTCTTGTGCTTCAAATGATAGTCTCCCCAACACTCAACTCTCTCTCACAGATTTGGCTATGGTGGAAAGATGATTTGAGTGGAAAGCAACTTGGGGAAGGCTAGAGATCAAGATTCTAGTGGTTGGATTGGAATGTCTTGGTCTCAACACATGAGTAGGTGGTTCTCTCTCAGAAAATGAGTAGTGGAAGTGTAGGCACGTTCTGATGGCTCTCTCTTGAATAGAGAAGGGGGTGGAGGGGTATATATAGCCGTCACACAAAATCTAACCGTTACACACATTTGACCCAACTCGGTCGGATCGAATAGGTGAACTCGTTGAGACCGATTCAGTTCAAAATGTGAACGTTAGGATTCTCGGTGGGATCGACGTGCTAGGGTTAGGGCAAAACCTTATCTCCGTTTGACCGATTACATCAACTCGGTGAGACCGATTTCAGTAATAAGCAAACAGAGAGTTGGTAAGGAAAACTCGGTGGGACCGATCGCTCCTTTTGGTGATACCGAAACGTTACGAAAGGGAGACAGAGAATTTGCATTGCGAACTCGGTGGGACCGATTGCTCATTTCAGTGAGTCCGAAACATTACGAAGGGAAACATAGAGTTTGCAATCCCATTTCGGTGAGACCGAAATCCCTATCGGTGAGACCAAATCCCTAGCAGTGGCTATGTCAAAAGAACTCGGTGGTGCCGAATGGATCAAATCGGTGGGGCTGAGTTTGACTTTAGGTTTAGGACATATTTGGATATGATAAAGTGGTTGAGGGCTTTGGAGCATATCACTAATCATTTTGAGCAAGTAGACAATCAAGCAACACCTCATCCCCTTTTAATCGTATTGACTTTTTCTATGGACTCAACGTGATCTTGGATCACCAAAATAGAAATGAAGAGTCTTGAGCTTTTGCCAATATTTGTCCTTAGCATTTTGAGGGGTCCACATCTCTAGTCCATGCGATGTCAATCATTGAACTTTCTGAAATATACAACTTGAATAGATATTAGTTCAATGAGCTATATGTTGTTATGAATTACCAAAACCATTCGGGGATTAGTTGCACTTTCAATCTCCCCCTTTTTGGTAATTGATGACAACATATAGATCAAAGTTTCGACAAATGATAATACGAGTGGAATACATCATCGCTTTGAGAAGCATGTGATAAGCAAGAGCTCCCCCTAAATTTGTGCATTATTTTAATTTTTCTTTTGAATGCAAATGCACAATCGATTAGGATCATGGGTTACTCTTCCATGTCACATACATCTTAGTGGAGCGCTCAAAATGATAGAAAATAAATAGCATACCAAGGCAAACATGATTGATCATGCACAAGTAATAAGATATCAACATTCAAGCACACTCATTAAGGCATGATATGATCAAACACATGATCATAAGAGTATCTCACACACAAGCACAAATATTGTATCAACCAAACGAACAAAAACAAGTAGCAAGAGAGGCAAATAAAAACAAAACACACACACACACACACACACACTCTCTCTCTCTCTCTCTGCCTATGATCTATACACTTTCTCCCCCTTTGGCAACAAGTTATGTCTGAGTAAATGACCACAGGTGGACTCATCAGCCCCCCAAGGTATTTCAAGACATCGGGGCTAGCTACGCCCCTCACAGCTCCAAGACGAACGACCATCTTCTTGGGCCGGCTGGTCTGAGCGGCCGGCTGCTAGAAGGCGGCAGAGCCCCAGAAGGCGGCCGCGAGGGGAGCCGACTCCTAGAAGGAGGCCATGAGTGAGGGCCGACTCCTAGCAGGCGGCCCCTCGCCCCCTCAAAGTTTGCACCCCACTAACCACGACAGGACGAGGCATGGCTACAATGCGGTGTACCAAGCGGACACCCCTCGCCCGGCGCGGCACTATACCCACACGACCCATGATGTCACCTACGTCAGGAGGAGCCATGCTCCCATGATGACCGGTCGGTACGGCCCGCAGGCAGCGGGCCCTACTTGTCGGCGAGCCCGAGAAGGCGGCGAATCCCCGAGCAGGCGGCAACGAGGGAGGGCCGACTCCTAGCAGGCGGCCCATCTCCCCCTTAGAGTTTGTGCGCCATTAACCAGACAAGACGGGGTGTGGCTACAGTGAGCGCTCGCTAGGCGGCGGGACAGTAGCCACGCCCCCAGACAAAGCTTCCGTCATCAGAGGCGAGGCTACAGTATAAAGAGGCCGGTGTGGCCAGCAGGTGGCGGGCCCTACCCGTCGGCCGAGAGCACGGCAGTCGGCGGGACCCACCAGGCGGCGGGCCCCAGCAGTCGGTGGAGAAGCCGGCGACCAGAGACACTGACGGCCGGGTCCTACACCCGGCTGGATTACCATTGTACCCTTGGGGGGTAGGCCTATATAAACCCCTGAAGCTTCCCCAAGCAAGGGGTTCACAACCTTAGAGATCAGACATACCATATAGAGAGAGTGGAGTAGAGCTAGCCTTGCTCTTCTTTCTCCCCTGGCCAAACAGCTCAAGGAGCAAGCTTGTAGCTACCTTGTTGAGATAGTGGTCATGCGGACACCCCGCAGAGCAGGACTTGGGGTGTTATCTCCTAGGAGAGTCCCGAACCTGGGTAAGATTCGCCGGCGTAGGCTGTCTTACTCACTCCCTCTTCTAGAGCCCGGCGACGTACTCTTGTCCCCCTCCATGATAAGCCACCCCCTGGCATATGTCGCACAATATCCCCGACATTTGGCGCCCACCATGGGGCAAGGTGCACCATCGTCCGGAAACATGTTCGGGACGGGAACCCTTTTCCTTCCTGGCGAGCGTAGCCAGCCCGGCACGCCCGATGGCGTTTGCGTCGATGCGCTGCATGGCGCAGAAGTCGCTTGCGCGGCGAGCTGCCTTGCTGATCTCATCGGCGGGATGCCCCTCACCGACAAGCCTGTGCCCGGCGCGGGTGCAACCAGTTCTGAGAGCTGCCTCGTCGACCTCCTCGGCAAGCTCGACATCGCCAGCGAACCCGCCTATGACTTGGAGTCAGTTGGATCCATAGACCCGATGCTCGTCGACCTCGACGCAGCATCCCTTGATGCTTTCCCCACCAATGTGGTGACCTTCGACGACCCGGTCCTCGCTGCTGACAGCAGCGCCAGCACAGTCATAGAGGTGCTGGTCATCAGCCACAATGGAGCCTCTGGTGGAGCCGGCCAGGACCCATTGCAGGCGGCAATGCGGGACCTGTCCGCACCAATAGCGACACATGCCAACGGCGAGACACTAGAAGCCTGCCGCATCGCACTCCTCGACAGTGCCAACAAGCTGGCCACCATGAGACGCCTCACCGAGGCTTACCAACGCGAGATTGACCGCGCCGTCTATGGCACACCGGCTGCTGGCGGGCCCAACCGCGTGGGCACTGTCCAACAACGCGGCGCAGCCATCGCTAGCATGCTGGGCGCCGACCTCCCAGTCTACGCCACGCCTATGGAGAACTTACGCATTGCCCAGGCGGCAGTGGACGAGCTGGAACACCTGGAGGGCGACGAGCGTCGCTGCATGATGGAGCGTGTTCAGCAGCTCATTGATGCGGCCGCCGTGCAACAAGAAGCCGGCCACCGCGTGGTAGAACCCGGCCCGCCCGCTGTTAATCACCCCCCCCCCCCCCCCCCGCCAAGAGCAAGGCGCGACCTCCCGGATGTCGACAGCAGGCGGCGCCCGCGACCGAATAGACCAAGAGCCGACTGCTAGCCGCAGCCGCACACGCATCACCATCAAGCACGACCAAGAAGGCCGCCCATGAGAAGTGGAACGGCGGGACGATCATCTGCCTCCTGAGGCGTGCTTCCCCGCCGCCGATTGAGCACCCGACTCTCAGCGGCCGGCTGGGCCGCCATGAAGGAGTCAGAGAGAATGATGCTCGCCATCGGATCGACCACCTGGCTCGATCCCTGGGGCTAGAAGAAGAAGATGTAATCGGACCGGCCTGCTTTGGCCCCCGCATTCGAGACGAGCCTTTACCAAAGGGTTCTCGCTACCACGAGATATGCCCAAGTACAACGGCTCCATGAAGCCGGAAGATTGGCTGGTTGACTACTCCACCGCAGTCAACATAGCCAACGGCAACAAGCGCGTCGCCGTGAAGTACATCCCCCTCATGCTTCAGGGCATGGCCCGGACATGGCTGAATAGCCTCAAGCCCTACAGCGTCAACAGTTGGGTAGACTTCACCGAAGTCTTCATCCGCTACTTCACCAGCACCTACAAGCGTCCGCCCAAGCCTCGCCAGCTCTCTCTGTGCGTCCAAGGCCCCACTAAGTCCACCCGCACTACTTGACGCGGTGGGCCGAATTGCGCAACTCCTGCGAAGGGGTGCACGAGGTGAAAGCCATAGAATACTTCACTGCTGGATGTAGAGAAGGCACCCTACTCAAGCATCGACTCCTCTACGACGAGCCGGCTACACTCGACGAACTGCTCATCATAGCAGACAAGTACGCCACTGCCGACTCCTCCATGAAGTCGGAGCTTCAGGTGGACGCGTCCGGGAAGGTGCTCCCTCCGGCTCCTCGAACGCCAGCTGGCGACAGCAGTCGGCGCTAGTAGAACGACAACAAGCGCAAGGCCCCGCAGCCGGCTTCCACCAGCCGGCAGGTGGCAACAGTTGAAGACCAGCAGCGAGAGGGGCAACCCGGCCCCAAGCGTCAGAAGGGCGGCAAGCGAGCTTGGCTGCCTGCCCTCTCCTATGAGCAAACCCTCGATGCTCCCTGCAAGTTCCACAGCGGCGCGAAGCCATCCAACCACACCACCCGGAAGTGCCACTGGCTCACTTGAATCGCCAAGGGTGAAAGACTGCCGCCTCCGCCTGCCGGCCAGCCGGCGCCGCCTCCTCCTCGGCAGCCGGCGGCCTGTCTAGTTGCCGCCATCCAAGATGAGTTCCTTGAAGAACACGGAGCCTATGTCGTCTTCACCAGTGTGGCCGACGACAGGCACAGCCGGCGTCAGCAGCACCGTGAAGTGAATGTTGTCGCTACTGAAGTCCCAGAATTCATGCACTGGTCCGAGAGGCCCATCAGCAGGAGCCGTGCCAACCACCCGGAGTTGATGCCTTCCCCGGGTTCCTACGCCCTGGTGCTGGATGCCACCTTTTCAACAGAGAGGCGAGCTGCTCGTTTCTCCCGAGTCCTGATAGATGGCGGCGGCAGCATCAACATCCTCTACCGCGACCCCATGGAGAATTTGGGCATCAAAGAGAGACAGCTGCAGCCCAGTCGGATTGTCTTCCACGACACTGTACCTGGCCTTTCCTGCTCACCAATTGGCAAGATCAAGATAGATGTCCTCTTCGGAGACAAAGATCAGTTCTGCCGCGAGCCAATTTGGTTTGAGGTGGTTGACCTGGAGAGCCCCTACCACGCGCTCCTAGGCAGGCCAGCTCTGGCCAAGTTCATGGCGGTGCCGCACTATGCCTACCTCAAGATGAAGATGCCGGGTATCAAGGGCATTATCACCATAGCCAGCGACTACAAGAAGTCGGCCGCCTGTGCCGCTGCTAGCAGCCGGCTGGCCGAGTTCCTCGTGATTGCTGCCGAGAGGAAGCTCCTTGTACGGGTTGTGGCCATGGCCAGCAAGTAGCCGGACCTGTCACCAGACCCCAAGGAGTCGGAGACCCAGGGCTCCTTCCATGTCGGCCAAAGAAACCAAGAAGATCCCCTTGGACCCAGACCACCGGGAGAGGCACGCTATCATAGGTACCAACCTCGATAGCAAATAGGAAAGCGAGCTCGTCGATTTCCTCCGTGAGAATCGGGACTTCTTCACATGGTCTCCCAAAGACATGCCGGGTATTCCAACGGATTTCGCTGAGCACAAGCTACATGTCAGATCAGATGCAAAACCAGTCAAGCAACCCCTCCGCCGCCTATCACAGGAGAAGAGAAGAATTGTTGGTGAAGAGATAGCTCGACTTCTAGCAGCCAGCTTTATCATGGAAGTATTTTGTCCAGAGTGGCTTGCCAACCCAGTCCTTGTACTGAAGAAGAACAACACGTGGCGCATGTGCATTGATTACACCAACCTCAACAAAGCTTCCCCAAAGATCCATTTGCTCTGCCCCGGATAGATCAAGTGATTGACTCCACAGCTGAATGCATGCGAGCTGCTGTCCTTCCTTGATGCCTATTCCGGCTACCACCAGATCAAGCTGAACCCGGACGATCGGCTGAAGACCTCCTTCATCACACCATTCGGAGCCTTCTGCTACCTGACTATGACATTCGGCTTAAGAAATGCCGGTGCCACATTTCAGTGTTGCATGCAGAAGTGCCTCCTCAAGCAACTCGGCAGAAATGCCCATGTCTATGTAGATGATATTGTGGTGAAGACGGAGAAGAAAGGCACCCTCCTGGAGGATCTCAAGGAAACTTTTGATAATCTGCGCCGTTTTCAAATCAAGCTCAACCCATAGAAGTGTGTCTTCGGAGTCCCAGCCGGCCAGCTCCTTGGTTTCCTTGTCTCAGAAGGCGGCATCAAGTGCAACCTAGTAAAGATCAAGGCTATCAAGCGGATGGAGAGACCCACCCGGCTGCGCGACGTCCAGAAGTTCACAGGCCGCTTGGCATCCCTCAGCCGCTTCATCAGCCGGCTAGGCGAGAAGGCCCTTCCCCTGTACCAGTTAATGAAAAAAACCACTCACTACGAGTGGAACGACAAGGCGGACGAGGCCTTTCTCCAGCTGAAGAAGATGCTGACTACACCGCCTGTCCTGGCGGATCCGACTGCTAAGGAGCCCATGCTCCTCTACATTGCCGCAACTAGCCAAGTGGTCTGCACTGTCATTGTGGTAGAGCGCCCAGAAGACGGCAAGGCACAGCCGGTTCAGAGGCCCGTGTACTACTTGAGTGAGGTGTTGTCGGCCTCGAAGCAGAACTACCCCCACTACTAGAAGAGGTGCTATGGCATGTACTTTGCCTCCAAGAAGCTCAAGCAGTACTTCAAGAGCACTCCATCACAGTTGTCTGCACTGCCCCACTTGCCAAGATCATAGGCAACAGAGATGCATCAGGCCGGGTGGCCAAGTGGGCCATCGAGCTGGCCCCTACACTATCTTCTACCAGCCTCACACCGCCATCAAGTCCCAAGCGATGTCCGACTTCCTCGTCGACTAGGCCGAGACCTAGTACCTGCCACCAGCGCCGGACTCCACCTATTGGCGGATGCACTTTGACGTCTCGAAGATGTGCACTGGTCTGGGAGCCGGCATCGTCCTCACCTCTCCCAAAGGCGATAAGCTCAGATACATGCTGCAAATTCACTTCGCCGCCTCCAACAACGTGGCTGAGTATGAGGCGCTCGTACATGGACTCCGGCTGGCCAAAGAGATCGGCATCTGCCGGATTCTGTGCTACGGCGACTCAGACTTGGTGGTCCAGCCGTCGTCAGGAGACTGGGACACCAAGGATGCAAACATGGCAAGCTATCGCTTCCTCGTCCAGCAGATCAGTGGATATTTTGACGGGCGCGAGTTCCTTCACGTGCCACGGGCCGACAACGAGCAAGCAGACGCCCTGGCGCGGATCGGCTCCACCCGCCAAACAATACCAGCCGGCGTCTCCCTCCAGTGCCTCCTCAAGCCGTCTATCAAGCCTTCGCCAAAATCAGAGTCTATCTTCATGCCGGCTGCCCCTGAAACAGTCGGATCCGACTTGGGAGCAGCAGTCGGCCCGGGGACTTCGGCAGGCAGCTCAGGGACTCCAGCAGTCGCACCCGGCCCGGGGACTGCAGCAGTCGGCCTAGGGACTTCACCTGGCGGCTCGGGGACTGCAGCAGTCGCACCCGGCCTCTTCACCAGTCGTCCCGGGGACTTCAATGACATAGCAAGCGGCGGCCGACTCCAACCCTCCGCCTCCCAACCCAACCGCCCTGGTACTACACTACAAAAAAAATACACTTCCGTGATGATACGTGTTTGTCACAGTAGGTCGCGTTTTTTGTCATGCATGTACATCCATGACAAATTTATGACAGAATCAAGATAGTCATACTTGTGTTGTTGTAGAAGTGCTCGATGACATTACCAAAATTATCATCATGGAAGTGTCCACTTCCATGACGATAAATCGCGCGTCACAGAACTGCTTTCGTCAAGGGTGACCGACACGTGGCATCCACCATAACAGAATGCCGTTAAGCTATCGGTTCGGGTTTTGGATCCGATAACCCATTAACAGCCCCGACCAATGGGGATTTTCCGCGTGTAAAATCATCATTGGATGGAGGAAACACGTGTAGGCTCACCGTTAGGACAGATGTCATCCACTCATTGGACAGAAGGCGCCTATGATACGTCGACACGTGGCACGGCCCAACAGAGGCCCATTCACGTGAAAAGGCCGCCCGTTTGACTTGGTCAAAAGGTGGCGGGCCGGCCCATGGTAAGCATGTTAACGGCATGTTCGCATATAGCCCATTTACAGCCCGCTAACCCAAGGCCCATCACGGCCTATCCGAATTAGGCCCAGTAGCGTCATCTCGGCCATCCAATATGATTCCAGCCCATTTTCACTTCTGGCCCATGTATGGCCCATGACGTCTTTCGGCCCATATGAGGCCCTATGTAACTCTTGGCCTATTAACGGCCCGTGGTGAAACCGGCCCGCAATGAACAAAGGTATCACTTTACACCCACTAACGGCCCGTGGTGAAACTGCCCGCAATGAACAAAGTGTATCACTTTACACCCACTAACGGCCCGTGGTGAACGGCCCGTAATGAACGATATATCACTTTATACCCATTAAGGGCCCGTTATTCAGTTGGGCCGTTTCCAGCAAATGTTATCTTTCGGCCTTCTCAGAGCTCATTTATTCTTGGGCTCATTTCCAGCATTCGTTTACTTACGGCCCGTTACTGTCATTTTCTGCTTGTGGGCCAAATTCAGCCCGTGGTTACATCGGCCCTTTTGTGGTCCGTTAATATGTTGGGCCGTTTTCATAGCGTAATCAAATATGGCCTATTAACGATGGCCCGTTATGGTCATACGGCCCGTATAAGGCCCATTGATGATACGACCCGTAGAAGGCCCATTGTTTCTACGGCCCGTAGAAGGCCCATTGTTTCTACGTCCCATAGAAGGCCCATTGTTTCTACGGCCCGTAGAAGGCCTACTGTTTCTACGGCCCGTAGAAGGCCCACTGTTTCTACGGCCCGTAGGAGGCCCAGTGTCACTACAGTAAATATTAGCCCATGGTTATTGTGGCCTAGTTTTAAAAAGAACTACACTGACTACAAGCAAACAAATAAACAAGACAACAAGGAAATAAATAAGCAAGCAACTTATGCTAGGCTATCACGGTACATTACATATTACATCCATCGGGCATCAAAGTTCGCCACCGGTGCAAATATAGGGAACAAAGCGACATATCATATACACTGTTGTCAAAGTTGGCGACCGGCGCAAATAAACGCCGCAGACAAAACAAATCCAGAACTGAAACCACTTCGGAAGATCTCAAGAAACAATATCACAGGTACCCATAATGTCGGCAAGATGCTTAGCAAGCTTATTAACTTTCTCTTGTTTGTCGCTTAATTCCTCCAGCGCTTGCTGTTGCACCAGAAAATATGCATCTGAATTCTGCAGGGACTTCCTCAGTCCTTCAGCTTCCTGTCGCATCACATCTGATCGATGTCTTTCAACTTGAAGTTGAGACTCAAGAAGACGAACTGATTCAGGCAGCGAGTTCGAAGAGCTTGTGCCAGCAGTAGTGGCCGATGCTTTCGAACACTACATCAAGACAGGACTTTTGGGTTCCCTCCTTTGTTGTCAAGATAGTTTTTATCAGCTTTCTTGGAGACCAACAGGATGTCTCACTATCTTGAACCTTATACGCATTACTTCCTTTACCATTGGATAATGCGATCTTGTTCTCCAATATTTGGTCTGCATTCTAAAAGAGAAACAAGCAGACACATCACATGTTTACCATGTTGTATATGAAACTCATTTTGGTAAATGAGTTCAGTAGTAAAGTGGATAGGATAACAGCATGAAACAAACATATATCTATGTGCCATGGTCACTTTATGGTCTATATCATTCTAGTTTTTGTTGCCAAATCAAGATAGAGACACGGTTCAAACAATATTTGTTCAAGACAAAGCATAATAGACAGAATATAAGTGTGGGTAACTATAGAGCAATAACAACACTTGTAATGTGCATGACATGATAACATAACTGTTTATTCAATTGAAACTGAAATCAACATAGAGAAGGTTACAACAACAAATCAGTTAAAGAAACAGGTTTAAAACATACCTGTTGCGCCATTGGAGTTTCAATTCCATCCTTCAAATTTGAAAATAGTTGGTATGAGTAAATACAGTAATGCAAGAGCAAAGGAGTATGAAACATAGCTACAGAACCTGACCTGAGAACAAATCTTCTTCTCCTTTAAGCGTTGAGTTGGGATTCGGAGTGGTGGTCCTCGTGCTTTGGGCACTGCAGTTCCCTTACTAACCGCCGTGTTTGGGTGCTCTGTGGTGGAGACGGTCTTTGTGTCAACTGGAACCGGGTTACTATCTGCCGGGTTGGGGTTAAAAGGTGTAGCTGGTTCTCTGTCCAACTGGGTAGGGGTACAATCTGCGAGAGTCTGGGTTATGTGTGGTGGATCTGGTCCTTGGGCAAGTACAACCGTGGTTCTATCTGCATCAACTCGTAGCACTATCTTTTTTGAAGACCGTGTTGTTACTCCCTTAGATACTGCATCACGCTCTCCAATTCAAATGGCTGATAAACAAGAAAAGTAATTGAAAGTATAGACATTGTATGATAGACAGGTGCAATGGATAGTGGGGAATAAAAGAGGGCATGAAATAATTCATATTTATGTTGTCTAACCAAACAGGATAGCATGACACAATTTCACATATATGATGACTAACTAAACAAGATAGCATGACACAATTTCACATTATGATGGCTAACTAAAAAAGATGGAAAGACATAGTTAAAAATATGAGACTATGTAAACAAGATGACATGACATAACTATATAATGTGTTTATTAAATAGGTTGGCATGCCATAATTCACATACATTCATGGATAGAATGCCATAATTCTAAATATGATGACTGTAAACACTAAACATGGTGCGATGATATAACTATATGATGTCTTTATTAAATGGATTGCCATGCCATAATTCAGATAGATGATGTGTATGTACTATGTAAACATGATGACATGATATAATTCAAATATATGATTTATATAGTAAGCAATTAAGAAGATGGCAATCTATATATGATGTAATATCTAAGCAATGCAAGACAACATTCATGACATTGGTAATATTACCCTGCCAAGTTTGAGCATAGACCTCGTGGGGAAATAGGACTGGTCATCGCCTCTGAATCCTCCTCTCGAGGAGCTCTCTATAACCCGACAAGATGTCTTCTTCAGCAGGTAGCATTGTCTGCTCTGAATAACTTGTTTTCACTCCAGATACTTCCATCACCGCTTCAAATGGCTGATGCACAGGAAGAGTAGTTGAATATACAAACGTTGTCGACAAATGGAACACGTAATACAAAAAAATGATAGCATGATATAATTCACATACATGATGATTGGCTAAATGTAGCGACCCGACCCGAATGGATCAAGTCTCTGTGCTTCCGTGTCATCCCTGGATCGGTAATGCTGACACACACAGTACTCGAAGGATTTATAACAGAGTAGCAATCACACACTTATTACATCGAATGCCTCAAAAGAGAACTTATTACAACAATATGGCTTAAGGCCATCTAATACGATAACAGCGGAAGGCTTGGAAGATAAAGTGAGTCCATCAACTCCAACGGCATAGCTGAGCTGCACGACGACGACCTATCGAACCTTACTCCTCGTTCGAAAAGTCTGCAACATAATACGTTGCAGCCGAGAACGGGTCAGCACATGGAATATGCCGCAATGTAACACAATAGAGCAATAACAGAATAATGCTACCACTACATGCATATTTGGCTGGTGGAAAGCTCTCTGATTCTGATTTCTTGGAAGCCAATTTTTCCCTACAACAAAGGAATAAATTTTAATTTAACTATCATGGTTGTTGAAACATCATTGAGAAGGTATAACCCCAATTCATCCCAATTAAAATAGTTAACATCCCAGCAATATTAATTTAGAGTGATGAGATACATGTGAATACTCAAGTACTAGATACTCAGAATTGTCCATAACCAGGGACACGGCTAACCATGATTAGATTGTACACTCTGCAGAGGTTTGCACACTTTTCCCCGCAAGACTCGGCGCCTCCGTTGATTTCTCGCACTACATGGTGTTTGAGAAACGGATGACCGAGACATAGTCTTTCGTAAACATTAACTCTCTACTCGGGTAGACCATACCAAACCTACAAAACCCACTACCGCTGATCTACCTCTTCAAGAGCTTCACGTAACTTACTCAACTATGCTAGAGCCCATAATAGCTTGTGGCTGCACACGGAAGTTTCTAGCATGAATAATCTCAGTTCCTTTGAGCACAGGTGGCGGTCCATAGGTAGATCACACGGGTACCCCGGGATTTCAAAACAAAAGCAGACAACACTTTGGGTTCCCCAGTGCCTCAATCCACCCAGATGTGTATTAAAGTTGCCACCTTAAGTTAACCATTAATTAACAATCTCACATCTGTCATGGAATACACTCAAACCCAAACCACGTCTACGAGCATAGCATATCAATATAAGCAAC
The DNA here is from genome assembly GCA_021605145.1 of Aegilops bicornis. NCBI lineage: Eukaryota > Viridiplantae > Streptophyta > Magnoliopsida > Poales > Poaceae > Aegilops > Aegilops bicornis. The sequence goes on along the minus strand of CM038675.1, from coordinate 237,228,024 downwards.
ACGTAGAAGTAACTCCCAAGGGTTCGATAATAACTGGGCAATAGGTTCCTACCTCATCATCTACTTCCCAACCCACAAATTAATGACATCCTAACCATGCAATGTTTGAGGGTTGAAACTAATGCATAAAAACTGGGTATGAAAAGAGTATGATCAAAGTGTTACTTGCCTTCTTGACGATCCGGGAATCCTAGAGACTCAGAGTAACACGCTTAGCACTCGGGAATTCTATCACAAACAAACAACAGCATACATAAGCAACAAGCAAAGATGCACAAACGAAACTTCAATTGAAGAGGTTGACCGGAGAGTTCAACTTAAGAACTCCGGTTCACAAGAAGAATCAAACCAAACGGAGCAACAGCGAAACTCAAACGGCGAAAAAAACAAGATCCGTTTACTAATCTGAACTAGGGTCAAATTTTACAGAGGCAAAAACTTGTTTGAGTTGGCTATTCGGAAAGAGGGTTTCGATGAAACTCCAGGCGTTTGAATCGTCTGATTCCGATAAACGAGCGAAAAGTTATACTAGTTCGAACATCGGATCAGAAATCGCGATCGGAAAAATCGTGGAATAAATCCGATAAAAAGAAAACGACGAACGGCTAAACGAACGAACGTTCGTTAGCAGAAACTAAACGACGAACATGTTCGTTAGAACAAACGAACGAGCGAATGCTCGCTAAACAAATAAACCGGAGAATAAAACCGATCTATATTAAAAAACGAACTAGGGTTTTTTTTCTAAAAAAACCGAAGGGGTTTTTCTTTAAAAAAAGCAGGCGGCGGGGCGCCTACCTCCGGCGAGGTCGTCCGGCGAGGCGGGCGGCTCCGGCGGGGCTCGGCGAGGCGGCGGCGGCTAAAGGCGGCGGCCAAGGGCGAGGGGCGGCGGTGGCGGCGACTCGAGGGCTCCACGGGGGTATTTAAAGGGGGGAGAGGCGGCGGCTCGACTTGGGAGGGGGTCGGGAGGAAAAAACCTAGAAAAATAAATAAAGAACTAAAAATTCCAAAACAAGTTTTCTCCGTCTAAATGGAATATTTAGAACAGGATGAACTTTTCTTGGCCCCTAAAATGCAATTTTTAAAACATGCAAATTCTTCTAGGGCGAATAAAATTCCAAAATAAATCAAAAACCAAATAATGATTTTAACATTTTTCCTCCGATATTTCAATTATTTTGGAGAAGTCATATTATGTCCCCTCATTTATTATTTAAAAATGAAATATTTTCCGGAGAGAAAAATAATTAAAACCAAAAATCCTCGTATTCACTACTACAAAAAAAACAAATATTAAAATAGAAAATCCCCAACACTATCCCAGGGACCATGATTTTTTTAGTAATTCGAGGATTGCAAACAAAAGGCAATAAAATATGATATGCATGGATGACCTATGTATAACATGCCAAATTGAAAATTTGGGATGTTATAAACCTACCCCCCTTAAGATGAATCTCGCCCTCGAGATTCGGGTTGGCTAGAAAATAGGTGCGGATGGTCCTTGCAAATATCCTCTTCTCGCTCCCAGGTGGCTTCCTCCTCGGTATGGTGGCTCCACTGAACTTTGCAAAACTTGATAACCTTGTTGCGAGTGACTCGACTGTCGAAATCAAGAATCTTTATTGGCTTCTCCTCATAGGTCAGATTACTATCTAGCTGAATCGCCTCCAAAGGCACTGTATCATTTAACGGTATATCGGCCATCTCAGCATGGCACTTCTTTAGCTGTGATACGTGAAACACATCGTGAACTCCTGACAATCCTTCAGGTAACTCCAGCTTGTAGGCAACTTCTCCCATCCGTTCCAAAACACGATACGGTCCTACAAATCTTGGGGCTAACTTTCCCTTTACTCCAAAATGTTTCACTCCCCTCAAGGGTGATACTCGCAGATAGGCTCTGTCTCCAATTTCATAGGCTACTTCCTTGCATTTTGAATCTGCGTAACTCTTCTGTCTAGACTGAGCAATCTTTAGTCTGTCTCTGATCAGTTTAACCTTCTCCTCTGATTCCTTGATCAAATTTGGTCCAAACAACTAACGGTCTCCAACCTCATCCCACATCAATGGTGTTCTACATCTGCGTCCATCTGAGCTTGAGACGGTGCCATCTTCAAACTGGCCTGGTAGCTGTTGTTGTATGAGAACTCTGTGTACGGCAAATTGTCATCCCAACTAGATCCGTAATCTAGAGCACAGGCTCTCAACATGTCCTCCAGAATCTGATTGACTCTCTCTGTCTGTCCATCCGTCTGCGGGTGGAACGCAGATCTTGAACTCCAATCTGGTACCCAAAGTCCGTGTAGCTGATGCCAAAACTTTGAAGTAAACTGCGTTCCTCTATCCGACACGATGCTCCTCGGAACTCCACGCAAACATACGATCCTGGTCATATATATCTTGGCCAACTTTGCACTTGTATAGGTTGTTTTCACTGGGATGAAATGAGCTACTTTGGTCAAACGATCCACAACTACCCATATTGAATCATATCCTGCCTTGGTTACGGGTAATCCGGTAATAAAGTCCATGCCAAGTTTGTCCCACTTCCATTCGTGGCATAGGTCGTAATAAAGGTCTTTGGCTTCTGATGCTCTGCCTTCACTCTCTGACATACATCACATACGGCTACATACTCGGCAATATCCTTCTTCATACCAGTCCACCAGAAACGTTCCTTCAAATCCAAATACATCTTGGTGTTTCCGGGGTGAATCGAGTATGGTGAGTCATGGGCCTCCTGAAGTATTAACTTCCCGATCTTCGAATTGTTGGGCACATAAATCCGGTCCTCAAACCACAAGGTATCGTGCTCATCCTCACGAAAACCTTTGGCTTTTCCTTCGCCCATCCTCTCTCTTATCTTAGTAATCTCTTTGTCGTCCTTCTGAGCTTCTCGAATCTTGTTCAACAACGTCTCGAATCGAAGTTCCATGATCTCCGCAGCTAACTCCTTTGGCAATCCTTTGCTTTCAAGGATATTAGCATAACTCTTCCGGCTCAAAGCGTCTGCTACGACGTTGGCCTTTCCTGGATGATAGTGTAGCTTCAAGTCGTAATCCTTTATAAGTTCCAGCCATCTCCTCCGTCTCGAGGTTTAACTCCTTCGTGTGAAAATGTACTTCAAACTCTTATGATCCGTGTACACATCACAACGGTTTCCAATAAGATAATGTCTCCAGGTCTTCAACGCATGTACTACAGCTGCTAACTCCAAATCATGCATGGCATAGTTCAACTCATGTGGCTTCAGTTGTCATGAGGCATACGAAACAACTTTTCCATCCTGCATAAGAACACATCCAAGTCCCAAGCGAGAGGCGTCACAATACACTTGAAACTCCTTATGTATATCTGGCAATGTCAGCACTGGGGCTGTAGTCAACCGTTTCTTCAACTCCTGAAAGCTTGTCTCACAATCCTCATCCATTTGAACTTAGTATCCTTCTTTAGCAATTCAGTCATTGGCTTAGCAATCTTGGAAAAATTCTCAATGAATCTCTGATAATATCCTGCCACCAAGGAAATCATGATCTCGCCAACTGAAGTGGGTGCCAACCATTCGATGGATCGATCGAACCTTCTTGGGATCTCTTGCTATACCGTCTCTCGATATAACATGCACAAGAAATCCAACTTACTTCAACCAAAACTCGCACTTGCTGAATTTGGCGTATAACTGGTGTTCCCTGAGTTTCTCGAGAACCAAACGCAAGTGTTCCGCGTGCTCCTCTTCGTTCTTCGAGTATACCATAATATCATCAATAAACACCACAACAAACTTGTCCAAATACTCCATGAACACCTTGTTCATCATACTCATGAAATAGGCAGGGCGTTAGTCAGTCCAAATGACATGACCGTATACTCATATAATACATACCGTGTGCTAAATGCTATCTTTGGTATATCCTTCTCTCGGATCTTCAATTGATGGTATCCACGATCGTAGATCAATCTTCGAAAACACCTTAGCTCCTTGCAACCGATCAAACAGATCATTAATCATCGGTAAGGGATACTTGTTCTTTATCGTTACTTCATTGAGCTCGATAATCAACAACCATCCTCGTGGATTTATCCTTCTTCTCCACCAAAAGTACCGGGCTCCCCAAGGTGATGAACTTCTACGAATGTAACCTTTCTCCAATAACTCCTTGATCTGCTTCTTAATTTCCTCCGGATCATTTGCGGGCATCCGATAGGGCCTCTTGGATATTGGCCTGCACTGCAATAGCTCTATCAGAAACTCGATGTCTCGATCCGGTGGCATGCCTGGTAACTCCTCTGGGAAAACATCCGGATAATCCTTTACTACATGTACTTCCTCCTGTACAACTCCCGTGAGGGCATTCACTTGGCTCCTCCTAGGCACATGCCTAGATACATACTTAATCCTTTTTTCCTCTGGGGTGGTAAGATAAATTGACTTGCTAGCACAGTCAATACTTCCTCCATACTTTGACATCCAGTCCATACCTAATATCACATCCAATCCTTGCGACTCCAAGATAATTAGGTCGGACGGAAAAACATGCGTGCCAATGATTAGGGGTATCTGGGTGCACCATCTGCTAGCCATGTACTCTGCTCCAGGCGAGCTCACTAGAAGAGGGGTCCTAAGGGTTTGGGTTGGTAACTTAAACTTTTCCACAAATCCCCTTGATATGTATGAATGCGATGCACCAGTATCAAAAAGAACAAGAGCGGTAAATGATCAACCGAAAACTTACGTATTACAGCGTCCGCTGCTCTTCAACTTCCTCCATGTTAACGTGGTTCACTTGTCCTTTGTTGAATGGATTGGGCTTCTTCCCAGCGCGCTCCCATTTCCGTTTCCATTCTTTCCTTGAGGCAGTCATTGGCATAGTGCCCTGTCTTCCCGCACTTAAAGCAAATAACTTGGCTTAAGTCCCTCTTGGCGGGTGTAGCTGGGTTAGAGCGATTCTGATTATTGTTGACTCCGTTCCCATTCCCGTTCTACGCACCATTTTTATTATGCGATCCTCCTCCAGTATGGTTATGACCTCCATGGTTATGAACAAGTCCTCCCGAGTTCGGGGTTAAGCGAGGCTTCTGGTGAGCTCCTGAGTTATATTTCCCTTGTCCATACTTCCTCTTACGGCTCTCAATCTGCTGTTGCTTTCCTTCAATCATTAGGGCCTTATCTACCAACTCCTGGTAGTTGTTGAAAGTTGCCACCATCAACTTCATACTCATCTCATCATTCAGCCCTTCCATAAGCTTCTCCCGCCATGCATCCTGTGGCCACATCATCAGGGGCATAGCATGATAACTTGCTAACTCATCCACGTACTGGGCCACAGTACGGTTCCCCTGGCGTAAGTTGCGAAACTCACGCTTCTTTATCTGCATGGCTCCAGTTGAGACATGGGCCATGCAAAAAGCTTGTTGGAACTGGTCCCAAGTGACATTGGCTATAGGAAAAGTAGCCGTGTAATTCTCCCACCATGCGGCTGCTGGTCCATCCAATTGATGTGCGACAAAGCGCACCCTTTCAGCATCCGTGCATCCTGTGGTGGTTAACTCCCTTCCAATACGGCGTAGCCAATCATCAGCAACTATTGGCTCGGTGCTACTGGAAAACACCGGTAATTGTAGCCTCAGGAAACGGGTTAAATTGTCCACTGGCGGCGGGTTGTTGTTGGCATTGTTGTTGCCCTGGTTCTGAACTAGCAATTGCATCAAGGCATTCTGCCGGATCAATCGGGTGACCTCCGTGGGAAAACAAAACCGGGTCACGTCTCGGAGGCATCTGAGGGTTTTAGATGGAAGAGATTAGAATAGAAAAAGATCTAGGGGAGAAACACTACCCATATGCATATGAGTCAAACACACACATTCATTCAATCAATCAAGCAAGGGCATACAAAACGGTCTAGGACTATCGCATAAGTGCTCAACTACTACTAATTACATGGGGGAATACTACTATTATGTGGTGGTCATCTAGAAATTTTGATCGGTGGAAGACTCCATGATGTCTGCTCCAGCTTCGTCTTCGTAGTCATCATCACTTGGATCAGAGTCGGTGTCATCGATGATGATGTAGTTGTCCGGACAAGTGGGATCTTCTTCCTCTTCTTCCGGTGATGGTCCTCCCATGAAGACTCCGATCTTCTTGACTAGGTCGTCATTCTTCTCCAGTAGGGTCTTGATTTCTTCCTCATATCCATCGCGTGTAAACTTGAGTTCTTCCTCCAGCTCGATGATCCTAGTTTTCGCCTTCTTCATCTCCATCATGTCTCACAAGACATCTAGTTCTCCTGACGTCGAATGTGCAGGTTTAGCTCCTGGATGTAAGCTGCAATGGATCTATCCTTCTTGGTGCTGATTACTTCCCATTTCTCGTCTCGGCGCCCACATATTTGATATATGGTGTCTTTAAGCTCCCGGTTGTAGAATTCTCCAATGCGTCCCATGGTAATGTGAGCTGCCATACTCTTGCCAAGGTTCCAGGCGGGTGCTTCAAAAGAAAACTCTATGGGCTTGGAAGTTGGCGAGAACGTCCTTCCTGGAACTTGTACTTGAATCATCCAGCTCTTCTTTACAGTAAGCGGCATTGTACGTCCCGGTGAAGCTTGGTATTCCAATATTCAGGTACCTAGTGACTTCCTTCAAGTGGCGTCCAAAAGGTGTGTCTTCATCCGGTTGTGCAGACTTGTTCTTCATCTCCGTCATCCTAAAGAGTGGAAAAATGGAGAGGAGTCAGAAATGAGTAGAGAAGATTGACCTATGGTTTTATCTTAGTGGTCGTGTCCTACACTCAGCGTGTGCTCTGATATCATCTTGTAGCGACCCGACCCGAATGGATCAAGTCTCTGTGCTTCCGTGTCAACCCTGGATCGGTAATGCTGACACACACAGTACTCGAAGGATTTATAACAGAGTAGCAATCACACACTTATTACATTGAATGCGTCAAAAGAGAACTTATTACAATAATATGGCTTAAGGCCATCTAATACGATAACATCGGAAGGCTTGGAAGATAAAGTGAGTCCATCAAATCCAACGGCATAGCTGAGCTGCACGGCAACGACCTATCGAACCTTACTCCTCGTCTGAAAAGTCTGCAACATAATACGTTGCAGCCCGAGAACGGGTCAGCACATGGAATATGCTGGCAATGTAACACAATAGAGCAATAACAGAATAATGCTACCACTACATGCATATTTGGCTGGTGGAAAGCTCTACGGTTACAGTTTTGCGGAAAGCCAATTTTTCCCTACAACAAAGGAATAAATTTTAGTTTAACTATCATGGTGGTTGAAACATCATTGAGAAGGTATAACCCCAACTCAATCCCAATTAAAATAGTTAACATCCCAGCAATATTAATTTAGAGTGATGAGATACATGTGAATACTCAAGTACTAGATACTCGGAATTGTCCATAACCGGGGACACGGCTAACCATGATTAGATTGTACACTCTGCAGAGGTTTGCGCACTTTTCCCCACAAGACTCGAGCGCCTCCGTTGATTTCTCGCACTACATGGTGTTTGAGAAACGGATGACCGAGACATAGTCTTTCAGAAACATTAACTCTCTACTCTGCGTAGACCATACCAAACCTACAAAACCCACTACCTGCTGATCTACCTCTTCAAGAGCTTCACAACTATGCTAGAGCCCATAATAGCTTGTGGCTGCACACAGAAGTTTCTAGCATGAATAATCTCAGTTCCCTTTGAGCCTGGGTGGCGGTCCATAGGAAGATCACACGGGTACCCCGGGATTTCCAAAACAAAACAGACAACACTGGGTTCCCCAGGTGCCTCAATCCATCCAGATGTGTATTAAAGTTGCCACCTTAAGTTAACCATTAATTAACAATATCACATATGTCATGGAATACACTCAAACCCAAACCACGTCTACGAGCATAACATAGCAATATAAGCAACACGTAGAAGTAACTCCCAAGGGTTCGATAATAACAGGGCAATAGGTTCCTACCTCATCATCTACTTTCCAACCCACAAATTAATGACATCCTAACCATGCAATGTTTGAGGGTTGAAACTAATGCATAAAAACTGGGTATGAAAAGAGTATGATCAAAGTGTTACTTGCCTTGCTGGCGATCCGGGAATCCTAGAGACTCGTAGTAACACGCTTCGCACTCCGGGAATTCTATCGCAAACAAACAACAGCATACATAAGCAACAAGCAAAGATGCACAAATGAAACTTCAACTGAAAGAGGTTGACCGGAGAGTTCAACTTAAGAACTCCGGTTCACAAGAAGAATCAAACCAAACGGAGCAACGAAACTCAAACGGCGAAAAAAACAAGATCCGTTTACTAATCTGAACTAGGGTCAAATTTTACAGAGGCAAAAACTTGTTTGAGTTGGCTATTCAGAAAGAGGGTTTCGAGATGAAACTCCAGGCGCTTGAATCGCTCGATTCCGATAAACGAGCGAAAAGTTATACTAGTTCGAACATCGGATCAGAAATCGCGATCGGAAAAATCGCGGAATAAATCCGATAAAAAGAAAACGACGAACGGCTAAACGAACGAACGTTCATTAGCAGAAACTAAACGACGAACACGTTCATTAGAACGAACGAGCGAACGCTCGCTAAACAAATAAACCGGAGAATAAAACCGACCTATATAAAAAAACGAACTAGGGTTTTTTCTAAAACCAAGGGGTTTTCTTTAAAAACACGGCGGCGGGCGGCTACCTCGGAGAGGCAGGCGGCTCAAGGGCTCGGCGAGGCGGCGCGGCGGCTCGACTTCGGGGCGCGGCGGGCGAGGCGGCGTGGCGGCGACTCGGCTCCACGGGGGGTATTTAAAGGGGAGAGGCGTCGGCGGCTCCGACTTGGGGAGGGGTCAAGGCGGAGGCGGCGGCGATCCGGACTCTCCGAGTCCGGCGGCGGCACGGCGGGGGAGGCGGTGGCGCGGGCGGGCCGGCCTAGCTCGGCTGGGCTTCGGCCCAGTCGGACGCGGGTCCTCTTTTTTTTTAAACGTTCCGCCGACAGAAAAAAAAAACCTAGAAAAATAAATAAAAATCTAAAAATTCCAAAATAAGTTTTCTCCGTCTAAATGGAATATTTAGAACAGGATGAACTTTTCTTGGCCCCTAAAATGCAATTTTTAAAACATGCAAATTTTTCTAGGCGAATAAAATTCCAAAATAAATCAAATAAAAACCAACTAATGATTTTAACATTTTTCCGCCGATATTTCAATTATTTTGGAGAAGTCATATTATCTCCCCTCATTTATTATTTAAAAATGAAATATTTTCCGGAGAGAAAAATAATTAAAACCAAAAATCCTCGTCTTCACTACTTGATAAAAGTCAAATATGAAAATCGAAAAATCCCCAACTCTCTCCGAGGGTCCTTGAGTTGCTTAGGATTTCGAGGATTGCAAACAAAAGGCAATAAAATATGATATGCATGGATGACCTATGTATAACATGCCAAATTGAAAATTTGGGATGTTACACTAAACAGCATGGCATTGCATAATTCACATATATAATGCCTTTGCAACAAGATAGCATTGTATAATTCACATATATAATGTCTTGCAACAAGATGGCAATGCATAATTCACATATATGGTAATTAGACACCTTGAGCAATTGGCATTCACACAAAGCATGTCTAAACTAATCAAACGGCATAGCAATGCGAGACACCATATGCACGATATGAGCAACATAACCCTGCCAATTTAGAGCATACACCTCGGGGGGGGGGGATAGGACTGGTCATCTGTCTCTGAATCCTCCTCTAAGGAGCTATCCGTAACCAGCGAGATATGCACTTCGTCAGATAGCATAGTCTGCTTAGAAGACCTTGTTTTCACTCTAGAATTTGCCATTACCGTGTCAAATGGCTGATGCACACGAAGAGCAGTTGAATGTACTAACATTGTTGATGAATGTAATATGTAACGAAAAAAAGATGGCCTGATATTATTTACATATAAGATGACTGGCTAAGCAGGATGGCATTGCAAAATTCACATATATGATGCCTGGCTAAACAAGGTGGCGTTACATAATTCACATAAACGATGAATAAACTAAACAGATGGCATTCGCACAAAGGATGTCTAAACTAAGCAGATGACATATTTGATGTATAAAGTAAGCAATGCAAGACACCATATGCATGATATAACCAACATCAGCATGACAAGTTAGAGCAAAGACCTCATGGGGTAAATAGGAGTTATCTTCTCCTTCTGAATCCCCTCAGAACAGATATCTTCCTCTCGATTACAATCCAAAATGCGTGGAGGGGGGGGGGGCTGCCTTTGCGCCTACCATGGAGCGGACGTCGCATGAAATGAGATTGCCACGCAAGGCTCGTCTCATTTGCTCTACATGTTCAGTTCCATTGTTTACAATAACTGTCATGCATAGGAATAAAACATAGTGAGATTATGTAAGGAGTGCATGCATAAATCCAGAGTGATGGTAGCAACCTGTGGATAGACCCAAAACCAATAATAGCAGGCAGATAATGGCTATAGTTAATAAATACAGATAATGGCTTCTTTACTGTTTGTTTCCTACCCAACATGAAACTCATAGTAGACATCGGAGATTAACCAGATAGTAGATAGATATTATTGATAGCGGCCCCGATATGTACCCCACAACCATTTGAAAACTCAAGTTTGACCATTAGTTTGGAGCAGACTCAGAGTCTAATCGGTGAACAGGATGATAAAGCAGCATGTAATATTAAGCGATGCATAACGTAAGCAGACACGAAAGAGTGCGACCTCTCTTGCGGACCCGTGTAGTCCTCGAGGTCATCTGCTGGGTTGATGATGGTAATGCAGTTTTCATGGCTGCCAGCGGCGGGGAAGAAGATCTGAGGCGGCGAAAGACAGTCTGGAGGCCGGATCCCTGCTCTGCTGGACCCTTCTGTCGTTGGAGCAGCTGAGCTGGGGTGGACGACGGCGCAGCAGGACCGGGACAAACCACGCAAGGTTTTCTTTGACAACTATCTGTAAGAGAAGTAATTCTGTAAGGGCTCGTTTGAATTGGAGGATTCCAACAATGCAGGGATAAGAAATAGACAGGAATAGGATAGGAATGCATGTGCAAAACAGAGAATTTAAAAACAGATGATTTCTGCCAATCTGGGTGTTTGATTCACAACAATTGGAAGATCACAGGATGCAAATAAGCATGGTGAGATTAAGTCAAACCACAAGAAAATGTACGGTTATAATGCTATTATGCTACTATCTCTTAGTCTTGTGCTTCATGAATAGGAGTTTGAAAAGGAGGACAAGTGAAAATTAAAATTCCTACGTTTTTTTTTCAAGGAGACACTAAAGGAACAAATCCATGTGCTCGATGGACAATATATATATAACATGTAGAGTAAAAAGAGATGCAACAAGTGTACAACCTCTTTGGCGAAGCCATGTCGATCTCAGCGTGATTGGGTTGGCCGGTGAGGATGCTCCGGCTGACTTTGCTGTCGGAGGAGGGGAAGAAGATCTTAGGCGTCTGGAGATGGAGCCCGAGGTACTGCTCCGCTATGATGAAGGGTTTCGTCATTGGAGCAGCTCTGGTGAGTTGTACGACGCCGAGGCTGAAGCAGGATAAGAGAGACAACGAACAACATTAACCTGAGTGGAATTCTAATAGCATCTCCAATACATGACGTAAAATACATAACCACAAAGTGCTAGATGTAAAATACATCAGCCGCTCATCTCTGAACTTAACTGTCGAAACTGAACTTAACTGTCAAAACTGAACCTAACCGTCGAAACTGAATTTTGCTGTCGAAACTGAACGCACTAGCAAGGTGAGGCTACACGTCGGTCGACTGACTTTTTCATCTCTGGTCAGTCGATTTTGTAGCCGTTGGATACGAAATCAAGGGCCTGCGGTTCATCTTCAACCTCCACCCCCCTGAGCCGCCAGCCACCACCGGCCAAACAGCAGCCCCCGCCACCAAGGTGGCGGTCGCCGCCCGCCCGAAAACACTCCCCACCGCCGTCCGCCGCCGCCTGCCATCCCTCTAGGCCCCCTGCCGAAGCTTTTTCTCCGCGATCCCCACGCCACCGCCCCGCCAACGCCCACCACCGCCAGACCACCGCCCCATCCTGAACCCTAAGATAGATAGTGGGGTACCTCTCTGTGAGCCCCCCCTCCCAGCTGCGGCTGGTTCTTCCTTCACCCATGAGCCCACCTTGGAAATCGATCGACCCAAAAGTCGATTCACCGATCAAGTGTAGCCAAATCGGAGCAGCATCGCAAGCAAGAGCAAGAGCGAGAGTAGCAACGCGAGCAAGAGCAATAGAAAGAGCAGACCAGGCAGGGGACCGAGAGCAAGAACAGAGCAGCAGCGCGAGCGAGAGCTAAAGCAGCAGCAGCTCCTATTGATGTGGACGTCGCCGCCGAGGGAGCGACACCGTGGAGGAAGTGGCCGGCGACGCCGCCGTGGATGGAGCCGAGCCGTGTAGGCTCGAGACCGAGCGCCGGCAACACCGTGAGATCGAATCAAGAAGAAAATGCGGCGATTAGTGTACAACCGCTTTGGTGGCGCCGATTAGGCCGCAGCTTCATCCGAGGAAACGATGATGATGATGCTCTTCCGGTGGTGCAGGTGAAGACGGCGGTGTGGGAATGGAGGTGGCACGAAAGACGAGGGGAACATCGGGGCAGCTCCTTGGAGGTGGAGGACGGGGTGGCTGAACCGGCGGGACGATGAGATCGACGACGGATCCTCATCCGGTATGGTGGATGAGGGACATCGAGGTGTTGATGTGGACGACGTCGTCGGGGAAGAAGCTCTAGCTGGGTGGCGGACGGAGCAGGGTGTGGGGTTTCGTCGCGGGTTTTCGCGGCCTCGGTGTACGAATGGGTTGGCGGATGGGATGGCAGTGGGGAACCATGGCTTAGAGACGCGCTTTTCCGAAATGTGGGGTAAGTTACGAAAGTACCCCCCACCGATTTGAGGCGGTTCTTTCGGTTCAGGGGTACCACGGGCATTTCACGTGTCGGGATTTCACAGGAGGTGGGAGTTTTCGCGCGCGTTGTAATTTCAGAATAGCAAGGCGCAGGTGGAGATGGAGGGAGTTGTCGAGCACAACGAGACAAAGATATATCTTAAATGTTTCGGGCTAACAAGGCGCGGGTTGAAATTTCCGGACAAGCCTAACATGTACTGTACCAAATCAATGCGCACTACAAATGTCATTCAAAACTTTGAATTCATGTTATGTTCAATTAAAATATTTCACTACGTGTATAATGCATGCAACCTACTACTCAAATGAATGTTTTAGTGCATTCCAAACGTATATACTACCGCTTCAATACGAACTAAATTTGAATAAGATCTAAAGTAATGATTGTTGTGAACTCAAAGCATTTGAATTCGTTTCTCTATTTTAATAAGATCTACAATCATCATTATTGTCAAGTTAAACCATCGTTTGTGTATTATGTTCACAGCACACCACATGATCAGCATCGAGTTACATATGAACTATGTGTACTATATGAACTCGAACTAGACTTTTTGAATCCACTTTATTTTGATTTCAAATCACATTACATTTCTAGCTCTAGCTAGATCTTCATAATCTAAACCATGTCTCATATGTATAATGTGTTTATCACATTATGTATGGTGCCCCGCCCCTCGCCTACAAGTATTTAGATGTGAGTTGCAAACACCACACATTACCACAAATTCAAATAAAATGTGAGAATGTTCGATATATAGTATTGTTTAGATTGCTCGATATTTTGTTGTAAGCTGCAAACGCCGCACATTATCACAAATTCAAATATAATGTGAGATTGTTTGATGTATTGTATGGATTAGATTGTTCGGCATTTAGCTGTGAGTTGCAAACGCCATGCATTATCACATTATGGTATAACATGTGCACAGCACGTGTATCACCGCTATATTCATGCATGCAATGTTTAAAACACTATGATCTCCTATTCAAATATATGAATCTGCTTTCATATCAAATTATGATCTTTGTTAGTCTCTTACACCCACACAGTCCTCTAACCTTTGTAGCTACCACTAACTTTCTCTCGTGCATGCACACGCCCTCCTCACCCTCCCCCTTCCTCGTCATTCTATCCACCAGGCACATTCATTTTTTCCTTTAGGTCGTTCTCCCAGAGTATCCACAACTCCTTTCCGACACACACCGATCGATAAACCTCTCCAGCGATGCCTGCCTACAACATACACACACAGCTTCAATCTCCTCCTGTCTGTGTCCTTGCCTCGTGTCTCATATGGTCGACACACGTGTAAACTCTCACCCCTCTTTTAATCGATCTCACAACCGCACACCTCCCCTATCCAGCTAGTAGTTGGGCCTCTCGCACCACCTCCTAGCTCCATTCTGCTTGTCTATCCGTCTCACTGGGCCTTATTTGCCTCTAACAAATGGACGTACACCGACCGATCTCTCGCTATACATATAGCCAGCTAGGTCCTTATAATTGCTTTTACCCACACATCGATCGATCTACCTCATTAGTTGTGTCTCTCCTTCCTCCGACAAACAACAATTGATCTACCGATCTAGTTAGGTTTGCTTACCGGACACATGGTTCCCCTTCATCATCCATGGATGCGTCCCGACAGATCTATCACGCATGTGCACACACGTAAACACATCCCCACTCTTGTTGATAACATTGCAGTTCCACCCTCGGTTTGTCTAGTAGGCCTCTCCCAACATCTCCGAGAAGCAACTCCATCACCCATACAACACTCTACCCCTCTCCTCCCTCTCCCTCCTCTCTCTCTCCTCTCTCTCTCTCTGTCCCATCATATTTCCCGTCCTTCGATTATGTAACGGATGTCGACCGATCTCCCTCATGACATAGCTAGGTCTCTCCTTCTCAACACATATACGAAGTCGTTCTACCTCTATAGTTAGGCCTCTTCCTACCCCTCCCCCACCCCTCCCTCACACACACCGATACATCAAGCGCTCTAGTCATGTCTCCCCGCCACACACAAACTTGACATGTGCCCTCTAACGTTCCGTAGGCCAGTCGCCGCCTTTATCTTTGACTTGCACACACACACACGCACTTCGATGGCTCTCTTCATCGATCTCGCACCCACCCGCATTTTGATCCTCTCTTCGACTCTATCGATAGCTATGACCCCTCCCTCTCTTCTCGTGGATTGCCCGACCCTCTATGTATGATATGGATAGGCCTCCATTTCACACACATTGCATGCAAAATTTTGTTTGAGATGTCATCGACACATATTCCCACAAATAATTCACAAAATCAACCCCACCCCACCCCCACCCCCACCACAAAACAAAAAACACTCGCGAACGCGGTTTGTATCTCTCACACACACCCACGTAGGTGGGGTACGTGCACGAAGAGAAGAGGTGCATGCACGGCGCACGGGCTCCCGTCTCTTTCCCAACCACACCCGCGCGGGTACACGGTGGAGCTTGTTTCTGTACGAAAAAGGCAGCCCACGTGGTAATTTGGCACGTGTACTGGTTGTCCACTTGGTGGAGGGAGGATCGTCTACCACGGGTGAACAAACAAATTGCGACTTGACACGTTAAGTTAAATTAAAAAAAAGAGGCAAACCATGTGGGGCCTACCTTAGAGGCAAGGCTCTATACACTGGAGTACTTTTGATGTGTCCCGTCAACTCGCGGAACGAGGAGAAGCTTGCTTAGTACGCCGTCTCCCCCGCCCACGGGCGCGGTGGCTCGTAGGATGAGGTGAAGCTTGCTCCTCCCTCGCCCATGCGCGCGGTGGCTCGCAGGACGAGGAGAAAAATTTGTACTCCCTCCATTTACTCCTCGTCTGTACTACCTTGGTTATAGATATTATATCATATTGTTTGGAATATGTATGTCCTTAGTAGATTTCAATATGAACTACTAGTACATACTCCAAACACTGATGTATATAGACGTATTTTAGAGTGTACATTCACTCATTTTGCTCCGTATGTAGTAGCACTCTCCCTCGCCCCTCGACCCTCACCCACGTGGTGGACGTGCAACAATTCATTCGGCCTCATATAGCCAGAATGATATATACTGCTGCACTACCATTATTGCTCGACTTCCCGAAGAGGCGAAGAGCCAATCGCAAGGTTAATATTTTGGAGATGCCAAGCGCAAGGTTATAGGAGAACGAGTAGTAGATGCCGCGTCATTATAAATAATTTTTTTTCTTCAGTGGCACGTACGAAATATGATAGGTTCATATGGAGAGAAAAGGAAACCTCTCCACTATATACATAGTCGACGGGCCAGCCTACACGGTTGCTTCTTTGGGGTTGCTCTCTTCACACTCTCTCGCACAAAACGACTGTGGCCACATCTCTAACATCCCGGCGGATCACCTCCGCTTGGGGAAGGGGTGGATGCTTAGTGTAGATGCGGTGTCCGTCGCCGATGGCGAAAACCCACTGTCGGCACGTCCCGATCAGGGGTCTCCGCCGTTCTCTCTCACAAAGCCGCTGAGGTTTCCTTCGTCCCTTGCTCCTTTGCCGTGGCGTGGGCGATTGCCGCCTCCGCCGCCCTCCTCAAGGTCGAGCTCGTCCCTCGTGTACAACTCCCTTTACAACCGGCTTACACCATCGCTCCAAATTTGCCTACATCACTCCCTCGTGGATATTTCTCTACTTCTTTGCCCGCACATACCGATACCTCTCTTGGCTTCTACGTCTTGTATTTGTGATGAGTTTATGTCTCATCAACTAGTCCTATTAATCTTATTCTTATCACGCTTCTTCAATTTCTTTGTCACAGGGATGCTCATCTCGATTTTGGTGAAACTGCACAAAATGATCCGATGGTCAAAAGGTTGCAAACTTCATTTATTAGGAAGCTCGAACGTTGCCGGAAAATTGAAGCCTGGTCAGGGTTCACGGTTCAAGGGCTAGGGACTGCATGGATCATTTTTTCCTTTAGCTGCCTCTGTTCCAAAATAAGTGTCAACTTTAGTAGTAGTACAACTTTGTACTAAAGTTTGCACAAAGTTGAGACACTTATTTTGGAACCGAGGGAGTACATATTTGCTATGATATGTCAATCATTGAGATGCAATAGCATGCATGTTAGTCTCCTTTGTATTTGATGAAAAGTTGCAACGGGCAACCTTTGACGCAATATACATGTAACAGGAGCTGGAAGCTTCATAGCATGGTACAAATTTATCTCGCTGATAAATTACAGTACGTACTAGTACTATACTAGTACTTCCTCCGTTCCTAAATATAAGTCTTTGTAGAGATTTCACCATTAACCACATGCGGATGTATATAGATGCATTTTAAGTGTAGATTCATTCATTTTGTTCCGTGTGTAGTTCACCTAGTGGAATCTCTACAAAGACTTATCTACTAGTAATAGCTAGCCCCACTACTAGGAATTCTCTATCCTCTCCTTGAGCCACATCATCAAAATTGACGTAGCCGTTAGATGAAGTAAATTAGTCATAAAAGCCGTCTGATCTAGACGTTGAGAGGCTCAGCACTAAGCCACATGCAAGCATGCAGAAATACCGTGGCACATGCATGTGAGTGGGTTTTAAATCACATCAACATGTCTGCATGCAAGCATGCAGCGGTACCATGAATGTAAGTGAGCTTTTAAGTCCCATTAACATGTCAAAAAGAAAAATATAATCCCATTATGCAGTAGGAGTTGGCTGATCTTTTTTCCTTATGTGGGATGATCTAAATGATGATGGGAGTTTATTTAGTTTGGCTACCACATTTTTCATGCGGTTATAGATTTTTTTAGTTCTATGAAATCGATAATTTTATGAGAGAGATATACCGCTGTTCATGACAATGAGCGGGACTCATCTAGTAATATTTAGGAACGGAGGGAGTACTATGTAAAGAGTTAGGTGTCGCACGGTGATAGTGTGAGGTGGGCCATGTAATCACCGAGCTGCGTGTTTTCACCGCTCTTGCACTCCTCTGTAAGAATGAAGAAAATTGTAATCTACTACCTCCTTTCGCCGAAAGCGTGGGACATCCAGCAGTCCTACCACCTCAGTAATAAAGACCAATGAGCCGTCAAATCACATAGACCCAGCAATAAGTTGGACGGACGAAGCAACCATCACTCTTGCGCCAGTGTGAGGTCGCGTCCGCTCTGCCCGGGCATGAATGCGGCACCGATTCTTTGGAGCGGCGCTGACCGTTTCAGGCGGGAAGCGTGCGGGTGCGTTGGAGGGGCTTTGGGTGGGCCAGGCTGGTCAGGAGCGGGCGTGGCAGCTGTCCGCATGTACCTACCGGACACGCCCAGAAATGAGAGGATGCACCGACTCTCGTGGCTAAAATCGTACACTACACACCATATCTCTGTAGGAGTAGGTCGATCTGTCGCTCTCTCTAACACACACATGCTGTTAAACACACACACACACACACACGCATCTTGGTCCCGTTGCACCTTCTAACGTGACTTATTACACCTAGACGGAGGGAGTACTAAGTATACGAGATACGGTGGCACACTGACTTAAGTCGAATACAAGTGCCCAAAATTTGTGTGCATGTTATAATAAGGATTCACTTAAAATAGTACGTGAGCGAACCGAGGGATCAATTGGACAGTGTTCCCGAGCAGTAGCGAGATGTGTGAGGTAGTAAGATACACCGCTGGCGCTTTTAATTTTTCTTATTAATTTGTTTGTTTCACCCGCTGACTGGTGGGACCCAACGTACTACATGGAGAGAGGTAAGGTGACTAAGGCTGCATTATTTCTGCACCACTGTGGATAGTCTTACCACCAAAGCCACATGACACTATTATCATTGGAATCCTAATGACTCCCACACACACACGCACAAAAAAAACACGGCATGCCTGTCACACGAATGCAGGAATGTATAAAAGGTTATTTTCCTCTCGTTGAACATAACGGGAGGGTTGTGTAGCTGGTTAGCCTGTTCGCTCATCAAACTTGAGGTCTCGGGTTCGATAACTACACTTGAGCATAATTTTTCCCAGGAGGATTCTTGGACTGGTCAAAATGTTTTCTAGGGTTTGCACGCTTCACACTCTTTCTCCAGTATATATATACACGCTGGAGCCTCATCGCTTGTAGTTGCTCTCTTCACACTCTCTCGCCCTCTCCCGCTGGAGCTGGATCCTCAGCGCTTGTAGTTGCTCTCTTCACACTCTCTCGCCCTCTCTAGATCTAAACAAGACTTTGTTGGCCTCTCTCTCCCCTCACTGCTGCTCAAAGAGCCGGCAGGATCCGTCCGCCGGGAAGGGAAGGAGGCTTAATGCTGTCACCGTCAGCGAGGGAGGGAATCCACTACCGGCGCTGTTGTTCACTTTCCACCAACAAGCGGGCGCGGAGGGCCTCCGACCCTTCTTCTTCGCTGCCGTCGTCTGTCAGCCCACGAACCACGCCCAAGAACCTTAAGGTATATTTTACTTACTCCACATGCATTGCTCTAGCTGCATGTATACCATGAATCTAGGGACGTGGTTCAAAGAGGAAAGGAGTGGGGGAAAGTAGTGGGAAAAGTTGTATATAGGATGAATCTAGGACGTGGTTCAAAGAGGAAATGAAGGGGAAATTTGTATAGCATGAATCTAGGGCGTGGTTCAAAGAGGAAAGGAATGGGGGAAAGTAGTGGGGAAAGTTGTATCGCATAAATCTAGGACGTGGTTCAAAGAGGAAAGGAAGGCGAAAGTACTAGTTCAAAAAGGAAAGGAAGGGACAAGGCTGTAGAGTTTGAGCAGACTACATTTCAAGGCTTCATAGGGAAATGTGTCTAAAGATAACAAAACTGGGACCAACACAAATATGCTCCTTGGTTGTTTGTTCTTTGTTGCAACAGATCGTGCATGACCATAGTACATCGGTAGATGCACATGGTGCTGGTGCCTCCAACATCTGTGCAACTCATTAGCTGTTGTTAATCTATGGCCCTGTTTGGTTAAAACTCCCTAGTCCCTACCTGCTTGGTTCCGTGGACTAAACATGGACTAGAGGTTATTAAATGACATGATAAAAGACCATGTTACCCTAGTAATGAACTAACGGAAACAAGGTGCGATGCGTGGCGAGGCAACTGTTGGAAAAAGTCCCAAAAAGACTCCCTCGGGGTCTTCTTTCTTTAGTCCCAAATGCCCACTTTTAGTCCCGAAAAGTCCCTCCTGTTTGGTTTAGATGTGAATGACACGGAGTTTTTTTAGTCCCTACTCCAAAATGTCCCTGTAAACAAACACCCTCTAATAATGCCGCTGGAAAATTGATGCAATGCCATAGTTAAAAGCAAATTACATGTTTAACGAATTTTATTGTTAATATAATCTCTATGCTAATATTAATCAATGGCACCATTTGAGAAGTGCTACTGTCTTGCACGGTGGGGCATCGGCTGAGCCGGCGATGTCCTCTGCCTTGTTGTTGGTGGGGCGGGGCCTCGGCGGAGCCGACGGTGTCCTCTGCCTCGTTGTTGGCGCCGCGGGGCCTCGACGGAGCCGGCGGTGTCCTCTGCCTCGTTGTTGGCGGCGCGAGGCGTCAGCGAAGCAGGGCGTCGTCGATGCCGGCGGAGCGGGGACTCGTCGGAGCCGGCATTGTCCTCTGCCTCATCCTCGGTCTCGCCAAACAGCGCCTCGCCCGCTTCATCGCCCTCTTTGCTAGCCTCTTTGTAGGCGGCCGCAGCCTCCGCCACCCGCATGCGGTACCGCCAGCGCTCGAGGCAGCCCTTGTGGGCGGAAGCGATGCAGTCGAGCAGAGCCTCCTGCTCCGCCCGCTCCGCGGTGATCTGCTCCTCCGCCTGTAGGTGCTTCTGGAGGAGATGATGGTTGTAGGTGGCATCGGCCTGCGCCTCCCGGAACTGCTCCTCACGCATCTGCCTCACCCTGTCCATATATTGGGCACGGGCCTCGCCGATGGTCATGGTGCAATGCACCGGCGATGATGGCGTGGAGGAGGGGGTTGCCGCCGGATCATCGACTACCATGTTCTCCATTGGGACGTCGTCGTCCTCCGGCTGCCTGCCAGCCAGCCGGTCGGCAGCAATGGCTGCTATCTCGTTGTGGTCCGTCGTTCGCCCGTCCCGAAGAGCGCTAGAGCGCGAGGAAGCCATGGTGGGCAGTAGTGGTGATGACAGGAGAAAGGCAACGGATGCGGATGACTGCCGCTATGGCCGGCGCATCAGTTTATATAGAAATGGTGGGCGGGCGGAGGGACGGACGTGTGACGCCGGAGTAGCCACCTCGGCAACCGCGTATCATTAATGTGTGCGGCAGATGGACGGACGGACGACACTTGTGTCGTTTGAAGGCGGAGCAATCGCCTGCACCGAAGCGGGCGGCCGGGCGCCGTATTTGAGGCGGAAAGCACGCTGTGGCGAGATATCACTTTACTTGGATAGGATGACAATGGGGACCCACCAGGTCCATAGCCTCACGTACACAAGTGCCTCCTTATTATATATATATATATATATATATATAAAACTATAATTTATTTTTCTTCCTCCTGGTTTCGTGACAACACGGTCCCACACCATTGTCTACCTATGTACTCCCTCCTTTCCGGTTTATAGGGCTTATCTCAAAATTTTAGTTTTTCCATTTTATAAGGCTCAATTTGGTTGTTTTCCATCACATCTTCAGATTCCAAGGTGCATTAAATTATTGGATGCAAGTATTAAGAGAAAATTGACCCATGCATGTAGTTTATGCATGCATGCATTGCAATTAATGCATTGATAAACATAATTTTTTGAGGATAATAAGAGCATTAGTTAGGTGCTTTTGCAAAACTAGAAAAAGTATTCCACCACTCGCCATCTACCTTGATTGGTGAGATTTTTGAATTGAGCATTATAAACCGGAAAGGAGGGAGTAGTCAATAAACAAGAGAATTGCACAAGAAGCGGCCGACAGCTGGGACCAAGCACCTCGAGCAGTATTTATGTTTTTGAGGTGTGAGCACTGCAGAGTTTTTCGATGTTTACCCCAGATATTAATTTTTCTCCTCTGAACAACAACGAAAATCGCTGCAGGTATTAACTGGCCCAGGCCAGATATCCAGCCCAGATATTAATTGTTTTCAAGCTGAAAATGGCTAGCCCAGCTATACTTTTTTTTAGGAATACCCAGGCAAGGTCAAGTTGTTATTCTCCACCCCGCTGGGCTGCAAATCTTTCCTAGGAGGGATGCATTAGGCTTAACAAGAAAATGGGCCTTAAGAAATAATAAATGGGATGTAATTGTAAAAACTGGGTAGTAACTATAAAAAATGCACCAAACAATGATTACTTTATAAAATATTATTTTTGGAATATTGAAAATTTTAATTTCATTAATTGTTCTTGGCCGGAATGTTTCGTTGGATTTTTACGTAATATAAATTTATATTGAAATTGTATTTAATCTGACTAAAATTTTGAGATAAAAATATTCGGATCCCATCAAAATGTGGGAAATTTTATTGAATTCTGTTTTCAACGGTTGGTTGAAATGGGCTATACTTTTAACAACCTGTTAATGGGCTGTAGTAAATTCCATTAGAATTCAAAAATGGGCTACACATTCTTACATATCTCAAATGGGCTATAAGTTCTCTGCCACACACTTCTGGCCTTACTAAGTTGACGCGTCGCCTAAAAAAACAGAGTGCAAGGCTTTGTCAACTTATAGTCAACACACGGTTCTAGCAGCAGTGGCAGTTGGATGTCCATCCAATGGATGCCGTGCTTCTTCTTCAATCTCGGATATTCTAGCTTCACCCGCCCAAAAATGATTCATCCCACGACATCCGGGGCGCCTTTGTTTGAAGTCGACACGTGGGCCTACTAAGTTGACGTACAAAGGGCTTTGTCAACTTAGTCAATATAAACGATTCTAGCTGCAGTGACTGTATGATGTCCATCCAGTGGCCGTCGTGCTTCTTCAACCTCTGGTCTTCTTGCTCCAGCCGCCTAAAGCAGCGCCAGTCGTGCCGCCTGCTCCTGCCTCCCGTGGCCGGGTCAGGTCTTGAGGCCTCACCGCCCCCTACTACTCCCACCGCTGGCCAGGCCATCCCTCCACTCACCCACTGACCCACACCCCCTGTTATTCTGCGGCGACGACAGCGCAGCCGAACCAGTGAACCCTCGTACTCCTCTCCGCGTGTGCATCCACTGCCGCGTCTTCCCCGGCTCCGCGTCGTCCCCTTCCTAGGCCTCGCCGTCGTCCACCGCCGTGGTGCTCTCGGCACGGCGTGGTCAACATGGTCAAGGAACGACTTCCATCGGACGTGGGATGCGTGGAGAGGCCGACATTGGGTCCACGGCAGCCGCAAGGAAGTGCCTCCTTATTACGTGTAAAATAATTATTCCTCCACCTGACAGCGGGGACCCACCAGACGGGCCACCATATTTCGCGAAAAAAATGATTCGCCCCCTGACTGCTGGGAGCCACGAGCTACATCTTCGCACGCAAGGAAGCGCGTCCAAAAAAACGATTCGCCCCCCGACTGGTGGGACCCACCAGCTACACCTTCGCACGCAAGGAAGTGCGTTCGGGCAAAAAAAAAATGATTCGCTTCTCGACCGGGACCCAAGCTACCCCTTCGCCGCAAGGAAGTGCGTCCCGCAAAAAATGATTCGCTTCGATCATTGCTGGGACCCAGACTACATATTCGCACGCAAGGTAGTGCGTCCGGGCAAAAAATACGATTCGCCCCCCTGACTGCTGGGTCCCACCAGCTACATCTTCGCCGGGCAAGGAACCGCTCGATCGGGACCCACCTGGTCGAAGCGTACGTAGCGTTGTCATCCTGGTCGCGAACGTGTACGTACATACTGGTTGATGTAGAGGCGCGCATGTGTCGTAATAGAGGCACGCACGTAGCATGTACACGTACGTACAGCGGCCAGGGTGCAAGAAAGAAAATACAGTCGCGTATGTGTACATACGTACGACGAGGGCTCGTGTTCATGGGGAGGCAACGGAATGCGTCGTGTTCATGGGGAGGCAACGGAATGCGTCGTGTTCAAGGGGAGGCAAAGGAATGCGTCGTGTTCATCGGGAGGCAACGGAACGCGTGGGAGCCAACCGGCTTGGACGGAACAGGCGATGGAAACGAGGCCTGGCGTACCGCAGAATGGAGGAAACGGACCTCCTACGGTCGAAACGGGGGTCCTGTTGATCGGGAGGGGTGTGGCGTACCGCAAAACGGACGAAACGGACCTCCTACGGTCGAAAACGGACCTCCTACGGTTGAAACGGGGGTCCTGTTGATCGGGAGGGGTGTGGCGTGCCGCAAAATGGACGAAACGGACCTCCTACGGTCGAAACGGGGGTCCTGTTGATCGGGAGGGGTGTGGCGTACCGCAAAACGGACAAAACGGACCTCCTACGGTCGAAACAGGGGTCCTGTTGATCGGGAGGGGTGTGGCGTACTGCAAAACGGACGAAACGGACTTGTGTTGGAGCGCTATACGGTCGAAACGGGGGGAGGGTGTGGCGTACCACAAAACGGGACTCCACGGGATACTGTTCATCTCCACCGTCGACCTCCTCCGGCCTCCACGGGCTACTGTCGACCTCCTCCAGCCTCCACGGGCTCCTGTTCATCCAGCCTCCCCCGCGCGCTACTCCACCGGCCATCGCTCAACCACCCTCCATGGGCACCCCTCCACCGCTTCATCGCTCATCCAGCCCTCCACACCACGGGTCCTGTTCAACCACCCCACCACGGCCACCCTCCATCGCTTCATCGCTCATCCAGCCCTCCACACCACGGGTTCCTGTTCATCCGCAGGCAACGCCACCGCCATCGCTCATCCAACCCCCCGCAACACTCACTGCTCATCCCGAGGCAGCATCAAACGACTTGATTAGCAGCAGAGCGAAGAATCGCTCAACGGGTTCGATTAACAGCCATCGATCGATCGCTCGGGTTCGATAACGCGTAGCCTGCAGACAATCGCCGGGTTCGCTTAGAGCCCAACGCCTCGCTTCGGCTTCGATTAGAGCCAACGCCGCACACACGCCAAGATACGCACGAGAGAAACATGCATCGCCTCCGCCCCGACCTCCCACCATAACCGCAACTCCCGAAATTTTCCTCCCCCTCGCTTCTACCACGGTTTTTTCCGTCACGGACGGCCCAAAGAATGTCATGCAGCTGCGTCTCCGGCGAGCCCCGGACGAAAAGCTCATTTTCTGTCATGATTTTTTGTCATAGAAGTAGGAGCCCACCACATCTATGGTGATACCGGGTTTTGTCACAATTATCGTCATAGAAGTGTCATATGTATGACAGAAAAGAATTTCGTTCGGCCCAAAATGTCACGGATGTGTCTTTTTTTTGTAGTGCTAGTGGTCGTGATGACAGTAATCGAAGAACCATCTTGGGTGCAGCCCATCCTCAACTTCCTGGTGAGTGGAGAGCTACAAGCCGACGAGACCTTGGCCTGGCAAGTGCAACGCCGAGCAGCATCATACACCATAGTAAACAGAGAGCTTGTCAGGCGCGGTGTGTTCCAGCGCTGCGTAGAGCTAGAGAAGGGCAAAGCAATCCTCAAAGATATCCACCAAGGCGAGTGCGGCCACCACGCGGCCTCCAGGTCCATTGTTGCCAAAGCTTTCCGCCATGGTTTCTTCTGACCGACTGCTTTGGACGACGCCAAGGACTTGGTCAAGAAATGCAAAGGCTGCCAAAAGTTCAGTTCCAACCAACATCTGCCGGATTTTGCGCTCAAGACCAACCCCCTCACCTGGCCATTTGCCATCTGGGGGCTGGAACTGGTGGGCCCAATCAAGACAGCACGCGGCGGCATGACCCATCTGCTGGTCGCTGTGGACAAATTTACCAAGTGGATTGAAGGGAAGCCAATCAAGAAGCTGAACGGTCCGACCGCTGTGACATTCATCACAGGTATCAGCGTCCGGTACGATATTCCACACAACATCATCAACGACAATGGCACAAACTTTGCCAAAGGCGCCTTGGCCCGTTTCTGCGCGACGGAGGGCATCAGACTGGACTTAGCGTCCGTTGCCCATCCACAGTCAAACCACTGGTGTGCGTCGGTCCTAAACAAACAAATTTTAACCCCTTTCCGCGATGGCATTTGGAACCCTCGCCAAGTGAGTGTGGGCGATAGGGGGGTCCTTCCCACACGACCCACAAACTGTCGGGGATAGGGAGCCTTGATGCATACAGTTGTCCCTATATAACCGTTTCCGATATCTCGAATATCCCAAACGCTTCATCCTTGCTACTCGTTTGCGCTCGCATTGCGATCGCAGTTAGAGTTTTGTGGTTTTGCCTAAAACCAGGCACATTCCAGGCATGGGAGTTTTCCAAGCAGATTCTAGGCACGGGAGTTTTACTATGCCTGGCACATCACAAACAGTTCATGATAATAAACCGTTTATGATAGGTAGACAATCACACATATTTAGTTTTCCTCCACCGTATGTGTGAGTGTCTGACATCACACACGCTTTGCGAACTGCAACTGTGTGCATGCTTGCACACGTTTCCTCTCTGTGAACCGTCTCGGATTATGGTGTATATCGCAAACGTTTGTGTTTTACCAACCGTGTGTGCCGTAATGACCTGCACAACGTAATTGCGCCCTAATTTAATTGCTGCTATTTAAAATGATACATAATTTAAACTTGAAAGTAGGCTATAGCTTTATTCAGATCCATCAGGTTCAAACAACCAATGCATTATTCGATTCACAAGTACATATGTTTAAGAATTACATACGCACCAAATAAAGAATGATGTAACAGGGTTCTATACTTGTACTATTATAGATGGTAAAGAAAGAGGCGACAGACATTCCAGTTGCTGGACAAGGTGAAGCGGAATGGCCCTATTGTGCTCTCCTGGATGCAGAAGGCATGCAGGACTCTAGTCCAACCCCTTGTGATGGTCGGCCGCCAATCATGTAGTTTGAGAGGTAATCTTGAGTAACTGCTTCAGGGTCCACTGCAAAAGAAAAAAGATTTAGATATTGTGATCTAACACAGCTCATTACGGGCAGTAAAAAGAAGGCTACATGGTTCTTACTTACCATCCTGCAGTTCACTGTTGTCTTGCATAAAGTGTAAACAAATAGTTCGATTGACATCTTTTGACCCATTTTAGTAACAATATTTATCAGTTTCCTCACTTGATCTTTGGTTCATGAATATCTCATTGCCCCATACGCAGAAAGGGTCGAAGTGTGGATCTTCGGCAATGATATATGTACCTAAAAGCACCATGTTAATATTAGAAGCTAAAGAACAATTGAAAAATGATGTAGTACAACACTCCATCCATCCCATTATATAAGATTTTATTACATGTATATCTAGACATCATCAGAACATTAAGGTAACAATCTTGCTTGTGGCTATGTAGCCTGGAATTGCATATTTAGTCATTCAGTACAATGCATGTTGCTAAACAACAATTGAAAAACTAAAAGGCATGTTAACTGCAATATCCTTAACAGCAACCAAATATCATAATTCATAGTGGTATTATTGAAACTGTTATTGATGAAATTGAACTGCACGGCAAATAGTTGCACATATAGAGCATCACTTTATGAAGAACTGAAATAAACAAGTCATAAGGACATCTCTAGGGGATCCTTAAAAAGTTAAAGGAGTAAAACCCTTAGTGGATATATATATATATATATATATATATATATATATATATATATATATATATATATATATATATATACTCCAGCAATTTGTTGGCCTTTTCTAGTCGATCCCCTAAACTTAAGGTTGTAAACTTCAATTTGATCAAGTTCAAAGCAGGTTCAACCGAAAGTAGCATGCATTCAAACATAAACATAGATAGTTTTGCATAACCAAACATAAAACATAAATTTAAACTAAGCTTAACTACTTTCGGTCGAAGTAGAGGTCGATCCAATCCTTCCTCGTCATGTACGGTGTGCCGCGAGCCGGGTCCGGGCCAGTACCATCGTCGAGGTCGTTGGGGAAGGCACTCCTCCACTCGTCGACGTCGATCTCCTCGTCTTTGGGGCCCACCTCGACGCCCTCCGCGCCGCCGTCGCCGCCGCCTTTGACCTCGTCATTAGAGGAGAGCGCGATAACCTCGCCGCAATCCGCGCCGCCGTCCTCGCCGCCTTCGACCTCGTCATCGGAAGAGAGTGCGATAACCTCGCAACCGTCCGCGCCGGCAAAGATCGCCCGCTCCACCTCCACGAGCTACGGGTGCTGCCGGCGGAACTCTTGCATGTAGGCCTCGTCGGCAGCCTCGGCCTCGAGGCGCTCCCACGCCTCCCGGTCCTCCCGCGCCATAGCCGAGCTCACCACCCCTGGCTCCGGTGGAACGAGGTCGACCGGACGTGTGCCGAAGGGGAAATTGAGCCTAGCCGCCGCGCCGTGGTAGCGAACCTACCTGCGGTCGTACTCCATGGCCGCGAGCTCAACAGTGTGGAAGCTACCGAGCCACCGGCAGGTGTGGGTCTCTCGATCTGTAATCTCGGCAACCCACGTCCCCCACCGCCGCTGCCAGACCCCGAGGTAGGACTTCGTCAGCTGCCGGGTCCGAGGGAGGACGGGGAAGTCCTCGAACCGGCATAGGGGCGTGGCGGCGGGCAGATCGGGGGACCGGCAACGGCGGATCGGGCCCGCGGAGGACGATGGGGACACCTTGGCGGACACCTCGCCGGCGTCGGGCGAAAAGGCCGTGATAAACCTCTTTTTGGGCATTGGCTCCTCGAGCTCCCCGGCACATAGGCAGAGGTTGAGGATGGAGGCGCCGGCGATGGCGGCGACCTACCAATGGTTTCGAGGGTTGTGTGTGTCTGTGTGAGCGAAAGTTTTGGGGGGTGTGTGTGTGTGTGTGGAGGGGGGGGGGGGCAAGGTTGTGTTTGAGGAAATACTGCGGCAACTGAAAATTTTACTAGGCGGGAGTAACAAGGCGGGGCTACTAAAAATTTGGATCAAGGGCGAGCAGATATTTTTGAGATTGCGGGATGCACAAGTGGGAGTAAAATGTCGGGGATGCTGAAAATTTGAATCAAGAGACTGACGCAGAGTGGGAGTAACAGACATCGCACACGGCCCGCACATACTAATTGTGTGCTATCTAACATTAAAACCTTCCAGGCGGTAGATATTTTCGAGATTATGAGGCAGTAATATTTTCGAGATTGCAAGGGATGCAGAGGTGGGAGTTTTTGAGGAGCGAGCTAGTGTGCTTGACATGCCGAATGTGGACTGTAGCCGATGCACCTTCTCGCATAAGCCATAGGCGTACTACACACCGATGGTGCTCCAAGATATTTTGTACTACGTCTCACACGGTTGGTGATAATAAACTGTGTGGGATCTACTTGATTTGAATTACAAATTGGGGTCACAGCGGCAATGGACGCTGTTTGAATTGCTAGACCTTTTATCTGCGGTGAACATGCAACTATATGTGTGTTGTAAAAGAATTGGAATTCTTCAGGCTTCGTTTGGACATTTTATACATTAAACTGGTTTTCTAGCCAATTCAGGTGCACAATTCAAAATTAAACTACATGCAGATGCTCCGGTGCATACAAATTGGTTGAAAATCAAATCTTTGTCCTTCAGTGCATGCTTAGGTCCCATGCAAGAAATGGGAATGAATTTTTCGGGGTTCGTTTGGCCTTTTTTATACATTAACTGGGTTTTCTAGGCATTTTATGTGCATAATTCAAATTTGAACTACAAGCACATGCTCCAATGCACCAAAGTTGGTTGAAAAATCACATGTGTGTCCTTGGGTGAATTTGTAGGTCCCATGCAAGAGATGAGAATGAATTTCAAACACCAGGGCACTGTGGATTGCCGGCAAAATGTTGAGATGCCTAGTTTTTAAATTCTAGTAAATCCAAAACTCGTCTGAAATTCATGAAACTTGGTATGCTATCACGGAGCGGCATCAACATGCCGTGGTAAAAAATTTGTCCCATTTGGGTTAAGTTCGGGTATAAGCTTCTCACAAACCAGAGCTTCTCACAACAAGCATGAAGGCTTCGATCGGGAACGTCCCACCTTTGGGGACAAAACGATGTCCATTGCCTATTATTGCTTTCGAAAAATTTCTAGTGTCAACATAGAACAACAGGAGTGTTGTGTCAATTTTTGTGATTTTTCGGGGTTCGTTTGGACATTTTTATGTATTAACTGGGTTTTCTAGGCATTTTATGTGCATAATTCAAATTTGAACTACAAGAACATGCTCCAATGCACTAAAGTATGTTGAAAAAAATCTAATATGTGTCCTTGGTTGAATTTCTAGGTCCCATGCAAGAGATGGGAATGAAATTCAAACACCAGGACACTGTTGATTGCCGGCAAAACGTTGAGGTGCCTGGTTTTTAAATTCTAGTAAATCCAAGGCTCGTCTAAAATTCATGAAGCTTGGCATGTTATCATGGAGCGGCATCAACATTGTGTGGTAAAAAAATTGTCCCATTTGGGGAAGGTTCAGGTATATGCTTCTCACAAACCAGAGCTTCTCACAACAAGCATGATGGTTTCAGTAGGGAACATCCCACCTTTGGGGATGATACGTCTCCGTCGTATCTACTTTTCCAAACACTTTTGCCCTTGTTTTGGACTCTAACTTGTATGATTTGAATGGAACTAACCCGGACTGACGCTGTTTTCAGCAGAATTGCCATGATGTTGTTTTATGTGCAGAAAACAAAAGTTCTCGGAATGACCGAAACTCCACGGAATATCTTAGAATAAATAATAAAAAATCCTCGCCACAGATGAAGACCAGGGGGCCCACACCTGTCCACGAGGGTGGGGCGCGCCTCCCGGGCGCGCCTCACCTCGTGGGCCCCCTGGAGACCTTCCGACGCCAACTCCAACTCCATATATTGGCTTTCGGGGAGAGAAAAAATAGAGAGAAGAAATCATCGCGTTTTACGATACGGAGCCGCCGCCAAGCCCTAATCTCTCTCGGAGGGTTGATCTGGAGTCCGCTCGGGGCTCCGGAGAGGGGGATTCGTGGCGTCGTCATCATCAACCATACTCCATCACCAATTTCATGATGCTCACCGCCGCGTCGTGAGTAATTCCATCGTGAGGCTTGCTGGACGGTGATGGGTTGGATGAGATTTATCGATAATCGAGTTAGCTTTGTTAGGGTTTGACCCCTAGTATCCACTATGTTACGAGATTGATGTTGCTATGACTTTGCTATGCTTAATGCTTGTCACTAGGGCCCGAGTGCCATGAATTCAGATCTGAACCTATTATGTTTTCATGAATATATGTGTGTTCTAGATCCTATCTTGCAAGTCTATAGTCACCTTATATGTGTTATGATCTGACCACCCCGAAGTGACAATAATCGGGATACTTCTCGGTGATGACCATAGTTTGAGGAGTTCATCTATTCACTATGTGCTAATGCTTTGTTCCGGTTCTCTACTAAAAGGAGGCCTTAATATCCCTTAGTTTCCAATAGGACCCCGCTGCCACGGGAGGGTAGGACAAAAGATGTCATGCAAGTTCTTTTCCATAAGCACGTATGACTATATTCGGAATACATGCCTACATTACATTGATGAATTGGAGCTAGTTCTGTGTCACCCTATGTTATAACTGTTACATGACGAACCGCATCCGGCATAATTATCCATCGCTAATCCGGTGCTTACGAGCTTTCCATATACTGGTTTACGCTTATTTACTTTTCCGTTACTACTGTTACAATCACTACAAAATACCAAAAACATTACTTTTGCTGTCTTTACTTTTGTTACCATTACCACCACTATCATATTACTGTGCTACTAAACACTTTGCTGCAGATACTAAATTCCAGGTGTGGTTGAATTGACAACTCAGCAGCTAATACTTGAGAATATTCTTTGGCTCCCCTTGTGTCGAATCAATAAATTTGGGTTGAATACTCTACCCTCAAAAACTGTTGCGATCCCCTATACTTGTGGGTAATCAAGACCTTTTTACATGTCGCTGCTTGGGGAGCATAGCTCTATTCTTTGAGTCACTTGGGATTTATATCTGCTGGACACTATGAAGAACTTGAAAGACTCTAAGACAAAAATTTATCCCTCAACTACGAGGGGAGGTAAGGAACTGCCATCTAGCACTGCACTTGATTCACCTTCTGTTATGAGTAAGCTAGCGACACCTAAACCTGCTTCTGCTATTCGTTCTGATATGTCACATGTTATTGATGATGCCACTTCTGGTATGCATGATACTTATGATGAAACTACTTCTATGCTTGATACTACTGTGCCCCTCGGTGAATTTCTTGATGAACAAATTTCTAGGTCTAGAGAAAGAGAAATTATTGAAACTGATAATATTGATGAAAGTGATGATGAGGATATGCCTGCTATTCCTGAAGGTTATCTTTTTGATGCTGAATCTTCTGCAACTATTTTTGCCTGCCAGGATAGATATGAACTTAAGAGGTTGCTAGTTAAATGGAGTAAAGAATCTCTTAGAGACAGGATGAAACCTGATCCTGCTTTTGCTACTTCACCTATTTGTGTTCCCGATAAGGATTATTATGAATTTTCTGTTGATACAGATATAATTACTTTGGTTGAATCTGATCCTTTTTATGGCTATGAATCTGAAACTGTTGTGGCACATCTTACTAAGTTAAATGATATAGCTGCCCTTTTACTGATGATGAGAGATCGCGCTACCTTTATATACTCAAAATATTTCCGTTCTCATTAAAGGTGATGCTAAGATATGGTTTAATTCTCTTGATCCTGGTTGTGTGCGTAGTCCCGAGGATATGATTTATTATTTCTCTGCTAAATATTTCCATGCTCATAAGAAACAAGCTGCTTTGAGGGAAATATACAACTTCGTGCAAATTAAAGAAGAGAGTCTCCCACAAGCTTGGGGGAGGCTTCTCAAGTTACTTAATGCTTTGCCTGATCATCCTCTTAAGAAACCTAAAATACTTGATATCTTTTATACTGGACTAACCGATGCTTCCAGAGATTACCGATAGTTGTGTTGGTTCTCTTTTCAGGGAAAGAACACCAGATGAAGCTGAAATTCTATTGAATAATATGTTGACAAATGAAAATAATTGGGCACCTCCTGAGCCAACTCCCGAGCCAGCTCCTGAGCCAATTGCTGAGCCTATTCCTAAACCAACTCCAAAGAAGAGAGGTGTTCTATTTCTCAGTCCTGAAGATATGCAAGAGGCAAAGAAATCTATGAAAGAAAAAGGTATTAAAGCTGAAGATGTTAAGAATTTACCTCCTATTGAAGAAATACATGGTCTTAATTTACACTTTGTTGATGAAGTATATGATCTCAATCCTTTATTCATCAAGAACCTCCCGATCCCGATATCCCGACACGTGTAATAAAGGTAAATTCTCTCTATAGATATGATAAA
This sequence comes from Aegilops bicornis, assembly GCA_021605145.1. NCBI lineage: Eukaryota > Viridiplantae > Streptophyta > Magnoliopsida > Poales > Poaceae > Aegilops > Aegilops bicornis. The sequence continues at coordinate 237,194,612 of CM038675.1, read as the reverse complement.
GCTGAAGTCCCTCCTACTAAAATTGCTAGTCAGTGCTTGGATGAGTTTGATAACTTTATGTTTAAGCAAGATGACTTTAATGCTTATTTTGGTAGACAAATAAAACAAGATGCTTATATGATTAAATGCTTGGGTGAGTTTATGGCTAATATTAGAGGTGAACTTAAACTTGTTAGCAAACATGCTTCTATGGTTACCACTCAAGTAGAACAAGTACTTAAAGCTCAGAAAGAAGTGTTTGATGAAATGAATAAAAAGAAAAATGATTATGCTGTTAGAGTGGCTACTAGAACTGGTAGAATGACTCAGGAACCTTTGTATCCTGAAGGCCACCCTAAGAGAATCGAGCAAGATTCTAAGAGAAATAATATTGATGTACCTAGTTCTTCTAAAAGGAAGAAAAATAAAAATGATAGGACTTTGCAAACTTCTAGTGAACCTATTGCTGAACCACCTGAGAATCCAAATGATATCTCTATGTCTGATGCTGAAACACAATCTGGTAATGAACATGAAACTAGTGAAAATGTTAATGATGATGTTCATGATGATGCTCAACCTAGTAATGATAATGATGTAGAAGTTGAACCTACTGTTGATCTTGATAACCCACAATCAAAGAATCAATGTTATGATAAAAGAGACTTCGTTGCTAGGAAACATGGTAAAGAAAGAGAACCATGGGTTCAGAAACCCATGCCTTTTCCTCCGAAACCATCCAAGAAAAAGGATGATGAGGATTTTGAGCGCTTTGCTGAAATGATTAGACCCATCTTTTGTATGCGATTAACTGATGTGCTCAAAACAAATCCTTATGCTAAGTATATGAAATATATTATTACAAATAAGAGAAAGATACCGGAAGCTGAAATTTCCACCATGCTTGCTAATTATACTTTTAAGGGTGGAATACCAAAGAAACTTGGAGATCCAGGAGTACCCACTATACCATGCTCCATTAAGAGAAATTATGTTAAAACTACTTTATGTGATCTTGGAGCCGGTGTTAGTGTTATGCCTCTCTCTTTATATTGTATACTTGACTTGAATAAGTTGACACCTACTGAAATATCTTTGCAAATGGCTGATAAATCAACTGCTATACCTGTCGGTATTTGTGAGGATGTGCCTGTTGTAGTTGCAAACGTTACTATTTTAACGGACTTTGTTATTCTTGATATTCCCGAGGATGATAGTATGTCTATTATTCTTGGAAGACCTTTCCTTAATACTGCAGGGGCTGTTATTGATTGCAACAAAGGCAATGTCACATTTCATGTTAATGGTAATGATCACACGGTACACTTTCCGAGGAAACAACCTCAAGTTTATAGTATCAATTCTATTGGAAAAATTCCATCGATTATATTTGGAGGTTTTGAGTTTCCTCTCCCTACTGTCAAGAAGAAATATGATATACTTATTATTGGGGATGTCCATATCCCCGTTGAGGTAACATAGTGTTATTCGAAATTTCTCTGGTTCCATGTTAATCGGAATGAGTTTGTTAACAAGACTTGATCAACCTTGTTAGTGGATTCTTTTTTATGAGCATGAGATGGATGAAACTAGAAGCACAACCTTCTGTACCCTCTTTATATTTTCTGTTATTTAGTGGAAATAAAGTAAAATAGTATTTTTCTCTCTGTTTCCTGGCTTATCCGTGCAATATAAAAATATCTCAAAAATAAAAGTCCTCAGAATGCCATGCCAATTTAATATGTTTTTTTTCGGGAATATTTGAGGATTTATTGTGCAAAAATTACCGCGGGGGGAGCTGCCACCTGGCCACGAGGGTGCAGGGCACGCCCTACCCCCTAGGCGCGCCCCACTGCCTCGTGGGCCCACGGTGGCCCTCCTCCACTTATCCCTGCACCCATCTTCTTCCTCTGCCTCACACAAACCCGAAAAACCAACTCAAGCACGAGTTCCAGCCACTTTTGCTGTGATTTTCGATCTCCTTGCTCAAAGCACCTCTCGCAAAACTGCTTGGGGTGATTGTTCCTTGGTATGTGACTCCTCCATTGGTCCAAATAGTTTTTGTTCTAGTGCTTTATTCTTTGCAAATTTGTGCTGCATAGGTGACCATGTTCTTGAGCTTGCATGTCAAATTTATATGGTTCCAAGTAGTTCTAATGCTTGATATAGGCTCTAGGCACTTGTAGGAGTAGTTGCTATCAGTTTTATTGAAGTTGGTTCACTTTTATTTGAAGTTACTAAAAATTTTCAGAAATTTTCCAGAGGAAACAATATGTTCAGGAAGATGTTCAAAGGTGGTTCTTCAAGGAAGCAAGGTCCCAGGCTCGCAATGCATGATGCTGACGAGGAACCACCAAGAGACTATCCTGTGAGGCCCTGTGAATGGCCTTCGGAAAATTTTATGAATCAAGCGGAAATCAAAGAAGAATTTAGCGTATATTTGCGTAATGCCGGTCTTGAGGACTTTGAAGCTGACAAATGCCCCCAGTATCATGATCTCACAAGTTCATTTGTGAGGAGGTTTGATTTTTCATCTTCGCGCAATTCTCCTTCAGTCATGTTTGACCTTTATGACAAATCTTATACCATGAACTTAGAGGATTTCACTTTTGCTTGCAAACTTTCAACTTGGGGTAGTGTTAGGGATCCCCCTAAATCTGAATATAGAGACTTTCTTGCTAGAATAACTGTGGGGGAATCTAGAGATATAACACAAGCCACTATAGGGAGCATTCACTTGCCTGCTATACATTATTTCGCTCTCTTCATAGGTAGATGCATAAATGCTAAGGATGAAGCATGTCACATGTGTGCCCCTGATCTCAGCATTCTCAGAAGTGCTGTGTTATGAGACCAATCTTATCATTTGGGAGCCATTATAACTCGTAGGTTGCATCATAATAGACATAACGGAGATTTCTTTGGAGGAATTTATGCAACCCGCTTAGCTATTTTTCTTGAGATAGACATTCGTGAGGGTGATATGGAGTTACCCCCTACTTACTTAGATTTTGATTCTATGGTTTCCCACCAGTTTGTTGAGAGGACTGAACCACCTCTCCAGTATCAACTAATCTTTAACAAACGACATGTTGTCCATATTACTCTTCCTGCTCCTGCCTTCTTTGATTCTCAGACAAGAGGAAGATATATTATTACCAGAGAGGAGGCAGATGAGTACGAGAGAAGAGCGGAGGCGGCTCGACGCCACGCTGTAGCTCAGGAGGCGATAGCCGCTGCATCGCAGTACGACCCTAGCTACACCTACGGGTATCCGCCAGGCTATCCCTGCCAATAGACCAACTTAGGTCAAAAGCCTAAGCTTGGGGGAGTACGTATTTCTCACCGACATTACATTTATGTTCACACACACTCATTGCTAGATGTCGGTGCTCATACTCTTTCACTGTAATATCCATGCTAGTTTATTTTCTTTTTCCTGCTTTCTTCTTGTGTGTTTAATAAACCTTAAGAAAGAAAAAATTAGTAGTAGTTTATTTTTCCTGCTATAGTAGTAATAATTAAAAAAAGAAAACCCAAAAAAATATTTCCCGTTCTTCTTTTGCTTGTTGGGAGCTTTCCCGTGTAAATAGTTTTATTTCTTTTCTTTTCTTTGGGGGTCGGTAGGAGAAGACCATGATTAAATTGTTGAAGTGGCTCTTATATGCATTATTATTGATTTAACTAAGAGCCCATATTGCCTTGTCTTCTCCTGTTTATTGAATGCTCGCATGATTCCAAATTAGTCCAATGCACGTGCACTCTTATTATTATTCACATCGTTCGTCGTGCAAGTGAAAGGCAATTATGATGACATATATGATGGATCGACCGAGATGGGAAAAGCTGGTATGAACTCGACCTCTTTTGTTTTTGTAAATATGATGAGTTCATCGTTCTTGATTCAGCTTATTATGAATAAACATGTTTGCAATGACAATTAGAGATCATAGTTGCTTGTGCCATGCCTGATTAGCTATGAGTTATAATGGTTTACCTTGCATGCCAACATGCTATTAAAATGGTTGTGATGTGGTATGATGGGTTGGTATCCTCCTTTGAATGATTTAAGTGACTTGACTTGGCACATGTTCACGCATGTAGTTGAAACAAATCAACATAGCCTTCACGATATTTATGTTCATGGTGGATTATATCCTACTCATGCTTGTTTTCAATGTTTATTAATTTTAATGCATGTTCATGACTGTTGTCGCTCTATAGTTGGTCGCTTCCAGCCTTTTGCTAGCCTTCACTTGTACTAAGCGGGAATACTGCTTGTGCATCCAATCCCTTAAACCCCAAAGTTATTCCATATGAGTCCACCATACCTTCCTATATGCGGTATCTACCTGCCGTTCCAAGTAAATTTGTATGTGCCAAACTCTAAACCTTCAAATAAACATTCTGTTTTGCATGCTCGAATAGCTCATATATCAACTAGAGCTTCCCTTATCTTCCGTGTTAGACGGGTTATTCAAAAGAGGAGTGGACTCTGCTCCTCACTCACGAGAAATGGCTGGTCACCGGGATGCCCAGTCCCATGCTTTATGCAAACTAAATCAAAATAATTGCAAACAAAACTCCCCCTGGGACCTGTTGAATGTTGGAGGCACTCGTTGTTTCGAGCGAGCCGTGGATTGATGCTTGTGGAGGAGGGGGAGTATAAACTTTACCATTCTGTTTGGGAACCGCCTATAATTTGTTTAGCATGGAAGATATCCTAATCTCTTAGTTGTTATGGTGATAATAAAAGTATGCCGCTCAAAATATAATTTATCTCTATTTCAAAACCAAGCTCTGGCACCTCTACAAATCCCTGCTTCCCTCTGCGAAGGGCCTATCTATTTACTTTTATGCTGAGTCATCACCCTCTTATTAAAATCACTAGCTGAAGAGCACAACTATCATTTGCATTCATTACTGTTAATTTATATCGGGTATGACTATGATTGGATCTCTTTTACCATGAATTACAATGTCTAGTCAGTCCTTGATCTTTGAAGGTGCTCTGCATTTATGTTTTGCAGTCTCAGAAAGGGCTAGCGAGATACCAACTTGTTATATCATATTATCATTATTTTGAGAAAGTGTTGTCATCCGAGATTTATTATTATGGCTTGCTAGCTGATTATGTTATTGATATGAGTAAACATGAGACCTGAGAATTATTGCAAATGTGGTTAGTTATGATCTTTGCTGAAAACCTGAATGCTGGCTTGACATAGTTACAACAACAAGAGCAAACAGAGTTTGTAGAAGTTTTTTCTTTTTCTCTTTCAGTTTGTCAACTGAATTGCTTGAGGACAAGCAAGGGTTTAAGCTTGGGGGAGTTGATACGTCTCCGTCATATCTAGTTTTCCAAACACTTTTGCCCTTGTTTTGGACTCTAACTTGTATGATTTGAATGGAACTAACCCGGACCGACATGTTTTCAGCAGAATTGCCATGATGTTGTTTTATGCGGAAAACAAATGTTCTCGGAATGACCTGAAACTCCACGTAACACCTTCGAAAAAATAATAAAAAATGCTCGCCAAAGATGAAGACCGGGGGGCCCACACCCTGTCCACGAGGGTGGGGGCGCCCCCCCCCCTCCTGGGCACGCCCCCTACCTCGTGGGCCCCCTGGAGACCTTGCGACGCCAACTCCAAATCCATATATTGGCTTTCGGGGAGAAAAAAATCAGAGAGAAGAAATCATCGCGTTTTGCGGTACGGAGCCGCCGCCAAGCCCTAATCTCTCTCGGGAGGCTGATCTGGAGTCCGTTCGGGGCTCCGGAGAGGGGGATTCGTCGCCGTCGTCATCATCAACCATCCTCCATCACCAATTTCATGATGCTCACCGCCGTGCGTGAGTAATTCCATCGTAGGCTTGCTGGACGGTGATGGGTTGGATGAGATTTATCGTGTAATCGAGTTAGCTTTGTTAGGGTTTGATCCCTAGTATCCACTATGTTCTGAGATTGATGTTGGTATGACTTTGCTATGCTTAATGCTTGTCACTAGGGCCCGAGTGCCATGAATTCAGATCTGAACCTATTATGTTTTCATGAATATATGTGTGTTCTAGATCCTATCTTGCAAGTCTATAGTCACCTATTATGTGTTATGATCCGACAACCCCGAAGTGACAATAATCGGGATACTTCTCGGTGATGACCATAGTTTGAGGAGTTCATGTATTCACTATGTGCTAATGCTTTGTTCCAGTTCTCTATTAAAAGGAAGCCTTAATATCCCTTAGTTTCCAATAGGACCCTGCTGCCATGGGAGGGTAGGACAAACGATGTCATGCAAGTTCTTTTCCATCAGCACGTATGACTATATTCAGAATACATGCCTACATTACATTGATGAATTGGAGCTAGTTCTGTGTCACCCTATGTTATAACTGTTACATGACGAACCGCATTCGGCATAATTATCCATCGCTAATCTGGTGCGTATTTACTTTTCCGTTGCTACTGTTACAATCACTTCAAAATACCAAAAACATTACTTTTGCTGTCTTTACTTTTGTTACCGTTACCACCACTATCATATTACTGTGCTACTAAACACTTTGCTGCAGATACTAAGTTTCCAGGTGTGGTTGAATTGACAACTCAGCTGCTAATACTTGAGAATATTCTTTGGCTCCCCTTGTGTCGAATCAATAAATTTGGGTTGAATACTCTACCCTCGAAAACTGTTACGATCACCTATACTTGTGGGTTATCAGGGGACGAAACGATATCCATTGCCTCTTATTGCTTTAAAAAAATTCTCGTGTCACCATAGAACAACAGGAGTGTTGTGTCAATTTTTGGGATTTTTCGGGGTTCGTTTGGACAATTTTATGCATTAACTGAGTTTTCAATGCATTTATGTGCTTAATTCAAATTTGAACTACATGCACATGCTCCAGTGCATATAAATTGGTTGAAAAATCAAATCTGTGTCCTTAGGTGCATGCTTAGGTCCCATGCAAGAAATGGGAATGAATATCAAACACCAGGGCACCGTTGATTGCCGGGAAAACATTGAGATGACTGTTTTCTAAATTCTAGTAAATCCAAAACTCGTCTTAAATTCATGAAACTTGGCATGCTATCATGGAATGGCACCCGACATGCTGTGGCATTTTTCTTGTCCATTTTGAGAGAAGGTGCACTCGAATAATGACAGCCAACAAAGGCATTTTGAAAAAATAGCTGCGACTTTAATATCTCAAACGTTTGTATAATTCAAACTGTGTGCGTTCTGTCAACCATTCACGTGACGCCACGTGTCTTGGTTTTAATGGCTGTAGGAGGTGACGTGCGGACAGCTGCTTGACCTTGACTGAACGGGAGGCGTGCGAGCGTAGTCCGGTGCCCAGGCTGACCGAAAGGCGTGCAAGCTGTCCACTAATGCGCAGGCTCACCGGGAAGCGTGCGAGTTGTACGCTGCGCAGGCTCACTGGGAAGCGAGCCCTTTGACTTCCATGTCCGCCCGCCTTCCTCTCCATTAATGGCGCCCGAGCCGCTGTTTAATATGGGTGGCCTTATTGTTCGCCTCCCATTCCTCCCCTCCCGCAGACCTCCACCAACGCCATTGCGCAGAATGATCATCTGCCACCAGTCTTCAACTTTGGTGAAGTCGACTCCAAGCCGGAGGAGATAGAAAATAAAGAGGAATAGGGCCTCATGGACATGGCCTAGAATGAGCTGGCCGCGGCGGTTGCTGCCCTCGCTCCCCTCCTAGCTCCCATCCCCGCGCCCGCGCCAGCGACCATCCCCGTAGCATTGACGGGCTAGTCGCCAAGCACTATCGCAGAGCTGGAAGCGGCGGGTATCAGCGAGGTCTCCACGGACCCGCACGAGCTCGTGTACATGCCAGAGCCAGCGCCCGTGCCCGTGCGTGCCCCTCGACCCACGTGGCGCGGGCCCCCGTGTGTTTGGCTGCGCCCGCCGCGCCCGTGCCCCTGCCCGTGCGCGCCCCTCCACCCACTGTGGTGCCTGTCCCCATGCATTTGGCTGCACCCTCCGCACCCGTGCCCGTGCCCGTGCACGCGCCCCCCTCAGGCGGCATGGGACGCTGCCGTCGACCGCTACCTCTCAGCGGCGCCAGTTGCCGTCCTCCTGCGCCCTGCCCGTTGATCGCGCGACGACATAATGTTTGATTTACAAGTGAAGAATATTTTGTGCTGCCTTGAAGACTTCAACAACGGGGTCCCGGAGGACGACAACGACGGCGCGGCACGCCGCCTCCGCCGCTGCCGGAAATAGTTTTTTTTGGGGTTTAATACTATATCTCGAATTCTCGATCATATGAATATAAATTCGCAGTGTGACTGAATGAAAGATATGGCTTGAACAAACTTGCGTTTTCTCTCTCTTAATGCACAGCCTTATCAAACAATTTGCTTTTGAAAAAACCGTCAATGGTTTTTAAATATAAAACACTCATCGCAAACGTTTTAGTTAGAACACCCGTATGCAAACCGACAACTTCCCCAGGAAGCCAAGGGAAAATGTGCTGAGCAGGATTTCTGCATCCCTTCAACGCAAACGGTTGTTTTGAATGACCCGTGTGCAACCACGTACAAACAATTGGGTAAGATTTGCATATATGTCATTTTGGGTATGTTGCCATTTGTCAAACTGGAAAGATTGACATTTGTTTATCTAGTAACATTGCCATTTGTCAACCTTGTAACACTGCGATTTGTCAAAATATGCAGCTAAAAATCACTAGCACTATCTAATTTTTGCAACTAAAATCACTAGCACTGGTCATATGGATACCAATAGCAGGCATGAGTTGATGGACGTATATGCAAATGTACCATTGATTACATACAACAAGTCATCAACCCACAACGACAACGAGGATACACGTTGGATTATAGATCATTTCCAACAAAACATTACAGTAAAGTTTTTCTCACACAACAAATAAAAAAGCGATGAAATGAACTTTAGCTCAACCACTCGTCGGCGTAGGAAACGCTTGCTTTGAACCAGAAGTGATTCTCTGGGAAGGGCCAGCTACTTTCAATCTCGAGACCAACGCAGGACTGATCATCCAGGCTGAAGCGGCCTATGTCAGGACCCATATTGGGATGGTAGGGAAGCATAGCAATGTCTGAGGTATAGATACAGTTGCTTCTCATAAATGGTAGTAATGTTGTATCAACAGCAGCTGGATCGCCTACCACCATCATTGGATAGTTTTGTCCAAGGAAGAGCAAGTTTCCTCCAAGACTTTCAATACTAAACTAGGGAGAAGGTGTTGGCGCTAGTACACTAGTATACATTCCGAATACCCTGCAACGGATGTTGGAATAGGTCCGTAGAGTATGAGCATGCGAGACAACACCTTCTTCCTTAGTAACATCAGCAGTACCGTCTATACAAACAAGAAGAGGTGATCCATCGGAATAAGTTGCCAGGAACCACTGAGTATATGGGTCCTGCTCGTCCTCATGCTCGTGATCATCAGCATTGTCATCTCCCCCTTGGCTATAAATTTTTTCAAGTATAGGCGGTGGAATGTTCACAGGACCTTGGAAACACAAGAAGGTTAATTAGTGAAGGGAAACTAGCTAACCCGCATGCATGTGGATGAAACAATTATAATTACGGTGGAAGACAAACGTATCAAAAGCATCAGGATTCCATGCAAAAATAGTGCGACAAGTGGTGGCAGAAAACACAAGACCCTCATATTGAATTGCATCACAGTACTCATCCGTGTACAAAAATTGATTTTTGAGCAATATCCATCAAGGCGTGCAAGTAAGGACGGCAACAAGCTTGTCGAAGATAGCAACAACTTCATAGTTCATGTAATCCCAAGAGCGGTTGGGAACTTGACAAATTGCTATCTTCCATAGATGACAGCCACCATGATCGTATTTGAACTCACGTAGATTACCGGCGTACTCAACCTCTGGGCAGTTGTCTGAGATTTTTGGAAGTGGAACCCGGTGACGAGGGTACACATTCACAAGTCCCCACTCACAGTTGTACCCAATATAAATAACCCAATCTCCATTTGCACCTGCCCAAGCCTTGCCCTCAAGGGATGGCATCTTAACATCATATGTATCATTATCAAGCGGCATCTACTTGCACATGGCGAGGCCTCCCTCGTCCCCGTGCCAGTCAGTAGGGTCACGGCGAAGAAGATTGGGGAGATCAAACCGCTCCTGGACCCTTGGGTTCCTTGTAATGATGTTATTAGTTGAGTCGAGAATGGTCTTGAACGAACCTGCCATGCTAGCCGAGGTGATGACATCGCACCGATCAATGAGTTCCTCCACCACGTCATCTTTCAGATCGGGGCAAGAATAACGGCGTCATTTCCGGCATGTTCCCTCCATGGAGAAGATGATCGAACAATGGCAAAAGGAAGGGTGAAGGCAAATGGAGGGAGAAAGAGCGTGCGACAACACGCTCCAAATCAAGAGGGAAAGGCGAAGAGGCGGTGGACGGTTGCCACGGTACACGAAGAGGCGCCTGGGGAGCGAACGGTTGCCACAGAGGTCACACACTGACGACAAGGGCCGAGTGAACCGCATGCCTATATCGCACACACCTTGATTTGGCTGACTGTTTCTTTTGTGTTGACTAATCACAAATAGTTCATCCGAGTGAAGTGTATGTTGTATATCGCACACACCTTCATCTGGCTGCCTGTTTCTTTTGTGTTGCCTAACCACAAACAGTTCATCCGAGTGAACCGTATGCTGTGTATCGCACACACCTTAATCTGGATGCCCGTTTCTTTTTTTCCTCCTCGTCGCAAACAGTTAATTGAACTGAACCATATGCCCTTCATCGCACATGCAACTAAAATCTGAACCGTGTTTGATGCATCCGTCATTGCAAACATATCATACATTTTTGACGGTTTTCATACACGACCGTTTGCGATTATTGCATCGCACACAATTTCTCGAAGGGTCTTTGATCGTAGAGTCGCGTTAGCAGCATCTTGTAGTAGTGAACGGCCAAGTCGAGCGAGCAAACAGCCTCATCTTGTCCGGCATCAAGGCCCGACTCGTCGAGCCATTGGAGCGCTCGGCCAGCTGCTGGATCGAAGAGCACCACGCCGAACAAGTCAACCAGCTTCACTCACTTCTTCCTCGTGTACGGGGCCGAGGCCGTCATCCCAACCGACATAGAGTTTGACTCGCCTCGCATCACCATGTACACGGAGGCGGAGGCGAAGGAAGCATGAGAAGACGGCGTCGATCTGCTAGAAGAGGGACGGCTGTTGGCACTCAGCCGGTCAGCCATCTACCAGCAGAGCCTGCGCCGCTACCACAAGCAGAAGGTCAAGCCTCGATCCTTCCAAGAGGGGGACCTTGTGCTCCGGCTGATCCAGTGAACAGCCGGCCAGCACATGCTCTCGGCCCCTTGGGAAGGGCCCTTCATCATCAGCAAAGCCTTGGGGAACGACTCCTATTACCTGATCGACGCACAGAAGCCCAGGGAGTGCAAGAGGGACGATTCCGGCAAGGAAATAGAGCGCCCATGGAATGCAAATCTCCTCTGAAGATTTTACAATTGATGTATTATGTATCACGCTACCTTTTGTATTAAGTGCAAAGACGACGGGTCCCTTGAGGAGCACTCGGGGACTATCCTTTTTATCAACATGATAAGCTTTATGCCTATGAATGTTCTATTTCATTCCTTTGCCCAGCACTGGGTCCGACCAGCCTGCCCGGGGGCTTGCCGCCTTGTCCTGTGTTGATGCCACCTGCAGTCGGACAGGTAGTGTGCCGACAACTAAAAGCCCTCTCTTGCCTTAAGCCACAGCTTGCAGAGTGACTGTCTGGCTGGCAAGAGCTAAAGGCAGGAAATGGTGTCCACACGAAAAATGGCTAAGGAAAAAAGCATCCACATAGGCCAAGCCGGCTCCTCGCTTTACCGTCCGGCTGCTGAGCAGCCTGCCGGCCGGCTTCTCACTTGACATGCTACGTTCTAAAAGGCCAAACTACTTGTCTTCCCAAAAACGGCCAAGCACCCGACCAGCCACAGACCGCAGAGCGGCTGTCCGGCTGATAGGGCGGCAGCCAAAGGAAGGCAGCAAAGGAAAAAGCCAAAAAGAGCAGAAAAAGCAAGACTAATTCAGAACCCGGCAGAGCACACTTGTGCGACAAAGATATTTTACATAAGCAAAGGCTCATAGCCAGCATTCAACAGAGTTTGAATACACCCCCAACGGGTGAAAATGCGCAAATTTAACAAGTTTGTTCGAAAAAGATAAAACTGGCCGCCTAGGCCAGAGGAGCAGCAGGCGGGTCCGGCAGGTTGGTGGAGGCAGCGGTGCCGGTTGGTGGAGCAGCCGGCTGATGAGTCTCATAATGGGTAGCATCCGCAGCTGTCGACGCGGCCACACGTGGCTCGTTGCTCGAGGCTCGATCAGGCTGAGGCTGGCCGTCCGCTCTGTCTTCCAGTCCGTCGTCTTCGCAATCCTCATCCTTCTCGTCCTTGCCTTAATCGTTGGAAGCAATTTCCTCCGCCGAGTCCTCACCGTCCTCCGGTTCAGCCTAAACCAGTTGGGCGGCACCTCGGCGCCCTCCTCGTCCAGTTCGGGGATGAAGAAACCGGTGTTGGTGTACTCGGTGATTGCCACCGCGCGTTGGGTGAGTGCGCGGTCCACCTCCGCCAACTCCGGCCCAGCCTCCTGCCGAAAGGTGGCTGTTGGTGTCAAAACCGGCGGATCTCGGGTAAGGGTTCCCGAACTATGCGTCTAGGCGGATGGTAACAGGAGACAAGTAACACGATGTTTTTACCTAGGTTCGGTCCCTCTCGATGGAGGTAATACCCTACTCCTACTTGATTAATATTGATGATATGGGTAGTACAAGAGTAGACCTACCACGAGATCAAGGAGGCTAAACCCTAGAAGCTAGCCTATGGTATGATTGTTGTTCGTCCTACGGACTAAAACCCTTCGGTTTATATAGACACCGAATAGGGTTAGGGTTACACAGAGTCGGTTACAATGGTAGGAGATCTACATATCCGTATCACCAAGCTTGCCTTCCACGCCAAGGAAAGTTCCATCCGGACACGGGGCGAAGTCTTCAATCTTGTATCTTCATAGTCCAGGAGTCTGGCCAACGGTGATAGTTCGGCTATCCGGACACCCCCTAATCCAGGACTCCCTCAGTAGCCCCCGAACCAGGCTTCAATGGCGATGAGTCCGGCGCGTTGATTGTCTTCGGCATTGCGAGGCGGGTTTTTCTCCAAATTCCATATACTTGTCGAATAGTGTCCGGCTTCTGATAAATGCTGCGCTCCTTGGCTTCTACGCCCAATAATGGCCATCTTCCACGTGTTTGAATGAATGCGAAATGCCAGGGTATTTTTACACTTACTCCCCTAGCTGCGCAAATGAGCCTCCTATAAAAGGGACGAGGATCTAGATCTGAGTCACACCATCCCCCCTCCACGAGCTTTCATCGGAGCGCCTCTGACAAAAACCCATTCCATCATGGACAGTCGACGCGACTCCTCCTCTCGCGCTCCCAGCCTTCAGCCTGGAAATTGGGAGAGATGCTCAGTCCCGCATAGCGAGCTAGTTATACTCCAAACCAAGGGATTTCTTCCCCCGGCCTTCATGGTTCCGGTTCGAGCCGGACTTGCCACCTACAAGGGCGGAAAGCAAGCGGAGAGTGTCCCCGATCCCTCTAAAGGAGAGCGGTGTGCTTTGTCTCTTATCTAGTAAGAGGACTCGGATTTCCAATCCATCCGTTTCTCCGGGGGCTCTTGGAGTTCTACGGCCTCCAGTTGCACCACCTTACGCCTGCCTCTATTTTGCACATCGCGGGCTTCGTGGCCCTTTGCGAACTGTTCTTGGGTATCGAGGCTCATTTTGCGCTCTGGAAGAGATTATTCTGCCTAGTACCCCGTTCTCATGAGGGGTCAATATATCAAGTGGGCGGAGCCGAACTATGGCGCATCGCCGGGACCGGATATCTATCCGGAACCCCGAAGAAGGCATCCGAAGATTGGCCTTCGGAATGGTTTTATATGGAGGACGTCCCGCAGCCGGATCCTGTTCGGATCGGCCTTCCGGAGTTTAGCAACGCTCCTCTGAAGAAGCGCCTAAGATGGCGCCCGCGGAGCCCCAGGGGGAAAATGACCGGGACGTCCTTTACTTGATGAGCCGAATAAGATTACTGGCTCATGCCGGATTGACCATGATTGGATTCATGGCAACCTGCATTATGAGGGGAGTGCAACCGCTCCAATATAGGGGCCACCCCATGTGGGACTTCAACGGGAGGGCGATGCCACCCGCCACGGCCGCAAAGGGCGGGATCGGTCACCGAACTGGTGAAGACCTTATGCGCCATGTATAAAGGGAGGAGGAGGATTTTGTCCGCGTCGGTCCATTGAGCGGGTTTTCTTGAATAATCCTTGAAGTTGGGTAAGCAAACATCTTTGTGGCCTGTCCGATCCATGTTCCGTGGTTAAATATCTCATTTCATGGTTTCTACGCAGGAACTGCGCCGGGCCGTGGAGAAGATACACAGCCCGCCCCCACAACCCGAGGATCCGGAACGGTCCCTCGATCCGGCCTCCGAAGAGGACCTGGATATAAAGGTGGAGCTGATCGACGGGGTGTTCCACCAACTTAGCATCGACAATGCTTTGGTTGCCATTACGGTCGACTACCCCGGATTATTTCCGGCCTCCCAGGTAACCGTGACCGAAGTCCGGATACCATGACCCACCCGTGCTTTACTTCTAATCACCTCGTATTTGATGGTGTTTCGCAGGGGGTGCCTTCAGAACGGGAAGCCGAGCCTGCCGCGGCCGTCCAACAAGGGGCAGCTCGGCCCAGTAGGCGGAAAAGAAGTGCGGTACGACTCGAGACGTCGCCGCAACGGTATGATTTGCCATCGTGTTTTAAGGAGAGGTTCCTGGGAGGCACACTGACGCTCGTGGTTTTTTCAGGAAAAAGAGCGCACGCCGGACTGAGTCCGGAGAAGTTGCCAATCGGACCCCCGCCAACCAGGCTCAAAAGCCGAGTCTGGAAGGGGGTACAAGCACGAGGCGTGCGTCGGATTCTCCTCCAACGGAGGATGCCGACTGACTGTCCGCCACCAAATCGGAGGTGGAGCGCCATGAATCATAGGCGCCCGCTGGACTATTCTACGTGGACGCATGTTTCTCCCAAGAGGCGTTGGACGCCTTTAGTTCGGGAGAAGCGCACCTCCGTGCCGCTCAAGATGGCCTAGCCAGAGCCACGAGCAGTATGTGAAAGACATACGGGTAAGGAATTTTGACAGTTATATATGCCAAGAGTCTCCCCGAGACTTAAAATAGTTAGGATAACTGATTTAAGGATCATTTGGAATGCAGGTTCTTACCGAAAAGAATACCCATTTGTCCCAGGAGCTTGAAGAGTGCAAGGCCCAACTTGAGGCCGCACTGGCCGCGACCGGGGAAGCCATGAAGACCCCCTCTGGTAATATATGCCCTTCAAAGTAGAAGTAGTTTCGCAAAGTGCAGCGTGTGCATAAATCTGATATTAACATTGCAGATAGTGCCGGAATGGATCCGGACAAACAACAGCTCCTGCGCCAGCTAAAGGCCGGCGAGAGCGTGCTTACGAGGGTGCGGCAGGAGAAAAATAACCTCCAAGATGCCAACACCCAACTGGGTGAGGAACTAAAGGATGTTCGTGCCCAGTTGTCTGACTCCGTAAAGGAGAATCGACGGCTTCATCGCGGCATTTTCAGTAAGTGCTTAAACGAACTTTGAAAGAGTTCGGCGAGGAAGGCGACTAACATAAACATGTATGTAGGTTTGCTCACAGGTCGTCCTGAGGAGGAGATGCCCAGTTCTTCGGGTGATCTTCTTCCCGAACTGCGTCGGTACCTGAACGAAGTTCGGCAGGTGATGAAAGGCGTCGCCCAGGCCTTGTGGCCATCTATCTCCCTGCCCGAAGACATTGGGGAGCTGGCAGAGCGGCTTCAAGGAGCACGGTGGCGCTTCCGACTATGGAAGATATCGGCCTGTCGTCTAGGCGCCAGGGAGGCCTGGGCCATGGTAAAGACACGGTACACGAAGGCTGACCCAAACCACATGGCCGAGGTCCCTGTAAGCTTAGTGTACGACCAAGTAGAATTGGCCGCCAAGTATTCCCAGCAAGATTGTAAATTAGATAGCCTATTAGAGGGCATTGAGGAGGAATACAATTAGTCAAGTTGACTATGTAATTGAATATGACATGAAAAATGTCTTCTAGCCGGATTGTAGATCGTTTGTCATAGCGGACCTTTTCGCCCGACCTCGGGACCCAATCGTCCGAGTGTGTCCGAATACCCTCGCGGTTATGTAAGAACCGGGCATGCATGGAGATAAGGCGTAGGGGGTCATTATTGCTGTATCGAGACGGTGCCCAACTAGTTATGTTATATTACATGGATAGTAAGAAACATCTTCCAGGAGAATAGTTCCGTTAAGGGTTCCTTTCCACAGGAGGCATGCCCTAAAGTGCATGTCCAAACTGCTAAGAAAGCAGTAAAATCATCCGGGGCAGATGGATAAATAGTTAAAAATCATCTTTCAGTTCACCGACCGAATATTCCCTTAAGAATGCTAGCTTTTGGCTTCACCCGGTCCCGAGGTACACATCCGGTGACCAGCGACCCGGCATAATCGTGAGGTGCTCCCTTTACCACCTAGCCGAACAATCGGGAACGTAGGGGTAAGCACAGGAGCCAGGCAACCCAGCTTGGCCAAAACTTAAGTCATATCGATGCATATAATGGTGAGTAAAAGGCACATGCGGAAGTTTGACACATGTGTTGGGCATGAAGCCCGTATAAATAAGCTTCTGGTAAAGAAGCCCCCAGGTATAATGAGCGCGTACAGTGCGTCATGTGTGAACAAAGCGCAAACGAGCCTCTAAAGGCTTCGAGAAGAAGGAGGAGGAAGGTGAGAAATAAAAGACAGCAAAAATAGAAAATGTGGACGGAGGAAGGAAACGAACTCGAGTCCGGGCGCTTAGCGTAGAATCTTCGTGAGACAGGCTGCGTTCCATGGGTTCGGCTCGAGTTGGTTATCCGATGCGTTTAGCAGACGGTATGCTCCGCCCGGTCGGGGACCTGGTCGATGATGAAGGGACCTTCCCATTTGGGCTTGAGTTTGTCCATTTTCTTGTCCGGCAGCGTAGAACTAGTTCGCCAACGTTGTAAGCTTTGGCCCGTACCTCCACGCTTTGATATCTTCGAGCCTGCTGTTGATAAAATGCGGAACGAGCTTTTGCCACGTCGTGCTCCTCCTCCAATGCGTCCAAACTGTCCTGCCGATCGAGCTCGGCTTCTCTTTCTTCATACATGCGCACGCGAGGTGAGTCATGCATTATGTCGCAGGGCAAGACCGCCTCTGCGCCGTACACCATAAAAAATGGTGTGAATCCGGTAGTACGATTCGACGTGGTCCGCAGCCCCTAGAGTACGGAGTCGAGCTCCTCAACCTAGTGCGTGTTAGATTCCTTGAGGGACCGCACTAGTCTGGGTTTAATGCCGCTCATGATTAGACCGTTTGCTCGCTTGACTTGACCGTTGGTTTGAGGGTGATAGACTGAGGCGTAATCGAGCTTGATGCCCATGTTTTTGCACCATAATTTGACCTCATCGGCCGTGAAGTTGGTGCCGTTATCAGTGATGATACTGTGGGGGACGCCGTAACGGCGCACTACCCCTGATATGAAGTCTATCACCGGCCCGGATTCAGCCGTTTTAACAGGCTTGGCCTCTATCCGTTTGGTGAATTTATCCACCATAACCAATAGGTATTTTTGCTTGTGGGTTCCTCCCTTAAGGGGTCCAACCATGTCAAGCCCCCAGACCGCAAACGGCCAGGTGATGGGTATAGTTTTGAGGGCGGTGGGTGGCATGTGGCTTTGGTTAGCAAAAAGCTGGCAACCAACGCATCGTTGGACTAAATCCTGCACTTGCCCGGGCCGTCGGCCAATAAAATCCTGTATGGAAGGCCTTGCCTACAAGGGCCCGGGCTGCGGCGTGGTGCCCACCCAGTCCGGCATGAATTTCAGCCAGGAGGTTTCGCCCTTCCTCTTCGGAGATACACCTTTGAAGGACTCATGTTGTGCTTTTCTTATAGAGCTCTCCCTCATGGACTTTATAGGCTTTGGATCGCCGTACTATGCAGCGAGCCTCATTTTGGTCTTCGGGGAGTTCCTGCCTAGTTAGGTAGGCTAGGAATGGCTCCGTCCACGGGGCGATAACCGCCATTATTTCGTGGGCGGAGGGTGTTATCTCGGTCGCAGAGCCTCCAATTGTGTCCGAGTGTTCGGTGTCAGGCAGTGCGGTTGGGTCCGGATTGTTATTTCTGGACTCCCCTTCCCATAGTACGGATGGCTTGAACAACCGTTCGAGGAAGATGTTGGGCGGGACGGCATCGCGTTTTGCGCCGACGCGTGCCAATATGTCCACCGCCTGGTTGTTATCCCGGGCTATATGACGAAATTCGAGTCCTTCGAACCGTGCTAACATTTTTAGGACCGCATTGCGGTACGCTGCCATTTTCGGATCTTTGGCATCAAAGTCTCCGTTTATTTGAGATATCGCGAGGTTCGAATCGCGCACCTCTAGGCGTTTAATGCCCATGGAGACTGCCATCCGGAGGCCGTGCGTAAGGGCCTCGTATTCGGCTGCGTTGTTGGAGTCCGTATACATTATCTGAAGGACGTATTGGACTGTGTCCCCGGTTGGGGACGTCAGGACGACGCTAGCCCCCAGGCCGACCAACATTTTGGAGCCGTCAAAGTGCATGATCCAATTGGAGTATGCGCCGTATTCTTTAGGGAGTTCGACTTCGGTCCATTCGGCCACGAAGTCGGACAAAACCTGCGACTTAATAGCTCGTCGTGTCTTATAGGTTATGTCGAATGGAAGGAGCTCTATGGCCCATTTAGCAAGCCGGCCCGTCGCGTCGCGGTTGTTTATAATGTCGTTAAGAGGTACTTCGGAGGCTACCGTTATCGAACACTCTTGAAAGTAGTGTCGCAGCTTTCGGGATGCCATGAACACCGCGTATGCTATCTTTTGATAATGTGGGTACTGGAACTTGCATGGAGTTAGGACAGTGGACACATAGTAAACCGGTTTGAAAGTGGGAACTGGTGTCCGTCCGTTTCTCGTTCGACCACGAGCACCGCGCTGACAACTTGATGTGTTGCGGCGATATATAATAGCATTGGTTCGCCCATGTTGGGCGCGGCCAGGACCGGATTTGTTGCCAATATGGCTTTTATTTCTTCGAGTCCGGCCGTGGCGTATCCGTCCACTCTAAGTGTTCGGTGCGCCGGAGGAGGCGGTAAAGGGGTAACGCCTTTTCTCTCAAACGGGAAATAAAGCGGCTTAGAGCCACTACGCATCCAGTCAATTTTTGTATTTGTTTGAGGTCTTTTGGAATATCCAATTGTGACAGAGCTCGGATCGTGGCTGGGCTTGCTTCAATTCCTCTACCGGACACAATGAAGCCCAGGAGCTTTCCGGCTGGAACACCGAAGACGCTTTTTTCCGGATTGAGCTTAATGTCATATTTTCGGAGATTGTCGAATGTGAGCCTCAAGTCGTCTACTAGAGTTTCGACATGCTTGGATTTGACGACCACGTCATCTACATATGTTTCCACTGTTTTGCCGATCTGGTTTGCCAGACATGTCTGAATCATGCGCTGATATGTTGCGCCGGCGTTTTTGAGCCCGAAGGGCATTGTGTTGAAGCAGAATGGGCCGTATGGAGTGATGAATGTTGTTGCTGCTTGGTCTGGCTCCGCCATCTTGATTTGGTGGTAGCCGGAGTACGCGTCGAGGAAGCACAATGAGTCGTGTCCTGCTGTAGCGTCGATAATTTGATCAATGCGAGGGAGGGGGAAGGGATCCTTTGGGCAAGCCTTATTAAGGTCTTTGAAATCAACACATAGGCGCCAGGATTTATCCTTCTTTGGTACCATCACCAGATTTGCTAGCCAGATCCGGATGTTTTATATCTCTCGATGAATCCGGCTTCCGGAAGATTGGCTAGCTCCTCTCCCATGGCCTGTCTCTTGGGTTCGGAAGCGCCAAGAGCCTGTTTGACAGGCTTGAATCCTTTTAGGATATTTAGGCTGTGCTCGGCCAGCCGACGTGGGATTCCTGGCATGTCTGAAGGGTGCCAGGCAAAAATGTCCCAGTTTTCTCGTAGAAATTCCCGTAGTACGGTGTCTACATCACGGTTTAATTGTGCCCCAATGGAGGCCGTCTTTGCAGGGTCCGTTGGGTGGACTTGGAATTTGACTATTTCATCCGCTGGTTTAAAAGAGGTGGACTTGGATCTTTTATCAAGTATCACATCGTCCCTGCTCACCGTGGAGCGCATCGCAGTGAGTTCCTCGGCCGCTAGGGCTTCGGATAGTGCCTCGAGGGCTAGTGCGGCTGTCTTGTTTTCGGCGCGGAGTGCTATTTCGGATCACTAGCGAGAGTGATGATTCCGTTAGGTCTGGGCATTTTAAGCTTCATGTACCCATAATGGGGTATAGCTTGAAAAATTGTGAATGCCTCTCGCCCTAATAAAGTGTGATATCCGCTACTGAATGGGGCCACTTGAAATGTGACCTCCTCGGACCTGTAATTGTCCGGCGAGCCGAACACTACGTCTAGTGTGATTTTTCCTGTGCAGCATGCTTCCCGGCTAGGGATTATTCCTCTAAAGGTTGTGTTGCTTCGCTCAATGCGATTCTGATCTATTTCCATTTTTCGGAGGGTTTCCTCGTAGATGAGGTTTAGTCATTGCCGCCATCCATGAGTACCTTAGTAAGGCAAAAGCCGTCCACTATTGGACCGAGGACCAATGCGGTGGTGCTCGGGCTGTTCGGCATTTGGGTTAAATCGCTTGGCATTAAAGGTAATAGCCGTGTCACTCCATGGATTTATTGTTGCTACTTGGTAGACTTCGGCAAGGTTGCGGAGTGTTTGTTTCCGCATGTTATTTGATGCGAAAGTCTCGAAGACTGTTAATACCGTACTGGTGTTGCTGGGCTGGGATTCTGAGGCTAGAAGCTCTTCGCCACTTTTGGCCACCTGCCGTAGTATCCAACATGCTCAAAGGCTATGAGTTGGAGTGGCGCCCTCGTACTATGAATTTTGCGAGGTTCGTTTAGCCAACCCTCCAAAGACGGTTCCGTGCCCTTTAGGGGGTTTTTGTTTTTTGATGTATAACCCACGTGCTTGGTGATGATGCACCCTTTTATTTCGGATTAGGGCTGTATTCGGGGCCGGATTATCCCAAAATTTACTTTCAGTTTTCCAAGCACTCTCCATCGCACAGTACTTTTGTACTATTGTCGCCAAGTCAGCAAAGTGTGTAATTTCGCGATGACTTATGGCGTTTAGGATTCCCTTGTCCGTGCAATTATTGCAGAAAAGTGAGATTGCGTCCTTCTCTCGGCAGTCCTTTATCCTGTCCATAACCAGGAGGAATCTGGCCCGATAATGATGTCTTTGTTTCAGCGGGCTCTTGCCGAATTCGGGATAGATCGCTAATGTTTGGGTGGGCGGGTGGAACTAGATCCGGAACCCCGTCCAATTTAAGACTCAGGGGCCGAGAAGTTTCCGAACTTCGAAGTTTGGATTTTTGAAATCCAACCCGCCGCCTGACTTTAAGTTCAGGGCTTGATCGACATCCGTCCCTCTGCGGGAATTCGGCATGGAGGAATTGGGAATCCGGACGTAGCTAGTCCTTAAGATAGAAGATGAGTCGTCGTATTGCTCCTCTATCACAGCAACATGATGGGTAGCACAGGAGAGTTGATCTCTCTCGGATCGGTTTTAGGCCCGATCTGGTCGTAGTCTGTGGCGACTCCCGAGCGGCGTCACGATCCAAGAGCTCGTTTACGGAGGGGAGCTCGATCGGATCTAACTGCTCGGCAAGTTCCGATTTAACGTGAAGATTGGTTTCGATGACCCGAGAAGTCATCGTCAGCGCGGTGGCCGAAGTGGCGGTCATAAGAAAACCGCCTAGCCGAACAGTCTGACCTGTGGCCAAGGCTCCTTTGGCGATAGTATCGTCTTTAAAGACGGGATGAGGCATCCTTCTTGACGGCGACGGCACAGTGGAACTCTCAATGAAAGCACCAATGTCATGGGCCGGCTGCAGGCGTGTCTTGACAGCCAGGAGCTGCTCGTTGAGGTTTCGCGGCACGTTGGGCGCAATCTCCACTCCAACCCTCCTATGCTGCTCGTGCCGCTCCTCGATGGCTTGGCTGACGGCAACAGAGTGACCAGGAATATATTCTGCACAAGAAAAAGATCAATGATTAGAAGCCAGAAGCCGGCTCCGGCAGCAGTCGACGGCTAACCAGAAGAAAAGTGACTTACCATCGATCATATCCTCGATCTTGCCATAGCCGTTCGAGCATTGAGTCTCCAACTCGGCCTGGAGGTGATCCTCGCTATCCTTTAGCCTTTGGAGTTCCACCTTGTGACGCTCTGCCTGGTCCGCCAGCTCCTTGGTCAGGCGGTCGCACTCCTGAGCCGCCTTGCTATGCTCCTCCACCTTGGTGCGCAGCTCGGTTTGGACCTCGCCCAGGCGCTGCTGCAGCTCGGCGGCTGCCCCTGCAAAGATAAGAAAGAAAAGACATCAACAATCAGCAAAGAGGACGAGTAGTTGCCGGGCGATCCGGCCCGACTGCTCATCAGTCGGCCCGAAACTCGGGGACTACACCCAGCGGGTGCGCTGACGCGCTCCCGCGAGGGAGAAGACGGAGTGCTTACTCCTGCTCTCAGTCAAGTCCGTGGTCCGCTTGGGCACCTCCTGGACATGGGCGTTGAAGGCGGCCGCGCGAATTGTTTTGAACCGGGCATCACCCCTTTCCATTACTGTGATATAACGGAAATACAGCAGTCCAAAGAAGGAAGAAAAGGGGAAGCGAGTTCAAGCATCGCCAGGAAACCCATTGTGAGCACTCGCCATCGAGATTACTCACCGTGGGGCGAAAACCCGACGACACCAAATCTCAGCATCTAGGATCCAGGGCCTACAGCCCCAAAAGAACACACAGTTCTTAAGGCTCACAACATCTGAGCAACAAAAGACCAGACCCACGCACGGGAATGCATCTCAACACCTAGCTAGACCAGATCATCATAGAATCAGGAGATCAGCGAGCTGATTCTTCATGATTCGCCACGCAGATTCTCATCATCATCGACACGTTCTCCTTCAGCATCTTTGCCCCGTCCCTCATGGTAGCCGCATCATCTTGCTTCAGCAGTCCTGCCCAATAACACATTAGAGCTAGCACAGGAAGAAATACACATTCAAATGGGTTTTCAAGCGACTTAAACTCGAAAGTGGCTCTATTGCGACAAGACCAGATCGCCCAGCACACCGCGGCGATCCCCGTTGTGTAAAACTCTTCTCCACCAGGAAAGAAAGTAAATCACCACACATAGGCTTGCCAAATGTTGTCAGGGCGCAAAGCAGTGCCGAACATACATGCCACTGTCCTCCAGGTCACCCTAGCGATAGGGCAAGTAAATAACAAGTGATGTGCAGTCTCTCGCCCACCACAGGAAGAACATTTAGGATTCCCTTTCCAACCTCAATGTTTCATCACATCTCTAGTCAAAACAGCATCCTGAAATAACTGCCATAGGAAAATTTGAATTTTCAGAGGAATCCTGGCATTCCAGATCCATCTGTTGTCGCACCCAGCAATATTCCTTTCCAGGAAAGAGTACACCGATTTAGTGGTGAACACATCTTCCCTTCCCAGACCCCACTTAATCACATCACTGGCTTCTGAGACGCAAGCTTCCCTTGCCACATTACCAGCAGTCACCCACTGTTCACTAAGTTCAGTGTTCAGCCTCCTTCTAAAGAAAGAGGAGGGATCGGCATTTAAGCATTTATCAACAGTGCACACAGGACAATTGCATATAGAGAATAAACGAGGGAATTGTTCAGCCAGAGGGATATTGTCCCCAATGGGGTCAATCCATAGCCTGGCAATGTCTCCTGATTGTATCATCACTCTTCTTCCTCCCATATAAAGGTATTTCACCTTCATAATAGCTTTCCAACACGGCAAGTCATTGCTTTTCATTTTGATATCATCCACTGTAGCCCTACTAAAGTATTTAGCTCTCACAATATCCTGCAACAAGCCTGATTTAGTTTCCAATTTCCACCACCATTTGGAAAGCAAACTAAGATTCTGCTTATGCAGATCTTTCACACCCAATCCCCCTTTGTTCTTAGATCTGCATCTCCTAGTCCACTTAACAAGATAATAGCATTTCTTATTCTTGGTCACATGTCAAAAGAATCTTCTTCTACACTTGTCAATCCTAGCAAGTATAGTTTTGGATAGAAGGAACATGGACATATAATAAACGACAATGCTAGAAATATTAGCATTAAGTAACGTAAGGCAACCTCCAGAGGAGGCATTGCCCCCCAGTCCAAAATCACATTTTTTTATTGTACCTGGCCTCCAAAAAGTCCCAATCAGCTACTCGCATGGAGGAAAAAGTCACTGGCACCCCAAGATATTTCATGGGAAAGTGCCCGATTTAACAGTCAAAGATATCAGCATATGCTTTAAGAATATCATCATCTCCCCCCACACACAGGATTTCACTTTTTTGAAAATTGATTTTGAGTCCAGAAATGAGTTCAAAAATGTATGACAACAGTTTCATGTTCACAGCCTTATCCAGATTGTGTTCAATGCATAAGACCGTGTCATCTGCATACTGCAGAATGGCCACTCCATTTTCAATAAGATCCGGTGCAAGCCCAACAATCAGGTTATTTTTCTGAGCTTGCAGCACCATTTTACACAGGCATTCGACTGCTATGTTAAACAGGAACGGCGACACGGGATCTCCCTGTCTAACCCCCTTAAAACTTTAATACGGCCGCATGGTGTTGTTCAGCTTGACACTGATTGTGCCATCGACCAGGACACTTTTAATCCACTTACACCAAGTGGTACCAAATCCTCTCATCTCGAGACATTCCAACAAAAAGTCCCAATTTACCTTGTCATGCGCTTTCTCGAAATCAAGCTTAATGACAATGCCCACTTTTTCTTAATGAAAGTACGATGCAAAACCTCATGCAAAGATAATACTCCATCCATAATGCTTCTATGTTAGATAAAAGCATTCTGATGCCTGCTAAACAATTTGTTAGCGAGAGGGGCCACCCTGTTATCAAGCACCTTAGTAACCAGCTTGTAAGGACATCTAAGTAAGCAAATTGGCCTAAACTGTTGGATCTTATTAGCTCCATTAATCTTGGGCACTAAAGTTATAATGCCATAATTCAGTCTACTAACATCGAGGCCCCCTGCATGAAAAGCAGTAAACAATCTCATAATATCCTCTTTCACAATATCCCAGCAGTGCTGACACAACTCAAACGGTATATTATCCAGGCCCGGGCCCTATTGC
Source organism: Aegilops bicornis (assembly GCA_021605145.1). NCBI lineage: Eukaryota > Viridiplantae > Streptophyta > Magnoliopsida > Poales > Poaceae > Aegilops > Aegilops bicornis. The sequence continues at coordinate 237,169,167 of CM038675.1, read as the reverse complement.
TTTTCATGGAAAACAAAGCTTTCTTCACGTCTTCTTCTGTGAAGGGTCTATTAAGTATCTCATTATCTAGCTCATCAAACCTCTCTTCTTCCCCCCATACTCCAGGGTCCAGATGAAACATGTTCCCCTGGGCTGGTCCAAAAAGATTCTTATAAAAATCAGTGGCATGCTCCAGGAGTTTCTCAGTACCCTCAATCACCGTACTCCCAACGTTCAGAGAGTGTATTGTATTTTCTCGCTTATTACCATTAGCTATTTTTTGGTAATAAGCAGTGTTAGGATCCCCCCCAAGCAACCATCTCTCATTGGATTGTTGCAACAAGAAGAGTTCCTCATTGACAAGTATTTCATTCAACTCCACAAGGAGATCAGCTTTTCTGCAAAATAATTCTTGATCTATATTTCCTTCTTCCTCTAGCCTCTCAATAGAAGCAAGTTCATCACTAATTTCCTGTTTTCTTTTTTTCTCACGACCAATTTTGTTTGATCCCCAAACTTTAAAAAACTTCTTGAATCTTTAAAGATTGATATTCATAATATCAATAGGTTTGCTAGCATTCACGCGTTGGTTCCAGATCTTGCTAACTAGAGGAACAAAATCCTCAGATTTCAACCAACACAGCTCAAATCTAAATTCTCTCTTTTGTGGGGCTCTGACAACATGGTTATCAGAGTACAATAAGAGGGCATTGTGGTAAGAAACCTCCCTAACTAGATTTTTCATATTAACAAGGGGAAACATATCCTCCCAATCATTGCTCATGAGTACACGGTCCAATTTATACAAGGTAGGATGAGCTTGGTTATTGGACCAAGTGTAGGCCCCCTGTCGGTGTCAAAATCGGCGGATCTCGGGTAGGGGGTCCTGATCTGTGCGTCAAGGCTGATGGTAACAGGAAGCAAGGGACATAGATGTTTACCCAGGTTCGGGCCCTCTCGATAGAGGTAAAACCCTACTTCCTGGTTGATTAATATTCATGATATGGGTAGTACAAGAGTAGATCTACCACGAGACCGTAGAGGCTAAACCCTAAGAGCTAGCCTATGATGGTATGATTGTAATTGTGATCGGCCTTCTAAGGACCAACCTCTCCGGTTTATATAGACACCGGAGAGGGCTAGGGTTTACATGGAGTCGGTTACAAGAAAGGAAACACAATATCCGGATCGCCAAGCTTGCCTTCCACGCAAAGGAGAGCCCCATCCGGACACGGGCCGAAGTCTTGAGTCTTGTATCTTCACGCTTCAATAGTCCGGACGTTGTACACAGTCCTGCTGTCTGGATACCCCCTAATCCTGGACTCCCTCAGTATCCCCAGAACCAGGCTTCAAGGACGGAGTCCGGCGCGCAGTATTGTCTTCGACATTGCAAGGCGGTTTCCTTCTTCGAATACTCCAAAGTACCTGTTACGACGAACATTGTCCAGCCTCCAATCAATGTTGTGCTCCTCGGCTTCAGTGCCTCAGTAATGACCATCTCCACGTGTCGAGCGAATGCGAGGAATCGAGGCATGTTTTGCATTTTCCACCCTCGATCCTCCGGGCTGACCGTCTATTTGAAGGGACGGGGATTCTCAGATCCAAACCTCACTCTCCCTCCCAGAGCTAGCATCCAACAGAGCGCTCCACGAAAAGCCACTCCAGCATGGTCGGCCGTCGCAGCTCTTCTGCTCGCCCTTCTCATTCCAAGTCTTGGGATTGGGGAGAGTGTTCAGTTCCTCATAGCCGTTTGATAGAGTTACAAACCCAAGGGTTTCTCCCACCGACGTTCATGGTCCCCATCCGAGCTGGAATAGCCACTTATGACGGAGGGGAACAAGCTGAGGGATCTCCTAACCCATCTCCGGAGGAGCGTATATGCCTCATCCCACATCTGCTGAGGGGCGTCGGGTTCCCTATCCATACATTTCTTTGCGGGCTCACAGAGTTCTCGGCCTCCAGTTACACAATCTTACCCTGCCTCTATTCTGCACATAGCGGGGTATGTTGCCCTTTGTGAGCTGTTTTTAGGCTGCGAACCACACTTCGGATTATGGAGGAAGCTGTTCTGCCTCGTCCCCCGCACCCAGGGGGAGTCCCTATGTCAACTGGGCGGGGCAGAAGTATGGCGCATTGCCGAGACCAGATACCTGACCTGTAATTATAGAATTTGAAATATGACAACGCCCTTTGTGTCTGGCAGGAAGAGGAATAACCAGACTATATCCGGAGACCCTACCAATCACGCCTCCACCAGCCTGGTTCCAGAACCGGCTTTGGGGGCGGAGGCGGACACGGGGCTAGCACCGCATAGTTCCCCGACGGAGGATGCGGATATGCGTTCGGCCACGAACTCCGAAGTGGAGAGCGCCATGAATCACCGGCGCCGGAGGGCCGTGCTCCGGAACAACATCTTTTCCGAAGAGGCTTTTAATGCCTTCAATTCAGCGGACGCATACGTCCAAGCTGCTCGGGGCGGGCTTGCCCAAGCGACGAACCAGTATACCAAATACATATGGGTAAGAAATTTTGATAAGTATGTATAGTAGTAGCCCCTGAGACTTAGAATAGTTGGGACAACTGATTGAAGGATCAATATATGCACAGGTCCTTGTGGACAAGAATGAACAATTGGCTCGACAGCTAGAGGCATGCAAGGCCCAGTTGACTGATGCGGTAGCCTAGTTAGCGGGATCCCAGAAGTCCCCCTCTGGTAATATTTGTCTCCATTATACGCAGATGTACCAGTTAGTAAATGGCTGGTGCGGTTAGTCTAACAGAAAATTTTGCAGATAATCCCGGGGTGAATCCAGAAGGCGTAATGGGTGACGAGTCGCATATCCAACGGCAGCTAAAGGCTGGCGAGCGCATCCTTACGCAGGTGACACAAGAGAAGAACAAGCTACAAGATGCCAATATTCGTCTGGACGTGGAATTAAAGGACGTTCGCGCTCAACTGGCGGACTCTGTGAAGGAGAACAAAATTCTTCGACGCGGCATTTATGGTAAGAGCTCAAGCGAACTGTGTGATAGTTCGGCGAGGAAGTTTTTTTTTTGAAAATTTTTTGCTTGCTGGAATGTTAATGGGTCGCCCTGAAGAGGAGATGCCCTCATCTGCAGGTGATTTACTGCAAGAACTTTCGCAGTTGCACGAGCGTGCCCGGCAGGTGATGCACGGCGTTGCTCAGGCCTTGTGGCCATCAAGCCTCCTGCCGAATGGCATGGGGGAACTTGCGGACCTGCTTCAAGGAGCCCGGAGGCGCTTCCGTCTATGGAAGATATCAGCATGCCGACAAGGAGCAAGAGAAGCCTGGGCATTGGTGAAGACGCGCTACACCAAGCTGGACCCGAACCATATGGCTGAAGTAGGACCGACGGCGCCCGATGGGCAAGAAATTCCCGTAAGTCTGGTATATGACCAGGTAGCGTTAGCCTCTAAGTATTCTCAACAGGATTGTAAGCTAGATAGCATGTTAGATGGTATAGAGGAGGAATATAGTCAGTCCCAGTGACTATGTAATTTAATGGGCTTAAGTAGCCCCTAGCCGGATTAAAATCATTTGTCATGGCGGACCTTTTCGCTTCAGCCCCCGGATCCTACAGTCCGGGGTGTGTCCGAATACCCGCTCGGTTATACAAAACCGGGGTATGCGTGGACACCAAGCGAATGGGTCATAAGTGCTTGAACAGACAAGTACCCAACTAGTTATGTTATATTACATGGATAGTAAGAAACATCTTCCAGGGAGAATAGTTTTGTTAGGGGTTCCTTTCCTCGGGTACGCATGCGCCAATGCACATGTCCGGACTGCGAACGATGGCGCAGCATACAAACTTCTGGGTTTTTTTGTTGTAACCAACGAATACATCCTTTGTTCACCGATCGAATATTCTCTTAAGGAAACTAGCTTTCGGCTTCACCCAGTCTGAGGTACACATCCGGCTGAACCGGCAGTAACAATCGAGAGGTGCTCCCCTTATGCCCTAGCCGAATTAACGGGAACGTAGGGCATAAACACAAGAGCCAGGAACCCAGCTTGGCAACATCTTAAGTCATATCGATGCATATAATGGTGAAGAAAAGGCACACATGGAAAAAGAACGCATATGTGATGGGCAAAAGCCATTTAAAGTAATTATGTCTAGCTTCGAATAGGAAGCCCCTGTGTATGGCTTGCACACATAGTACGGCCGGAGTGATCCGGGGGTCCACACTGTATTAAATACTTTGTGTGAAGAGAAGAAGGGGAGAGAAAGGAGAGAAAAGGGGTGGAGCATAATTAAAAAGGAGGGGTAAGAAGGCAAACACTGAGTTCGGTGTTAGGCGTAGAATCTCCGGAGTCTGGCCGCGTTGCATGGGTTCGGCTCGAGTCTGTTATCGGATGCATTACGTACGCTCCTCCAGTGAGAACTTTGTCAATGACGAAGGGACCTTCCCGTTTGGGTTTGAGTTTGTCCTTCTTCTTCTCCGGTAGGCGTAGAACGAGCTCGCCAACATTGTAAGTTTTGGCCCGCACTTCTCTGCTTTGATATCGTCGAGCCTGCTGCTGATAGAATGCGGAACAGGCTTTTGCGACATCGCGCTCCTCCACCAGGGCATCCAAGTTATCCTGTCGATCTAACTCGGCTTCCTTCTCTTCGTACATGTGTACGCGTGGCGAATCATGTATTATGTCGCAGGGTAGTACTGCTTCCGCACCGTACACCATAAAAAATGGTGTATATCCGGTGGTGCGATTGGGTGTGGTCCGCAGCCCCCAGAGTACGGAGTCGAGCTCCTCTACCCAGTGCGTATCCGATTCTGTTAGAGATCGCACTAGTCTGGGTTTGATGCCGCTCATGATGAGACCGTTTGCCCGTTCGACCTGGCCGTTTGTTTGGGGGTGGTAGACGGAAGCGTAGTCGAGCTTAATGCCCATTTTGCCGCACCAAGTTTTGACTTTGTCGTTCGTGAAATTTGAGCCATTATCAGTGATGATGCTATGGGGGACACCGTATCGGTGTACGACCCCGGATATGAAGTCTATCACAGGTCCGGATTCAGCCGTTTTGACTGGTTTGGCTTCTATCCATTTGGTGAACTTGTCCACCATGACCAGTAGGTATTTTTTCTTATGGCTTCCCCCTTTAAGGGGTCCGACCATATCCAGCCCCCAGACCGCGAAGGGCCAAGTTATGGGGATTGTTTGGAGAGCGGTAGGGGGCATGTGACTCTGATTGGTGAAGAGGTGGCAACCGACACAATGTTGGACAAGGTCCTATGCGTCTGCTCGGGCCGTTGGCCAATAGAAGCCTGTACGGAAGGCCTTGTCGATTAGCGCCGAGCCAGCGTGATGTCCGCCCAGTCCGGCATGGATTTCAGCCAAGAATTGCCGCCCTTCCTCTTCGGAGATGCACCTTTGGAGCACTCCGGTCGCGCTTTTATTGTAGAGTTCCCCTTCGTGGACCTTGTCAGCTTTAGAGCGCTGGACTATGAAGCGTGCTTCGTTTTGGTCTTCGGGGAGCACCTGCCTATTTAGGTAGGCCAAGAAAGGCTCGATCCACGGGGCAATTACGGCCATGATTTTGTGGGCCGAACATGTTATTTCGGTGGCAGAGCCTCCGATTGTGTCTGATGGTTCGGAATCTGGGGATGTGCTCGGGTCCGTGCTGGTATTGCCGGACTCCCCTTCTCATACTACGGATGGCTTGAACAGCCTTTCCAGGAATATGTTAGGTGGGACAGGGTCACGTTTGGCGCCGATGCGGGCAAGGACGCCCGCCGCTTGATTGTTTTCTTGAGCCACATGGTGGAATTCGAGCCCCTCGAACCGAGCTGATATTTTGAAGATGGCATTACAGTAGGCCGCCATTTTTGGATCTTTGGCATCGAAGTCTTCGTTTATTTGTGATATTGCGAGGTTCGAATCCCCGCGCACTTCCAGGCGTTGGATGCCATAGAGACCGCCATCCGAAGACCATGCAACAAAACCTCATATTTGGCTACATTGTTGGAGTCTGTGTAAAGTATTTGGAGGACGTACTGGACCGTGTCTCCGGTGGGAGAGGTCAGGACTACACCTGCTCCCAGTCCGGCCAGCATTTTAGAGCCGTCAAAGTGCATGATCCAGTTGGAGTATGCGCCGTACTCTTTAGGGAGTTCGGCTTCCGTCCATTCAGCGACAAAGTCGGCCAGTACTTGCGACTTGATGGCCCGCCGTGGTTTGTACATTATGTCGAACGGAAGGAGTTCGATGGCCCATTTAGCAATCCGTCCTGTAGCGTCGTGATTGTTTATTATGTCATTGAGTGGTACTTCGGAGGCTACTGTGATCGAACACTCTTGAAAGTAGTGTCGCAGCTTCCAGGATGCCATGAAGACCGCGTATGCTATTTTTTGATAGTGTGGGTGTCGGGATTTGCATGGGGTGAGGACTGTTGATACGTAATAAACCTGCTTTTGGAGCGGGAATTTGTATCCGTCAACCTCTCGTTCAACGACGAGTACTGCGCTTACAACTTGGTGTGCTGCCGCTATGTATAATAGCATAGGCTCGCCGGTGGTCGACGCTGTTAGGATTGGATTACTGGCGAGTAAGGTCTTTATTTCATCGAGTCCGGCCGCGGCTGCATCCGTCCATACGAAGTGTTCGGTGCACCGCAAGAGGCGGTAAAAAGGCAATCCCTTTTCTCCTAGCCTGGAGATAAAGCGGCTCAAAGCGGCCACGCATCCAGCTAGCTTCTGGATGTGCTTGAGGTCTGTTGGTATAGCCAACTGAGACAGAGCTCGGATTTTTTCCGGGTTCGTTCAATTCCTCTATTGGAAACAATGAAGCCGAGCAGTTTCCCCGATGGGACGCAGAAGACGCATTTTTCCGGATTCAACTTAATGTCGTATGTCCGGAGGTTATCGAATGTGAGCCTCAAGTCATCTATCAGGGTTTCGACGTGTCTAGTTTTTATGACCACGTCGTCCACATATGCTTCCACTATTTTGCCGATTTGTTTTTCCAGGCATGTTTGAATCATGTGTTATAAAAGCCATATGGCGTTATAAAAGTTGTTGCAGCTTGGTCAGACTCTGCCATCTTTATTTGATGGTATCCAGAGTATGCGTCGAGAAAACACAGCGAGTCGTGTCTAGCTGTGGCATCGATGATTTGATCGATGCGAGGGGGGGAAGGGATCCTTGGGGCAAGCCTTGTTGAGGTCTTTGAAGTCGACGCATAGGCGCCAGGATTTCTCCTTCTTTGGTACCATCACCAAATTTGCCAGCCAATCCGGATGTTTGATATCTCTGATGAATCCGGCCTCGAGTAACTTGGCTAACACTTCCCCCATTGCCTGTCGTTTGGGCTCTGAGAATCGCCTTAGGGTCTGCTTGACTGGTTTATATCCTTTTAGAATATTGAGGCTGTGTTCGGCCAGTCTGCGTGGGATGCCTGGCATGTCCGATGGGTGCCAGGCGAAAATGTCCCAATTCTCGCGTAAGAAATCTCGTAGTGCGGCGTCAATCGCGGGGCTCAGCTGTGTCCCGATGGAAGCTGTCTTCGTGGGGTCCATTGGATGGACCTAGAATTTGACTATATCGTCTGCAGGCTTAAATGAGGTGGACTTGGGTCGCTTGTCTAGTATCACGTCGTCCCTGTCCACGGGGGCCCGCAATGTTGTTAACTCTTCGGCTGCTAGGGCTTCAGATAATGCTTCCAAGGCTAGAGCTGCGGTTTTATTTTCGGCGCGAAGTGCAACGTCCGGATCACTGGCTAGAGTGATGATTCCATTGGGTCCGGGCATTTTAAGCTTCATGTACCCATAATGGGGTACAACTTGAAAGCTTGTAAATGCGTCCCGCCCTAGAAGGGTGTGGTATCCGCTGCTAAAAGGAGCCACCTCGAATGTGATTTCCTCGGACCTATAATTCTCCGCGGTGCCGAATACCACATCGAGTGTGATTTTTCCCGCACACCGCGCTTCCCGAGTAGGAATAATTCCCCTGAAGGTCGTGTTGCTTTGTTCAATGCGGCTTTTATCAATCTCCATCTTGCTGAGTGTTTCTTCATAAATCAGATTTAATCCGCTTCCGCCATCCATGAGTACTTTAGTGAGCCGAAAGCCATCTACGATCGGACTAAGGACCAGAGCGGCTGGTGCCCGGACAGCCCGGAATCGAGGTTCATCACTGGCATTAAAAGTTATAGCAGTGTCATTCCAAGGGTTTATTTTTGCCACATGGTAAATTTCAGCGGAGCTTCGACGAGCTCGCTTGCGCCTATTGTTCGAGGCAAAAGTCTTGAAGACTGTTAGTACCGTATTGTGTTCGCTGGCAGGATGTTGTTCCGCTTTATGGCCCACAAGAAGATCCTCGCCACTTTTTGCCACCTGCCGGAGTATCCAACATGCCTTAAGGCTATGAGTAGGTGTTGTATCCGGAGTACTGTGGAGCTTACATGGCCCGTCGAGCCATTCTTCCAATACGGATCCCCGCCCTGGGGTGGGCTTTGGTTCCTTGGGGGTTGGGTTGGACGACTTACGAGAGTTCGTCCGTTTAGTTCGGACAAAGGTTTTGGTGAGAGCAGTACTATCCCAAAATTCTGTTTGGGTCTTCCAAGCGCTCTCCATCGGACATTACTTTTGTACTATGGTTGCCAAGTCCGCGAAGCGTACTATGTCGCGGCGGCTTATAGCATTGAGGAGTCCTTCATCCGTGCAGTTTTTGCAGAAAAGTGAGACCATGTTCTCTTCGCGGCAGTCCCTGACCTTGTTAAGCGCAAGGAGGAATCTGGCCCAGTAGCGATGTACGGTTTCCTGGGGCTCTTGCCTGATGCGGGAGAGACAGTTTAGGTCCAGGCAGGTGTTGTTAGCAGAATCCGGATTTTGATCCGATCTAACGCCCAAGGGCGCAGGCGGTCCCGAGCTCAACAAATCGTAATCCGGAGTGCCCAATTTCTTCGGCCCAATGCCCGATTCTAAGTCCGGGACCTGGGTCAGGTTTTCCTTTGAGCAGGTCTTTGGCTCAAGGAGTTCGGTGATCTGAACATAACTTGTCCTCAAAGTTGAGGGGCAATCCGCGTGTGGTTCCTCCACTATCGCTATCTCATGGGTGGCCGGCGGGGACCTGATGTCCCTTTGGTCGGGTTTAAGCCCAATCCGGTCGTAGTATGTAGCGACTCCCAGAGCGGCGATGCAATCCAAGAGTTCGTTAAGGGAGGAGAGCTCCATTGGATCCATCTGTTCGGCAAGTTTCGAACTGACGCGAAGGTTAGGATTGATGACCCGAGAAGTCATCATCGGCGCCACCGCCGATGGGGCGGCCATGATGAAGCCGCCGAGCCGGAGCGTCTGGCCTATAGCCAGAGCCCCCTCCGAGGTAATGTCGTCCTTGACAATGAGACGAGCCATCGAGCCTTGCGGCGACGTCACAGAGGAACTCTCAATGAAAGCACCAATGTCGGTGTCAAAACCGGCGGATCTCGGGTAGGGGGTCCCGATCTGTGCGTCAAGGCTGATGGTAACAAGAAGTAAGGGACACAGATATTTACCTGTGTTCGGGCCTTCTCGATGGAGGTAAAACCCTACTTCACTGCTTGATTAATATTGATGATATAGGTAGTACAAGAGTAGATCTACCATGAGATCGTAGAGGCTAAACCCTAAGAGCTAGCCTATGATGGTATGATTGTAATTGTGATCGGCCTTCTAAGGACCAACCTCTCCGGTTTATATAGACACGGAGAGGGCTAGGGTTTACATGGAGTGTTTTACAAGAAAGGAAACACAATATCCGGATTGCCAAGCTTGCCTTCCACGCAAAGGAGAGTCCCATCCGGACACGGGCCGAAGTCTTGAGTCTTGTATCTTCACGCTTCAATAGTCCGGACGTTGTACACAGTCCGGCTGTCTGGATACCCCCTAATCCAGGACTCCCTCACCCCCCACTCATATGTATCTCATTCAAACACATAATGTTGATGATCGAGTTAAACAGGTCAGAATGTGTTGAGCGACGCCATCTTTTATTTTTCTCTCCACTATGTCTGAGGATATTGAAATCACCTCCGATCAATAATGGTGTTTGAATATGGCAGCAGAAATCTGCAAATTCACTAAGAAATTTAGTTTTATCACTCTCATGAGCCGCTCCATACACAATACAGAGGGTCCAAATTTTCTTCATACTGATATCATAGAGGGATACCTGAAGAATAAATTTACCTTTCCTCCAAGCAATTACTTCAAAATTTTCCTTTCTAACCCCACATAAGATGCCCCCAGCTTTACCAATTGAGGGGATCCATTCCCACTCAAACATTTGTGTGGGTCAAGCTTTCTGAAATAACTATCCAGAAAATTCTTTTTTAAAGTTTCTTGCAAACAAAGGAAATCTAGGGAATTGTCATTAATGATATGGGATAGGCAGGTTTTCATCCCTTTTTTTCCTGCCCCCTACAATTCCAAAGTAGAACTATCATTTATATCTTTTCCCTTTTCTCCCCCCTCTGGTGGCCAGGGCTGCCAGCTTGTTTCCTTTCAACAAGATTTTGGCTTCTAGTAGTGGGTCTAGACATAACAACGTGCACCTTTTGGCTTCTTTTTTTCCTAGACCGAACTACAGTAAATTGTTCTTCCATTTCCTCATCCCCATCACCCCAATCAGTACTAACAGGGGTTTGATCTCCTTTCCCATCAGTGATATACATCACTTCTTCTTCTATTCTCACATTCTATTCCCCCTCTTTTTTGCAATTTACCCCCTGACTATTTCAAGCTCTCTAATAATGTCCACATTAGAGAAATTATTGTCAGGTATAGCTACCCTCATTTTTAAAGCTCTAATCATAAGCTCAGGATTAGATAATGCATCAAAAGAATTATGATTAGCTGAATTACCTTCCAGATTACTCTTCTTGGAAATGGCAATAGCTTTCTCTTGCATTTTTCCTTTCATATTCTGCAAGTTCCTCAAGCTAAATCTCTGAACCTCTTCAGACATAAGAGGAGGGGCAGGGATCGCCTCTCCCACATCCTCAGAAGAAGAGGCAGGATATTGTACCAGGTATTCGGAATTCCCCATCTTGGAAAGGTCCTCTCCATCCATTTCCATAACCTGCTCACATTCCATGTCCTCATTTAGATGAGCCATATTATTATGAGGTATAGCAGCATCAAAGGAGCTTTCATTACTTTTTGCTACCTGAATCTCATCAGCATTATGCTTGGTATCATCAATATCCAGCATAGCCCGAGAGCCATGTTGATTTTCTTTGTTGTAGGCCTCCACAGCAATAGTTTCAATCAGCAACGTGCTATCCTCTGACTTGTCAGACTCCACATTATCCTCATCCTCTACATCAGCGGGGTTATCACCCCCATCGTCACCATTCTTGCTGCTTCCCTCATTTTCCCTTTATATCCAGATTTAGAGTCATTTTCCCCCACGTAGTTGTTCTCACATGGGGGGATTTTTTAGCATCCGACCCCACCTGAACTGCATCTCTTTCTCTTTCCGGATCACGCACTAGCACTTTCTCGATTTCATTGAAAAAATCAAAGAAATGTGTGCCCAACACTACCTCATAACCCCAGGGAGTTCATCCACATTGCGACAGCCCAGCCGGACCCTGACAAATTCAGGCTTGTGCAGGGTGGCCATGTCAACTTCTAGTGGGACGCCCACCAGGGAGGAAACATAGGCGATATTCCTCTCATTCCTTCTTTCCAGGGGAACATTAGCAACTTTAACCCATGCCATCTCCATAACTCTCTTTGCCCCAACATTGGCCGACCAGGGAACAATCTTAACTACCACACCACAAGATTTAAGGGTCATTCTATCATTATAGCATGCTTTTTTCACATCTCTTTGATTGGGAAAACTCATCACATAAGTATTAGGACCAATGATCCGAGAAGTGCAGTGCCACTTAGTCCCAATATAATCAGAAAAAGCCTCTTCTAATTCCTTAACACGCTTCCCCCTCTATGACAGTAATAACCACACTGGTAGATCTTTCCTTTAGCTGCTTAGCAGTGCATGAATCACGAATGTAAAAGAAGCCCTGCCCCTTGGCCTAAAAGGCACACATGGGAGCAATGCACTCCCAAGGCAGAAAGGTGACACACACCGATGCCAGATGACCCATTTTACTACATCTTTCGCAAAAGGCTTGCGGACAACTAGCAGGAGTATGACTAGTATATTTGCAAATAAGGCATGGATCATAAGCCTTGGAAGGGGGCACTTGATTGGGGGGAATTGCACGAGATGTAGCATCAGGCATCGGCTTCTTCTTGAACGCAATTGCTGCTTCAGATCCGGAGGTGTTAGGGTTTTTCTCCATGAGGGAGTCCTGGATTAGGGGGTCCCCGGACAGCCGGACTATATCCTTTGGCCGGACTGTTGGACTATGAAGATAGAAGATTGAAGACTTCGTCCCGTGTCCGGATGGGACTCTCCTTGGCGTGGAAGGCAAGCTTGGAAATACGGATATGTAGATATCCTCCCTTGTAACCGACTCTGTGTAACCCTAGCCCCTCCTGTGTCTATATAAACCGGAGGGTTTAGTCCGTAGGACAAGAACAATCATACCATAGGCTAGCTTCTAGGGTTTAGCCTCTATGATCTCGTGGTAGATCAACTCTTGTAGTAGTCATATCATCAAGATCAATCAAGCAGGAAGTAGGGTATTACCTCCATCGAGAGGGCCCGAACCTGGGTAAACATCGTGTCCCCCGCCTCCTGTTACCATCCGCCTTAGACGCACAGTTTGGGACCCCCTACCCGAGATCCCCGGTTTTGACACCGACATTGGTGCTTTCATTGAGCGTTCCACTGTGTCGTCATCGTAAGGCTTGATGGCTCCTTCGATCATCGGCAACGATGCGATCCCGGGTGAGGTTTTCCTTCCCGGGCAGATCTTCGTATTCGGCGCCTTCGTACTGCGAGCTAACTCGCTTGGCCATCTGGAGCAGATCGAAAGCTACGCCCCTGGCCATCAGGTCATGTTTGGAAACTTGAACTATACTGCCGACATCCGCGGAGACTTGATCTTCGACGGATTCGAGCCCATGCCAGGTGCTTCGCACAATCACGACGAGCATGATTTAGCTCTGCCGTCGGACTGTGTTCAGGAGAGCACACATGTAACTACTCCGGCCTTCAATCCGGAACAAATCGCGACATCTGTGGACGGATGGATGGACCCCGCCCCAGAGGCCACATACTCGGTGACGATAGCGCGGAATACTGACTTCACCTCCTACGAGACCCGTGTTGCCGAACCGTTGGATTCGTCCCCGGCCACGGACTCCATGCCGCTTGTGTCCATGCCCGTCAAATCCAATTGGGCACCGGTCATGGAGTTTACCTCTGCGGATATATTTCAGCACTCGCCTTTTGGCGACGTACTAAATTCGCTGACGTCTCTCTCCCTGTCGGGAGACCCTTGGCTGAACTACGTCCGGATAGAATGGGATGCGGACGACGAAGAAATTTGTGCCCCACCCGCCACCCACTCAGTAGCCACTGTCGATGATTTAACCGACATGCTCGACTTCGACTCCGAAGACATCGACGGTATGGACGACGATGCAGGAGACGAACAAGAACCACCGCCTGCAGGGCGCTGGATCGCCACCTCATCGTATGATATATACATGGTGGATACCCCCAAAGAAGGCGATGGCGATAAGACAGCGAGGTTGACCCCTCCAAGAAGCAACCCAAGCACCGACGTCAACGGCGCCGCTCTAAGTCTCGCCATAGCAAAAGTACTGATGCTGGCACAAGAAACAATAACAATCCGGATAGTGCCGAAGACGATGACAATCCCCTGCAGCCAGATGTAGAGCAGGAGGATGAACAAGCTAGCCCTCCAGAATAGGCAGCAGACGGAGAAACGGAGGATGAAAATTACATGCCTCTCTCCGAAGACGAGGTGAGCCTCGGTGACGAAGAATTTATCGTGCCTGAGGATCCCGTCGAGCAGAAGTGCTTCAAGCGTCGGCTTATAGCCACAGCAAACAGCCTAAAGAAAAAGCAACAACAGCTTCGAGCTGATCAATATCTGCTAGCGGATAGATGGACCGGAGTCCTGGTAGCCGAGGAATACGAACTCGAGCGCCCAACCAAGAGTTATCCAAAACGCAGGTTGCTACCTCAACTCGAGGAGGAAGCATGGAAACCTACATCACCAGCGTATGATGTGGCTGATCGGCCACCTCGTGGCCGAGACAGAGAGGCATTTCAGCCTGAAGTCCAGCCTGCACCCCGCCGCCACTTAAACAAAAATACCAAGGCCCGGGGCAACACGCGGGACCTGCGAGACGTATTGGAAAACAAGGCAAACCATGCAAGATCGATCTACGGATCACGGGGGCGCGCACCAACGCGAGACGATGACCGTCACGCCTGATACAATAAAAGCAAATCCGGCCGGGCTGAATACAGCAGACAAGACTCATATGAACTGCATCGTGATATAGCCCGGCACAGAGGCGCAGCACACCCCTATGCTTCACTGATGAAGTAATGGATCACGAATTCCCAGAGGGTTTTAAACCCGTAAATATCGAATCATATGATGGTACAATAGATCCCGCGGTATGGATGGAGGATTTCCTCCTCCACATCCACATGGCTCGCGGTGATGATCTACATGCCATCAAGTACCTCCCACTAAAACTCAAAGGACCAGCTCGGCATTGGCTGAATAGCTTACCAGCAGACTCAATTGGCAGTTGGGAGGATTTGGAACACGCATTCCTTGACAACTTCCAGGGCACTTATGTGCGACTACGGGATGCTGATGACTTGAGCCATATAACTGAGCAGCCAGGGGAATCGGCTAGGCAATTCTGGACACGGTTCCTAACTAAGAAAAACCAAATCGTCGACTGTCCGGATGCAGAGGCCTTAGCGGCATTTAAGCATAACATCCGTGACGAGTGGCTCGCCCGGCACCTCACCAGGAGAAGCCGAAGTCTATGGCAGCCCTCACGACACTTATGACCCGCTTTTGCGCGGGCGAAGATAGCTGGTTGGCTCGTAGTACCAATACAGCAAGCAAACCTGGCGTATCAGAAGCCAAGGATAGCAACGGCAAACCACAGCGCAACAAACACAAGCGCCGCAAATATGGTGAAAACACCAAAAATACGGCAGTTAATGCCGGGTTCAGGGGCTCAAAGTCCAGTCAGCGGAAAGGGCCACCCAAAAATAAAAATCCGGGTCCATCCAGTCTGGACCGCATACTCGATCGCCAAGGCCAAATTCATGGCACCCCAGAAACGCCAGCCACCAATACCAACAGAGAATGCTGGGTCTTCAAACAAGCCGGCAGGGCAGGCGCCAAGGACAAAGGAGGGTCTCAAAGCGATGATAGCGACGACGAGCTCAGATCACCGAACACAGGAGGGCAAAAGAAATTTCCCCCGCATATTCAATCGGTGAATGTGGTCAATATCACCCAAATTGCCAACTCGGACCGGATATGCACCCTTAGGGATGGCGACTTAACGGAACTAGTCGCCCCACAATATAAACTAGGGCCGGTCACTTCAACCGCACGGATCGTCCAGTTAACGCCAATCAGGGCAATCCAGTCGCAATAGTCCTCGACCCAATAATAGACGGGTTCCACCTCACTCGAGTCCTCACGGACGGAGGTAGCAGTCTAAATCTGCTTTACCAAGACACAGTGCGCAAGATGGGCATCGATCATTTGGCGATCAAACCCACTAAAGCCACTTTCAGAGGCATTATTCCAGGTGTGGATGTTAGCTGTACAGGCTCCATTGCCCTTGAGGTAGTCTTCGGATCACCAGAAAATTACCGTACCGAAGAGTTAATCTTCGAAATCGTCCCTTTCCGCAGTGATTATCAAGCACTGTTCGGACGAACCGCGTTCGCTCGATTCAACGCGGTGACACATTATGCCTGCCGTAAGCTCAAGATGCCCGGTCCACGCGGCGTCATCACGGTTAATGGCAAGGCCGAACCTTCCCTCGGCACCAACAAATACACCACTACCTTAGCAGCAGAAACAACGACCAGCACCTTGGAGCCGAACCTCGAGTCGACGTCCAGGCTCCCGAACACCGTCAAGGGATTCCAAACTACTTCGTGGAAGGATAGCCCGGCTCGTCCAGAGCTCAACTAAACACTCCGGCGAAGGCCAGGACAGGCCGAACTCAGCGGCTCAACCGCCCTCTGGCACGTAAAAATTTCTTACATTTCCCTCGCAGGTTCACCTTTGCACCGACTAGGACGGGCTACACGGTGGCAGCTCGAACGCGTAAGGGAATCCTTAGACAGTCCCCGCAGCTACCATCCGGCTATATTACGGATCCGCACTCAGGCTCTTCCCCCTGGTCTCAGCAGGTTCCGTCATCCTACTCTTTTTTTAATCACATTGCTTGTACCCATACGCATAGACGTACTATTCAAACACAACATGTATGACGTTTACCTGCTTTTATTTCTTATTGAAATCTTTTTGTCAAGTGGCATCTATACACAGCGGTACGCCTTAAAATATGCCAGGGGCTTCGTTTTACCCATAACACGGCAATAAAGTCCGAACACCTTCATGGAAGTTCGGCACCCTGAACCTATAGCATTATATGCATCAGATCCGAATCATGTCTTGGGTCAATAGTTGGGTTTGCCCGACTCCCATGTTTTGGTACCTTACGTTCCGTTATATCGGCTAAGGTAGCACCTCAGTAGAGAAAGCCGAAAACTTACTGTCATGATATGGCGAGAGCTGGTTAGCTGTTCGAGAGGTCACAAAATCTTTAAGGATTTCTCCCGCATAATGCCATAACCAATGCAGCGTGCGATGGATCGGTTTTTCCCCCATCAGGTGCTTATAGAGCCCCTAGTACGGTCTTCCGAACACCAGGGGCTGCGCCTACCATACTAAAGCTCCTATGGCTAAGTGAGAGTGATAAAGCCCTATAGTCCGATTGCACAGTTCGTTGTCTTTGAGCACCTCCTTCGAAGGACCCAAAACTGGGATAAAGAGTGCTCAGGTTTATCCTGAACACCCCCGTACTTCTTACGTGGGTGCAGAAGCCGACGACTGGCCAACTCTCAGGTTTAACATATAAAACGGCCGCACAGGAGGGTAAACTTTTATATAACAAGCGACAAATAAATGACCTTGTTCAAACATTACAAAGGACAACATGAATTGCATTCATGGGAATATAATGTCCTTTGTACATAGCTCCGCTGCAAGGTAGGATCCTTTCCGCACACTCTCATAATACTATTCAGGCTTGCGGTGCTCCTTCCCCTCCGACGGTCCTTCGGTCATCAGCTTTTAAGCATCCATCCTCCCCCAGTGCACCTTTGCACGGGCGAAGGCCATTCGTGCACCTTCTATACAGACCGACCGCTTGATGACGTCAAGTCAAGGGCAAGTGATTACAAGCCGCTTCACGAGACCGAAGTAGCTGCTTGGAATCGGCTCGGCAGGCCACAGTCGGATAACCAGATATTTCATGGCTAGTTCCGCTGCCTTATGCAGTTCGAGCAACTGTTTCAGTTGATCGGCAAAAGGCACCGGATAATTTGGCGGCAAATAGTGCGACCAGAAGAGCTTCTCTGCGGTGTTCCTTTCTTCGGTTCGGTAGAATTGGGCAGCATCTGATATGCTGCGAGGTAGCTCGGCAAATACCCCTCAGAAATCCGGATTCAAAATTAGAAACATAGTTTTCCCCTCAAATACTTGTTTTACATGGAAAAAGCCTTACCCGCCGCGATCTTTCTCGCTTCTTGGATCCCCTGCAGGGCGCTTTGGGTTTCCCCCCGGGCATCGCTCGTGGCCTGACGTGCCTTGGTGAGTTCGGATTCTTTCTCCGTTAAACTCTGCTCCAAGGTCTCGCATTTCCTTACGGCCTCTTGCAGATCCTCCTCAACTTTAATAACCCTGGCCTCGTGTTTCTCATGAAGAGTCCGCTCTGTGGCTGCATTTTTCTCGGCCTCGATAACGGCCTTCTTAAGGGCCTCGACTTCGGTCATAATCCCTAGCACACATTATGCAGCTTATTTCATACTGAAAATTTATTCGCAATAAACGCGAGCAGAGCTTGTGCATACCTTGTTTATCTCTCAACTGCATTCTCAATTGGCCAAGTTCTTCTATGGCCCGCTCCAGACTTTGATTCAGTCTGGAGATCTCCGCAGTACAAGAGGCAGAAGCCGCTACAGACGTCTGCTTGTAACAGAAGAGAAATCAATATCATTCAATGAATCTTCCTGCGATCCTCAATTCGATCCCCTGTCCGATTCTTTCTTTCACCAAACAGTGTATCAGGGGCTACTATCTATATTGTGACACTCTTCGGCAACTCATAAAACATACCTCAAAGCCTCTTATAAAGCTGATACAGGCTTCGTTCAGTCCACTCTCAGCGACTGAATCTTCTCAATCACCGCACCCATAAGGGCATGGTGTTCATCAATGATGGAGGCGTTTTTCAACGCCACCAACAAAGCATTGGACACTTCTGGATGGACAGAGGTCGCCGATGGAACAGGTACGCCCCCTCCAGTCGAGGGAGGCTGCCTGCTGGATTCTGGAGCCGTATAGATCTCTGGTATCGCATCCGGCTGGGAGCCGAACTCAGGATCGCCCCCGCCGTCAGCTATCATGGGAATCTTTACCCCCACGTGTCCGGCCCCTGAGGTTTGACCTCCAGGCTCCGCCTTCATGGTTTTCCCCTTTCCGCCTTGGCCGAGGTCCTTCTGGGACAAAGCCTCGGTGTTATGCACCTGTTTGGAGGAAGGGTCCTTTGGGGGCGTCCCATTCTCCATAGCATTTGAGCTTGGCAAGTCCTCTGATGAGGATTGTTTGGTACGGGACCTCGCCGGACTACAAAAAATATGGCTTAGGTTAAAATACTAAGCCACGATGAGTCCGGACGCCTAAAACATACTCGGATTTTATATACTTACGAGTTCATCAGGGGTTGGGCCCTCGGATCCCATGCCGGTCCGCCGTCGGCGGCGGCAGTGGACTCCTCCGGAAGAGGAGCCTTTCCCCTTTTGGGCAGCTCGACCTCCAAGTGTACGGAGGTCGTCCTCTTCTTTCTTCCCCCCGCAGGGGATTCATCTTCCTCCTCCTCCTCGTCCTCTTCGGAGGCGGAATGGCATTGCAGCCTTCGGATATTGTGTCTGAAGTGCCGCGACAATGAAGGCCACCCCGGATCTTTTTGGCCTCCTTCTTAGCCGTCTTCTTCAGCACCTTGTAAAGCGCCGGGACCAGCATCTTCGCTAGAAGTGGGATGGCCGGTTCTTCGGGCAGCGGGGCCGGACAATGGATCCGCTCTGCCTTCTTCGTCCAGCCCTGGGAGAGTTGTATAAAACACGTTAAACACTTCCTTTGGGTTACACGGATAGAAAAGTTTGATAACTTACCGAACTTGCTGGGCGGGACAGTTGGTACCCACGGTCCTCGGCGAAGTCCGGCCACGATTTGCGGGACTTGAGAAGCACCTCCCAAATGTCCTTGTGCGAGGAGCCGAAAAGCTCTCGCAAGGTTTGGTGCCTGGCCGGATCAAATTCCCATAAATTGCAAGTCCGGTGCTGACAAGGCAAGGTCCGGTGAACTAACATCACCTGGACCACATTGACAAGTTCAATGTTATTGTCTCCCATATCCTCAACGCGCGTCTGGAGCACCGACAATTCGTCAGACGAGGTGTTGGGGAACGTAGTATCATGGTGATGCATAGCAACGTGAGGGGAGAGTGTTGTCCACGTACCCTCGTAGACCGATAGTGGAAGCGTTATAACAACGCGGTTGATGTAGTCGTACGTCTTCACGGCCCAACCGATCAAGCACCGAAACTACGGCACCTCCGAGTTCTAGCACACGCTCAGCTCGATGGCGATCCCGGACTCCGATCCAGCAAAGTGTCGGGAAGAGTTCTGTCAAGACGACGGCGTGGTGACGATCTTGATGTTCTACCGTCGCACGGCTTCGCCTAAGCACCGCTACAGTATTATCGAGGTGGACTATGGTGGAGGGGGGCACCGCACATGGCTAAGAGATCCAAGGGATCAATTTTTGTGTCTATGGGGTGCCACCTTCCTCCGTATATAAAGGATTGGAGGAGGGGGAGGGCCGGCCCTCTCTATGGCGCGCCCTAGGGGAGTCCTACTCCCACCGGGAGTAGGATTCCCCCTTTCCTAGTAGAACTAGGAGCCCTTCCAAGTAGAAGGAGTAGGAGGGAAGGAAAGGGAAGGAAGAAGGAGAAGGAAGGAAGGGGGCGCCCTCCCTCCCTAGTCCAGTTCGGTCAACGGGGAGGGGTGTGGCCACCCTTTGGGGCCTTTCTCTCCTTTCCCGTATGGCCCATTAAGGCCCAATACGAATTCCCGTAACTCTCCGGTATTCCGAAAAATACCCGAATCACTCGGAACCTTTACGATGTCCGAATATAGTCGTCCAATATATCGATCTTTACGTCTCGACCATTTCGAGACTCCTCGTCATGTCGCCGATCTCATACGGGACTCTGAACTACTTCGGTACATCAAAACTTATAAACTCATAATAAAACTGTCATCGAAACCTTAAGCGTGCGGACCCTACTGGTTCGAGAACAATTTAGACATGACCGAGACACGTCTCCGGTCAATAACCAATAGCGGAACCTGGATGCTCATATTGGCTCCCACATATTCTACGAAGATCTTTATCGGTCAGACCGCATAACAACATACGTTGTTCCCTTTGTCATCGGTATGTTACTTGCCCGAGATTCGATCGTCGGTATCTCAATACCTAGTTCAATCTCGTTACCGGCAAGTCTCTTTACTCGTTCTGTAATACATCATCCAGCAACTAACTCATTAGTTACAATGCTTGCAAGGCTTATAGTGATGTGCATTGTTGAGTGGGCCTGGAGATACCTCTCCGACAATCGGAGTGACAAATCCTAATCTCGAAATACGCCAACCAAACAAGTACCTTCAGAGACACCTGTAGAGCTCCTTTATAATCACCCAGTTATATTGTGACGTTTGGTAGCACACAAAGTGTTCCTCCGGTAAACGGGAGTTGCATAATCTTATAGTCATATGAACATGTATAAGTCATGAAGAAAGCAATAGCAACATACTAAACGATCAAGTGCTAAGCTAACGGAATGGGTCAAGTCAATCACATCATTCTCCTAATGATGTGATCCCGTTAATCAAATGACAACTCTTTGTCCATGGCTAGGAAACATAACCATATTTGATTAATCAGCTAGTCAAGTAGAGGCATACTAGTCACACTATGTTTGTCTATGTATTCACACATGTATTATGTTTCCGGTTAATACAATTCTAGCATGAATAATAAACATTTATCATGAAATAAGGAAATAAATAATAACTTTATTATTTTCTCTAGGGCATATTTCCTTCAGTCTCCCACTTGCACTAGAGTCAATAATCTAGTTCACATCGCCATGTGATTTAACACCAATATTCATATCAGATATGATTAACACCCATAGTTCACATCGTCATGTGACCAACACCCAAAGGGTTTACTAGAGTCAATAATATAATTCACATTGCTATGTGATTAACACCCAAAGAGTACTAAGGTGTGATCATGTTTTGCTCGTGAGAGAAGCTTAGTCAACGGGTCTGTTACATTCAGAGCCGTATGTATTTTGCAAATAGTCTATGTCTACAATGCTCTACACGGAGATACTCTAGCTAATTGCTCCCACTTTCAATATGTATCCAGACCGAGACTTAGAGTCTTCTAGATTAGTGTCAAAACTTGCATCGACGTAACCCTTTACGACGAACTTTTTTGTCACCTCCATAGTCGAGAAATATTTCCTTATTCTACTAAGGATAATTTTGACCGTTGTCCAGTGATCTACTCCTAGAACACTATTGTAGCCTCTTGCCAAACTCTTGGTGAGGTATACAATAGATCTGGTACACAACATGGCATACTTTATAGAACCTATGGCCAAGGCATAGGGAATGACTTTCATTCTCTTTCTATCTTCTGCCGTGGTCGGGCTTTGAGTATTACTCAATTTCACACCTTGTAACACAGGCAAGAACTCTTTCTTTGACTGTTCCATTTTGAGCTACTTCAAAATCTTGTCAAGGTATGTACTCATTGAAAAAACTTATCAAGCGTCTTGATCTATCTCTATAGATCTTGATGCTCAATATGTAAGCAGTTTTGCCGAGGTCTTTCTTTGAAAAACTCCTTTCAAACACTCCTTTATGCTTTGCAGAATAATTCAACATTATCTCCGATCAACAATATGTCATTCACATATACTTGTCAGAAATGTTGTAGTGCTCCCACTCACTTTCTTGTAAATACAGGCTTCACCGCAAATCTGTATAAAACTATATGCTTTGATCAACTTATCAAAGCGTATATTCCAACTCCGAGATGCTTTCACCAGTCCATTGATGGATCGCTGGAGCTTGCTTATTTTGTTAGCACTTTTAGGATTGACAAAACCTTCTAGTTGCATCATATACAACTCTTCTTTAATAAATCCATTAAGGAATGCAGTTTTGTTTATCGATTTGCCAGATTTCATAAAATGCGGCAATTGCTAACATGATTCGGACAGACTCAAGCATAGATACGAGTGAGAAACTCTCATCGTAGTCAACACCTTGAACTTGTCGAAAACCTTTTGCGACAATTCTAGCTTTGTAGATAGTAACACTACTATCAACGTCCGTCTTCCTCTCGAAGAACCATTTAATCTCAATGGCTCGCCGATCATTGGGCAAGCCAATCAAAGTCCATACTTTGTTCTCATACATGGATCTCATCTCAGATTTCATGGCTTTAGACCATTTCGTGGAATCTGGGCTCATCATTGCTTCCTCATAGTTCATAGGTTCATCATGGTCTAGTATGTAGAATAGGATCACCATACCACTCTGGTGCGGACCGTACTCTGGAAGACCTACGAGTTTCTGTAATAACTTGATCTGAAGTTTCATGATCATCATCATTAACTTCCTCACTAATTGGTGTAAGAATCACTGGAACTGATTTCTGTGATGAACTACTTTCCAATTCGGGAGAAGGTACAATTACCTTATCAAGTTCTACTTTCCTCCCACTCACTTCTTTCGAGAGAAACTCCTTCTCTAGAAAGGATCCATTTTTAGCAACGAATATCTTGCCTTCGGATCTGTGATAGAAGGTGTACTGTACCCAACAGTTTCCTTCGGTATTCTATGAAGACGCACTTCTCCGATTTGGGTTTGAGCTTATCAGGATGAAACTTTTTCACATAAGCATCGCAACCCCAAATTTTAAGAAACGACAACTTGGGTTTCTTGCCAAACCACAGTTCATAAGGTGTCATCTTAACGGAGTTAGATGTTGCCCTATTTAATGTGAATGCAGCTGTATCTAATGCATAACCCCAAAACAATAGTGGTAAGTCGGTAAGAGACATCATAGATTGCACTATATCCAATAAAGTACGGTTATGATGTTCGGACACACCATTATGCTGTGGTGTTCCAGGTGGCATGAGTTTGTGAAACTATTCCACATTGTTTTAATTGAAGACCAAACTTGTAACTCAAATATTTGTCTCCACGATCAGATCGTAGAAACCTTATTTTCTTGTCATGATGATTTTCCACTTCACTCTGAAATTCTTTGAATTTTTCAAATGTTTCAGACTTATGTTTCATCAAGTAGATATACCCATATCTGCTCAAATCATGTGTGAAGGTCAGAAAATAACGATACCAACCACGAGCCTCAACACTCATCGGACCGCATACATCAGTATGTATTATTTCCAATAAGTCAGTTGCTCGCTCCATTGTTCCGGAGAACGGAGTTTTAGTCATCTTGCACATGATGCATGGTTCGCAAGCATCAAGTGATTCATAATCACGTGATTTCAAAATCCCATCAGCATGGAGTTTCTTCATGCGCTTTACACCAATATGACCTAAACGGCAGTGCCACAAATAAGTTGCACTATCATTATTAACTTTGCATCTTTAGGCTTCAATTATTATGAATATGTGTATCACTACGATCGAGATCCAACAAACCATTTTATTGGGTGTATGACCATAGAAGGTTTTATTCATGTAAACAGAACAACAATTATTCTCTAATTTAAATGAATAACCGTATAGCAACAAACATGATCAAATCATATTCATGCTCAACGCAAACACCAAATAACACTTATTTAGTTTCAACACTAATCCCAAA
Source organism: Aegilops bicornis (assembly GCA_021605145.1). Classification (NCBI taxonomy): domain Eukaryota; kingdom Viridiplantae; phylum Streptophyta; class Magnoliopsida; order Poales; family Poaceae; genus Aegilops; species Aegilops bicornis. Next base: position 237,144,967 of record CM038675.1, on the reverse strand, counting down.
GTATAGGGAGTGTGCGATGATGATCATATCAATCTTGGAACCACTTCCAACACACATCGTCACCTCGCCTTTTACTAGTTTCTGTTTATTCTGCAACTCCCGTTTCGAGTTACTACTCTTAGCAACTGAACCAGTATCAAATGCCGAGGGGTTGCTATAAACACTAGAAAAATACACATCAATAACATGTATATCCAATATACCTTTGTTCACTTTGCCATCCTTCTTATCCGCCAAATACTTGGGGCAGTTCTGCTTCCAGTGACCGGTCTCTTTGCAGTAGATGCATTTAGTCTCAGTCTTAGGACTAGACTTGGGCTTCTTCACTTGAGCAGCAACTTGCTTGCCGTTCTTCTTGAAGTTCCCCTTCTTCCCTTTGCCCTTTTTGAAACTAGTGGTCTCGTCAATCATCAACACTTGATGTTTTTCTTGATTTCTACCTTCGTCGATTTCAGCATCACGAAGAGCTTGGGAATTGTTTTTGTGATCCCTTGCATATTATAGTTCATCACGAAGTTCTACTAACTTGGTGATGGTGACTAGAGAATTCCGTCAATCACTATTTTATCTGGAAGATTAACTCCCACTTGATTCAAGCGATTGTAGTACCCAGACAATCTGAGCACATGCTCACTGCTTGAGCTATTCTCCTCCATCTTTTAGCTATAGAACTTGTTGGAGACTTCATATCTCTCAACTCGGGTATTTGCTTGAAATATTAACTTCAACTCCTGGAACATCTCGTATGGTCCATGACGTTCAAAACGTCTTTGAAGTCCCGATTCTAAGCCGTTAAGCATGGTGCACTAAACTATCAAGTAGTCATCATATTGAGCTAGTTAAACGTTCATAGCGTCTGCATCTGCTCCTGCAATAGGTGTGTCACCTAGCGGTGCATCAAGGACATAATTCTTCTGTGCAGCAATGAGGATAAACCTCAGATCACGGATCCAATCTGCATCATTGCTACTAACATTTTTCAACTTAGCTTTCTCTAGGAACATATCAAAAATAAAACAGGGTATCTAAACGCGAGCTCTTGATCTACAACATAGATATGCTAATACTATCAGGACTAAATACATGATAAATTTAAGTTCAATTAATCATATTACTTAAGAACTCCCACTTAGATAGGCATCCCTCTAATCCTCTAAGTGATCACGTGATCCATATCAACTAAACCATGTCCGATCATCACGTGAGATGGAGTAGTTTCAATGGTGAACATCACTATGTTGATCATATCTACTATATGATTCACGCTCGACCTTTCGGTCTCCGTGTTCCGAGGCCATATCTGTTATATGCTAGGCTCGTGAAGTTTAACCTGAGTATTCCGCGTGTGCAACTGTTTTGCAACCGTTGTATTTGAATGTAGAGCATATCACACCCGATCATCACGTGGTGTCTCAGCACGAAGAACTTTCGCAACCGTGCATACTCAGGGAGAACACTTATACCTTGATAATTTAGTGAGAGATCATCTTATAAAGCTACCGTCGAACTAAGCAAAATAAGATGTATAAAAGATAAACATCACATGCAATCAAAATATGTGACATGATATGGCCATGATCATCTTACGCCTTTGATCTCCATCTCCAAAGCATCGTCATGATCTCCATCGTCACCGGCATGACACCATGATCTCCATCATCTTGAACTATATCAATGTGTCGTTACATGGTCGTCTCGCCAACTATTGCTCTTGCAACTATTGCTATCGCATAGCGATAAAGTAAAGCAATTATTTGGCGCTTGCATCTTATGCAATAAAGAGACAACCATAAGGCTTCGCCGATTAAGATAACTTCAACAAAACATGATCATCTCATACAACAACTTATATCTCATCACGTCTTGACCATATCACATCACAACATGCCCTGCAAAAACAAGTTAGACGTCCTCTACTTTGTTGTTGCAAGTTTTACGTGGCTGCTACAGGCTTATCAAGAACCTTTCTTACCTACGCATCAAAACCACAACGATAGTTTGTCAAGTTGGTGTTGTTTTAACCTTCGCAAGGACCGGCCGTAGCCACACTCGGTTCAACTAAAGTTGAAGAAACTGACACCCGCTAGTCACCTGTGTGCATAGCACGGCGGTAAAACCAGTCTCGCGTAAGCGTACGCGTAATTTCGGTCCGGGCGCTTCATCCAACAATACCGCCAAACCAAAGTATGACATGCTGGTAAGCAGTATGACTTATATCGCCCACAACTCACTTGTGTTCTACTCGTGCATATGACATCTACGCATAAAACCTGGCTCGGATGCCATTGTTGGGGAACGTAGTAATTTCAAAAAAATTCCTACGCACACGCAAGATCATGGTGATGCATAGCAACGAGAGGGGAGAGTGTTGTCCATGTACCCTCGTAGACCGATAGCGGAAGCCTTATAACAACGCAGTTGATGTAGTCGTACGTGTTCACGGCCCAACCGATCAAGCACCGAAACTACGGCACCTCCGAGTTCTAGCACACGTTCAGCTCGATGACGATCCCCGAACTCCGATCCAGAAAAGTGTCGGCGAAGAGTTCTCTCAGCACGACGGCGTGGTGACGATCTTGATGTTCTACGGTCGCAGGGCTTCGCCTAAGCACCGCTACAGTATTATCGAGGTGGAGTATGGTGGAGGGGGGCACCGCACACGGCTAAGAGATCCAAGGGATCAATTGTTGTGTCTATGGGGTGCCCCCTTCCTCCGTATATAAAGGAGTGGAGGAGGGGGAGGGCCGGCCCTCTCTATGGCGCGCCCTAGGGGAGTCCTACTCCCACCGGGAGTAGGATTCCCCCTTTCCTAGTAAAACTAGGAGCCCTTCCAAGTAGAAGGAGTAGGAGGGAAGGAAAGGGAAGAGAGAAGGAGAAGGAAGGAAGGGGGCACCCCCCCCCCCTCCCTAGTCCAATTCGGACTAGTCAATTGGGAGGGGTGCGGCCACCCTTTGGGGCCTTTCTCTCCTTTCCCGTATGGCCCATTAAGGCCCAATACGAATTCCCGTAACTCTCCGGTACTCCGAAAAATACCTGAATCACTCGGAACCTTTCCAATGTCCGAATATAGTCGTCCAATATATCAATCTTTACGTCTCGACCATTTCGAGACTCCTCTTCATGTCCCCGATATCATCCGGGACTCTGAACTCCTTCGGTAAATCAAAACTCATAAACTCATAATAAAATTGTCATCGAAACCTTAAGCGTACGGACCCTACGGGTTCGAGGACAATGTAGACATGACCGAGACACGTCTCCGGTCAATAACCAATAGCGGAACCTGGATGCTCATATTGGCTCCCACATATTCTACGAAGATCTTTATCGGTCAGACCGCATAACAACATACGTTGTTCCCTTTGTCATCGGTATGTTACTTGCCTGAGATTCGATCATCGGTATCTCAATACCTAGTTCTATCTCGTTACCGGCAAGTCTCTTTACTCGTTCTGTAATACATCATCTCGCAACTAACTCATTATTTACAATGCTTGCAAGGCTTTTAGTGATGTGCATTACTGAGTGGGCCCGGAGATACCTCTCCGACAATCGGAGTGACAAATCCTAATCTCGAAATACGCCAACCCAACAAGTACCTTCGGAGACACCTGTAGAGCTCCTTTATAATCTCCCAGTTACGTTGTGACGTTTGGTAGCACACAAAGTGTTCCTCCGGTAAACGGGAGTTGCATAATCTCATAGTCATAGGAACATGTATAAGTCATGAAGAAAGCAATAGCAACATACTAAACGACCAAGTGCTAAGCTAACGGAATGGGTCAAGTCAATCACATCATTCTCCTAATGATGTGATCCCGTTAATCAAATGACAACTCTTTGTCCATGGCTAGGAAACATAACCATCTTTGATTAATGAGCTAGGCAAGTAGATGCATACTAGTGACACTATGTTTGTCTATGTATTCACACATGTATTATGTTTCCGGTTAATACAATTCTAGCATGAATAATAAACATTTATCATGAAATAAGGAAATAAATAATAACTTTATTATTTTCTCTAGGGCATATTTCCTTCACGAGGACCAGTCCAGGCCTTTCTTGACCCAGGATGTAAGCCACAGGGGGGGCGCCGGATCGGAACTCGGGAGAGGCGGCCCATTCCGTGTCGCGCGGCACAGTGATATAAAACCACTGATGTTGCCACTCCCTGACAGAATCATTAAAGGGTCCCGTTGGCCATATGACGTTGGGCATCTTGCTGACCATAGCGCCCCGCACTCGGCGTGCTCGCCGCCCACCACCTTGGGCTTCACATTGAAAATCTTCAGCCATAAACCGAAGTGCGGCGAAATACGGAGAAAAGCCTTGCACACGACAATGAATGTCGAGATGTTGAGAAAGGAATTAGGGGAAAGATCATGAAGATCGATACCATCTTAATACATGATTCCCCGAACGAACGGGTGGAGGGGAAACCCTAGCCCGCGGACAAAGTGAGGGAGGAATATAACCCTCTCGTGGGGTTCCGGAGTTGGGACGATCTGTCCCGCCGTCGGGAGACGGTGGCTGATTTTCTTGGCCAGGTACCCGGCCTCCCGAAGCTTTTTGATATCCTTCTCTCCGACGGTAGAGGCCATCCATTTGCCTCCTGCTCGAGATCCGGACATCTTCGGAAGACCTTTTTTGGGCGGAGAAGACGAACGCTTGGGTGCTGGAGCTTGAGCAGAAGGAATGAATCGGGAAGTAGAAAGTGTGGGTGCGAAAGGGAGTCCTTATCCCCTTATAAAGGCAGCAGAGATTCTGCGCCTCCCACTTGCCTTGTAAAACCTCTTATTCCCCAAGCGCCGTAATTGATGGCGCGGTTGGGTTACCCACACCTGTATTGATGAGAATCCCGTGATAAGGGGACACGATCTCTGCTTCGACAAGACATGCCAAGGAAACCGCCTCGCGATATCTGCAGTGGCTGGTTGTGAAAACGGTTTGAATAATGACCGGGCCGTGGTGTGATGTCATGCGGCAAAATGCGTCAGCAGATCAGATTTGTGGAAATATTATTCTCTCTGCGGTAGTATGTGGAACTTGTTTTGCAGAACCGGACACTATCCTTGTGTTCAAAATCTTCTATGGAGTATTCGGAGGAGGAACCCGCCTAGCAATGCCGAAGACAATATGCGCGCCGGACTCATCGTCATTGAATCCTGGTTCAGGGGCTACTGAGGGAGTCCTGGATTAGGGGGTCCTCGAACAGCCGGACTATATCCTTTGGCCGGACTGTTGGACTAAGAAGATACAAGATTGAAGACTTCGTCCCGTGTCCGGATGGGACTCTCCTTGGCGTGGAAGGCAAGCTTGGCAATATGGATATGTAGATCTCCTCCCTTTTAACCGACTCTGTGTAACCCTAGCCCCTCCGGTGTCTATATAAACTGGAGGGTTTAGTTCGTAGGACAACAACAATCATACCATAGGCTAGCTTCTAGGGTTTAGCCTCTACGATCTCGTGGTAGATCAACTCTTGTAATGCTCATATCATCAAGATGAATCAAGAAGGAAGTAGGGTATTACCTCCATCGAGAGGGCCCGAACCTGGGTAAACATCGTGTCCCCCGCCTCCTATTACCATCCCTTTTAGACGCACAGTTCGGGACCCCCTACCTGAGATCTGCCGGTTTGGCACCGACACTCCACCCAACCCCCCCCCCCCAGATCTCGCCCGCTTGGCGCGCTCCGCTGCCTCATCCCCGTGCTCAGTGTCGTCGGAGCCCGACGCCATCTTCTTGTTGGTGGAGAGGTCATCGTCGTCCGCTTCCCTAGACTAGGAGAAGCGCCCGCGTCCCCAGCCGCGACCGAAGTGACCGGCCCCGCGCCCCATCCGGCCAGATCCGACCCCTCATGCCTCCCTCCACGATAACTCCGATCGCCTTACTCCTCCATCACCTTGGGCTCACTCGGGGAAGAAAACACCACCTCCGCGAACGATCTATGATCACCACCAATCTTCCCCTCCCACCACCGAAACGAGGACGAGATTTTTGATCTAGGGTTCCTCGGTGCCTCCCAGAGATGGGAAAGGGCAGCGTCTAGGTCAAGAATGGGGTGAGCCGCTTGGGATTGGGCGTTTGTACCCCTCGCACAGCCAACATCCACGCCATGGATCCCCCAATCTCCGTCCACGTGGCTAGCATCCGCGGCGGGCGGTGCCACCACGCCCGGGCACGGACCCAGGATGCCTGGGGCCCGAGTGAACCCACCTGCACCGAGTCACCCCGACGCGTGCACTTCGCCCCCACCGAGACGTGCCACGCTCCCGTGTACCGTCGGGTCGTTCGCCGGGATCCGATCGTGAACCCTAGCGAAATGACACGGGAAGGCCACGATCTGAACGATGTCAACGCCTTCCCCCTCGCGAAGATAGCGCGCGTCCACCGTGACCCCCCTCTGGTCGATCAACACTAGCCGGAGAGCGCCTCGTCGGAGGAGGATCTCCCCATCAGCGAAGGTGACGGTGTGCGCCGTGGCGAGGTCCGGTGCGAAGGAGACGTGCTAGCATACGTCGCACGCCATCAGGGCAACGGCCGCGCAGATATTGTGGTAATCCTGCAACGAAAGCAACAGAAGAGAAAATGAGTTAGCACTAGAACCTACCTTGAAGTTCCGAGCCGCCTGCTCAGCAGTCGCCCGAAACTCGAGGACTACACCCAGTGGGTGTGCTGGCGCGCCCCCACGGAAGATTACAAGAATAAATAACAAAAGCAAGAAGCATAACCACACGGCTGCCCGCGTTGCCAGGAACTCATGCATATACTGCTGGAGAGCTGCAGCCTGGGCCTTGAACCGGGCCTGGACATCCTGCGCGGTCATGTTCAAAACAGTCGTCCCGCCCCCAGGCGTCCACTCTGGTGGGGCGGCACTTGAAGCCTCGGCGTCGGGGGCCGATGGTGCTAGCGGCCGTGGCGCTGAGGCCACCTTCTCCACATGACGGCGTGTCAGAGTACGGACCGCAGGGGTCGAGCCCACCAACAACTCGCCACCGACTGGCGGCACCAGCGGCGCGTCAGGCCGACTGCTCTAGGCGTCGGCAGTCGGTGTATGTGGGGGCACCTCCGCCTTCGAGACCACGGGGTCGCCTCCCCCCTCTCCAAGACCGGCTGGTCACCGCCGGCCCCTCCAGTCGGTGCCTGGCCATCTGGCACCTGCGGCTCCGCGGGCTGCTGGACAGAGGGCTCCGGGGCATGGTCGTGGGTCACCGTTTCCGCCTACGCCTTGGCGGCCGCGTACGCCTGCTCCTTTGCCGCCGCATCAGCCTCCGCCTGTGCCGCCTTGGCCGCCTCCTCCTTCTCCCTCTCCTCCCGCGCCTCCCGTGCGTTCCTCTGTGTCGCCTCCTAAAGGTCGGCAAGCGGGTCCACACGGCGGGGCTCTGCAGAGCCGGCCACCGCCCCAATCACCGAGGCAGACGGGGCCTGATAAAGAGAGAGCAGGGCCCTGTTCGAGCCATACAAGAACTAAGAAAAAATTGTGAGAAAGAAGAAAAGCGAACACAAAGAAAGACCAAACACTTACGCTGACACTATCGGAGGCTGCTTTTGGGCCTTCTGGAATTGGGCCCCCTTCGCGGCGGCCTCTTGCCGCCTGGTCGCGGCGGCCGTGTTCTTAGGCTTCTTGGCCCGGCTGCCATACAACCCGGCATCGGCTCGGCGCTTAGGCGCGCTGCCTGGTGCAGTTGGCGCGGGCGAGGAGCTGGCGCCCATTCTGTCGGTGTCGCGGCTGTGGCGCGGCTCGCGGTCCTCCTCGTCATCATCCGGCCAATCCTCAATGCCGCCTCCCGAGGGGCCACCTGCTCCACCATCACCGCCTATGGCGTCGTCCTCTTCCATGGCGGCCACCCCCAAGTCAGGATCGTCCACATCACGCATCGACCGGTCCAGCAGGTACTCCTGGCCCGAGGCCAGGGCGTCGGCCGCCGACTGGGTCGAGAAGATCTACATCATGGCCGACTGATCAGCCAGCAAAAAAGAACCTGGACCAATGAAGGAAAAAAGAATCAAAAGACTCACCGTAGGCGGCGGGTGTGCGCGGCTGTATGGCGGCTTGCCGAACCGCCACTCCTTCTCCGAAAGCTTGCAGTTGGAGAAGTAATTCACCAGCCGGACCACCTCCACGTCTGACAGCTCCTTGGTGCTCATCCGGCATGGGTCCCGATGCCCGCTCATGTGGCAGATGATATGGGGCCGGGCTTGGAAGGGCAGAACCCGGCGCGTCATGAAGGCAGTCAGCAGATCCGAAGCCTTGACGCCCTCCGACTCCGTCATCACCTGAATCCGGGCGAGAGCGGTGAAGGAGGCAGCCGACAGGTGCTTCGGCGTAATGCCAGTTCGCGCGGGATCCGGCCGGCGGGCCGGCTGCAAAAGCCGGCAGGTTGACGTAGTCCATCATTGGATAGATGTTCTTGATGTAGAAGTAAGATTTTTGCCATAGCTTGGCCGACTGCAGCAAGGCAAGCTTGGGAAGCGGACCCCGGTGCCCGAGCGCCACAGCGACGAAGGCCCCGCACTGAGCTGCCTCGTTCTTGATGGCAGTGCGGAGCTAGAGGTAGAAGAACTCCCCTAGAGCTCAAGGGTGGGGAGAGTGCCGATGTAGCCCTCGCAGAAGGTGACGAAGGCGGCCAGCAGCACCACCGTATTCGGTGTGAGGTGGTGCGGCTGGACTCGATAGAAAGTGAGGAACGAGCGGAAGAAGCCGCTCGCCGGCAGGCCGAAGCCGTGAAGAAAGTGCGACCGGAAGATGACATGTTCGCCGTCCTCCGATGACGGCGAGATCTCCGCCTCGGGAGGAACACGCACCTTTACGTGCGTCTCGCGAGGAAGCCGGCGCGTCTAGCGAAGTAAGGCGAGGTGGTTTTCATGGACATTGGAGCCATCCCAATCGCTGGCCCGTTCATGCGCCATGGATATGGGTGCTCGACGGAGGCGTGACGCAGCGACGAGCGGGGAGTCCGTGGCGGAGCAAGAAGGCCGCAGTGCGAGGTGGCCCGGCGACGGCAAGCTGCTGCAGTGCCTCGGCGAGAGGAAGGGGCGCAGCGGCAGCAAGAGGAAGGAGAAATACAGAGGGCGCGCATGCGTTCTGCCGCCTCCTCCCCCTACTTATAGCCCCCTGACGGCGGAGCAGAGGGGGCGAGATGTGGGGGGTCATGGGATTAACTGCATCCACTCCCCCCATGACCCCGCATTTTACACGCCTTAACGACGTGTAATAAATGCGCCACAGAAGCCCAACCGCCCGCCTCGGCCGCAGCGGATCCGCGCGCATGCCAAGGCCCTATAGTGGCAGGCCCCGGCCTGCGACAGCATCCCGTAACGTGCGTGGGCTGGCAGGCCGGCTTGGCCTGCTGGCGCCGCGTGGCGGGCAAGCAACGGGCGGCAAGCCTGTCATCCGGTTGGCGAGCCACCCGGCCCCTACCACGACATTTCAAATCCACCAAGCGGCCCGCCTGGCCGCAGCCGGCTCCTAGCTGTCGGCGCCCCTAGAAGACGGACGAAGAAACTTCAACAGATCACTCGGGTAGGAAGCTGCTGAGGCTTCTCGCCTTATTAGCCACGGCGCCCCACCAGCTTCGGGGACTACTATCGGAGTAAATGACCACGGGTGGCCTCATCAGCCCCCTAGATATTTCGAGACATCGGGGCTAGCTGCGCCCCTGACATCTCCAAGATGAACGACCATCTTCTTGGGCCGGCTGGTCTGAGCGGCCGGCTGCTAGAAGGCGGCAGAGCCCCAGAAGGCGGCCGCGAGGGGAGCCGAATCCTAGAAGGGGGCCATGAGTGAGGGACGACTCCTAGCAGGCGGCCCCTTGCCCCCTCAAAGTTTGCACCCCCACTAACCACGACAGGACGGGGCATGGCTACAGTGCGGCCCGCCACCCCCGAATCCAGGACAGAGCGTGGCTACAGTGCGGTGTACCAAGCAGACACCCCTCACCCAGCGCGACACGGTACCCACGTGGCCCATGACGTCACCTACGCCAGGAGGAGCCATGCTCCCATGATGACCGGTCGGTACGGCCCGCAGGCGGCGGGCCCTACCTGTCGGCGATCCCTAGAAGGCGGCGAATCCCCGAGCAGGCGGCAACGAGGGCAGGCCGACTCCTAGCAGGCGGCCCATCTCCCCCTTGGATTTTGTGTGCCATTAACCAGACAAGACGGGGTGTGGCTATAGTGAGCGCCCGCCCGGGCGGCGAGCCACGCCTCCTCCCCCCCGCGACAAAGCCTCTGTCATTAGAGGCAAGGCTCTGATACTCATGGCCGGTGTGGCTCGCGGTGGCGAGCCCCTACTGTCGAGAGCACGGTCAGCGGGCCCCATCAGTCGGTGGAGAAGCCGGCGACCAGAGGCACTGACGGACGGGTCCTACACCCGGCCGGATTACCATTGTACCCTTGGGGGTAGGCCTAGATAAACCCCCCAAGCTTCCTCATGCAAGGGGTTCACAACCTTAGAGATCAGACATGCCATACAGAGAGAGTGGAGTAGAGCTAGACTTGTTCTTCTTCCTCCCCTGGCCAAACAGCTTAAGGATCAAGCTTTTAGCTACCTTGTTGAGATAGTGGTCATGCGGAGACCCCACAGAGCAGGACTAGGGGTGTTATCTCCTAGGAGAGCCCCGAACCTGGGTAAGATTCGCCGCCGTAGGCTGTCTTACTCACTCCCGCTTCTATAGCCCGGCGACGTACTCTTGTCCCCCTCCATGATAAGCCACCCCCTGGCATATGTCGCACAATATCCCTGACAAGTTAGCAAAAAGCTTGAAAATGCATAGTGCTATGCGTCACTGTAAGCACAATCTTCGGGAGCTCTGGTGTGCGAAGATGGCATGGAGAGGACAGCATCTGCAAAAACTTCTGCTGAAGTCTGGGGAACTGGAGGAGTTGCAACTGGAGGGGCAACTGAGGCAGTGGCTGCAGGTGCTGAGGTTGTAGCTCTTGTGTCACTAACTAGCACCGCTGCAGACCTATGTGCTCCAGACACTCCCTGATATGCCTCTGTTGTAGTTCTTCCTCTCCTGTCCTCTGCTTCTTCTTGAAGTTGCTCAACTGCGGTCTGAATCTCTGTGACCTTCCAGTCTAGATCATAAAATTTTGTTTCAATGATCCTCTCAGGACTTTCTTGATTTTGAGTCAGGGTGGCTAGTCCTTTCTCATTTCTTACTCTTGCTTCAAGCAGATAGCTGAGCTGATCCTGCATAGTCTTGAGATTCACCGCTGATACATCTGGCATCTTGAAAGTCTTTGCTGCTTGTGCCTTCTCTCTCTTCTCCTGATCCTCTATAGATGTAGGATGTCACTACTGCAGGATGCTGCTAACGCGACACTACGATCGGAGACCCTTCGACGAAACTGTGTGCGATGCCATAATCGCAAACGGTGGTGTAAAAAACCGTCAAAAAAGGTGCAAAACGTTTGCGATGGAGGATGCATCAAACACGGTTCAGATTTTAGTTGTGTGTGCAATGCAGGGCATACGGTTCAGCTCAATTAACTGCTTGCGGTGAGGAGGAACAAAAGAAACGGGAAGCCAGATGAAGGTGTGTGCGATGTACAGCATACGGTTCACTCAGAAGAATTGTTTGTGATTAGGCAACACAAAAGAAACGGTCAGCCAGATCAACCTGTGTGTGATATACGGCATGTGGTTCACTCGGATGAACTGTTTGCGTTGAGACATGAGAATAGAAATGGTTCAACTTAACAAGATGAGTGTGATACGCGGCAAACAGGTCTGTAATCAAAAACGTGTGCGAAGACCGATAACAACACAGACAGGACCAATAACAACACAGACGATTACTGCTAACAAGCCATGTGTGTTGTGAGCAAACAATTGCGGGTATACAATTGTGAGTGATTTATGAAAACATCACTAACGGGTTCCATTGTTTAGTCCATGTGCGATGTGATTTTCTTTGTCCGCCCAACATCTACGCTCTGTCTACAAAGCATCAACATATATACTTAAGAAGATAGCATTGCATAACCAAATTAAGCATACAATTACACAAGTGACTACACACATAACATTTCCACACACCAAAGTAAGCATTTACATGCATACTAAAGTAGGAGAAACGAGGATCTAATCATCTACTTATTGTTGTGACGACACTTGCCATTGCTCTGCTTCCGGCTGGATCCCTGGCCGTTTTGGGGAAGGAGGCACTTCCTCATGTCAACGATCCGCCTGTACATGTCGTAGCTCATGTACGCCTCCTTAGCCGCTGCATTACGGCGTGAGCTTTGTCGAGTTTCTCAATCCGGGCCGAGTGCCGTGCACGCTTGTCCTTGTTGCACAAATCCTTCATGTCTCTGTAGTAAAATTCGATGATGGCCTCGGCGAGGTGAACCAGTGAGTCCTTCACATGCTCCTTGCTGCCCCAGATCTTGTATTGGCCCTGGATGTCGACAAGATTCTGGCAGGCGATGCCCGAATTCTCGAGCGCCTTTACATCGTTGGTGATGTCCACCGTAGCGAACATGTAGTGGGGGCTGTTGACAAACCTGGCGAAACGCTCACAAGGCCTTGTGGCTAGGCAGTAGTGGTAGACGAGGATGTGGTGGCGCATGCACATCTGGGCGACAGCGACCTTGGGACGAGACCCGGCATGAGCACATGTGTACTCGAGGTCGAACCCGACCACCTTGTACTTCTCCTTGGCAAGCAACAGCTCCATGATGTGGATGGAGTGCTCCACCCAGACCGGGTCGTTGGTGTACACCACCGAGAGGTCCATGAACCTTCTGTGGGTGTCCACCATGGCACACATGGTGAACTGCTGCTCGTCGTCGGCAGCCGCTCGGAGCGCCATTGGAGCCGTGCAGGATACCCTCTAAGAATTTCTCGTGGTGGGTGTGCTTCTTGCAATGGTGGAGCGCGGTCGAAAGGTTGAAGAGACACAAGGGTTAAATGACCGCTGTAATAAACAAGGGTCGGCCGGCCTATAATCGTCATGTCTTGTCACGGCGTTCATAGCGGAGGATTCCAGTGCACGCTTGACAACACCGCACCGCACGCGTGGGCTCAAAGAGGCGCCAAATATATTGTCGGTGAGCCTGTTCCCATGCTACTGCGCAAGCTTCCCGCCTGGCTAGTTTGGCCACGCGTCGGCTAGAAGAGGGACAAATCGTGGGCGTTTATTGGAAAAAAGCTTTGTAAAAACAAAGTGTGTGGAATGACTTCCGTCATAAGTTTACCCATGGGTGATGAGGTCAAAGTTACACAGAAGGGTGATGATGGACACTCGAGTGCGATAATTAATTCTGCGCTCTACAGTGCACACGGTGGAAGAAACCAACTGTGTGCAATAATGTCGAAGATCGCAGTCGAGTTAGCTATACAGATCGTGTGCTGTGAGATCGACAAGGTAAACCGATTCGAGAATGGTTAATAAAATCTAAGACCATTGCATATTAAGGTGAAAATAGTGCTAGCAATATACAAGTCACATACGATGCCATTTCAACGATTGTACCACAAAAGCTCGAAATATTACAAGGTTCAAATTCCAGAGTTATATGGCTCAAATTCGACGATTACAAGGTTCAAACTGATATTAGAAATGAAATTAAGCTCATCAGCTGCAAACGCTCGCGCTGATCCGCTGAACATGGATAACAGAGAGGTTCAAACTAATATCACCGCTTCTAAGTCTGGCTTCGGAACCTCACAATTTTTGCAAAGGGGTCAGCCACTGAGAAGTCATGTATGGGGTTGACACGATGACTTCCGATTACTCTGTCATCTGAAGTTCCAAAATGAAATTCAGCATTTTTGGAGCCTACTCCATTCTGCCGCAGGCGCCAGCGCTGATCAACAAACCATTCATTTTTGCGAAATAAATGTAGGGCAAACCTCATTTCCTTCAGCACCCTTGCTCTGAGAACAAAGAACCTGGCGAATATAATCTCCGGTAAGGTCCCTCGGTAGGAGTTCAAACTAATTTCTGAGAGATGCAGATCTAGGCATTTGACGTGATTGTTATATTGTATCACATTATCAACCACTGGGCCTAATCTTATCTGCAAAATAAGAAAACGTGTTAGTGCCTACATGCAGTTTTGAACATTACTACATGCCTATTTGGTTTGCAGGATTTGTAAAATGCACTAACATGCCATCTTTGATCTGACATGATTAACATGGGCCTTTTATTACATTCTAGAAAAATGTAGCCTTCTTCACAAGAGGTTGGAGTTGATGAAAAGTTCCCTAAGAAAACTAGTACAGATGAATCAAAGGAGAAATGCTTATTGATTGTAACCATATGGATCAAGCAACCAATATGGGGGTGGAACATGTATGTACTGAAATCCTCCAAAAGAATCCTTCAGAAATCGTAGTACATTGTCATTGTAAACTTGGAAAAAGGTGTCACAAATTAAACTCCCTTATGGTTAACATTTAACAGGAAAGGAACATCACCTCGATATATAGCATCTCTAGGCACAGAAAGCATCTCAGAAAACTGACAACTTGATCCAGGTTGGGGCCGATAGATTCTAGTGCCAAGACCTTCACTGTGCGCAGTTTCGGGGTCAAGCTTGTCAGAATCATTTTCTGAATGACAGACGAACAAACATCTTCAAAATTAGAAATAATGTTAATTTGTAGAAGGAGAGGTAGAAGGCGGCTGTTGTACCTGAACGGGTGTGGATCCAATAACAAGTTTCGAGTATTTGTCAGACGAGTAGCCCACCACTGTCAATTTCGGCGCAGAAATGACATTGATTCTTGATGAACCTTCTTGATCAACTACAAAGTAATCTTTCAAGTGCAGGTGTGTCCTCATGACCATACCGTGGTACACATCTTGTGATGTCTTCCTGCCGCACCAGCAACACACATAAATAGTCCGGAGAGTCATGAAGGTGATGTGGAAGGTACTCAACCCATTGATCGCCTAAAGACGAAGGTACTCGAGTGCAGTACAGCCACGGAGCAGGTGCTCCATGTCAGCGTTTGAGAGGCAGATGGCGACGAGCTTGAGGTAATTCAGTCGTGGTAGAATAAGAGCGGGCGTGTCATTAAGGGTGGGGGGGTGGCAGTTCCTGAACTTGGCGACGCGCAGCGTGGGCGCGAGGCGGAGTGCGGACGTTGGTAGCGACCGCATATGCCCATCATAAAAAGTGAGCTCGTCGAGCTGATCTAGGGCGGGGGATCGGAACCAGTCGTCAATCTTGGCTCGTACCTTGTCGTTGGAATGGAAATTGCCCATTCTAAGGCCTTTGGTTGGGCCAAGGTGACTGCCGAGTGTGACGCCCGGGTAATTAAGCTACAGTAATCCCCGCTAATGATGCCACGTCACCTCGATTCTTTGTGGATAAACTTCGCGTTAGTTGAACCTAGTTCGAATTTCAAATTCAAAATCGAGCAAACAATAAAAGTTTCAAATATTAAAAATTTAAATGTTCGGAGTGAACCAAATAATACATAGGTAATTATGGTGGAGAAACCAAACTTTGATAAAATGATTAAAGGCCCTAAAACAATAGAAACAATAGTGAAAACAATTAAACAAATGCCTATTGAATTTATAAAATACTACCACTATTTTATTATGGGTTAAGAATTAATCTCGTAGTAGTTTATTGGTAAATACAAATTAGGCACTAGTGGTAATTTTATAAAACTAAAAATAAAAGAAACTACAAATAAAAAGAGACAAGAAAATACAAAAAAACAGAAAAGAAAACTAACAAAAAAAAGGAAAAGAAAACCCCCGAGGCCAACTAGGCCTCGGCCCTTGATGTTTGCCGAGCCCAATTGGCCCAGCCCGGCCACACCTTATCCCCACACCCCCCCATAAACCCTAACCCAACCACCGCACATCGTTCCCACCCCTCCCGATCCAGATTGGATCGGCCAGTTACTCCCCTCGCTCGCTTCGTCCCTCCCCCACGAACGGATCTGGATCGGGGCAAGCCGCGCCCGACCGTCGCCCGCCGTCGCCGCGCTTCTACCTCGTGGCTTGCGCCCGTGCAGAAAGGAACCGCCGCCTCCCGCCGGAAACCGTCCCGACGTCGCCGGCGCCCTCGACAACGCCGCCGCTCGACCCCGTCGCCACCACCACCGTCGCCTCGCCTGGACCTCACTGGAGCCGCCTCGCCGGATCTCCTCCCCGTCTCCGTGGTCGTCGCCGTCCTCCACCCCACGGGTCGCCCTCGAGCCCAATGCCATGCCACTCCCGCTCCCCTATGAGCCGCCACCTCCTCCTCCCTCTCCTCCTGCAGGCGTGCGTGTCGCCTCACTGCCTTCGGCGCCCGCTCCGTCGTGGTGGCCTTGCAGCCACGCGAAGCCCACACCGCTACAGAGCTCACTCGTCGTGGCCTTCCCCCCGTCCTTTGCCCGGCCGTCCCTTGCGCCGTTGCACTGCGTCTGACCCACAGCACCGGGCCCGTCCGCCCCGCCCGCGACGATGTCGCTTCGCGCCAGCCCAGCTCCGGTCCCCTCCGCCCCATCGCCTGTTCGGCCGGCGCTCGTCGACCCACAGGCGCCAAGGCCCGGCTCTGCCGTGACACCTCGGTGGGTTACGCCCGCACCCTGGGGCTCCGCCCCGTTTCGCCAGCACCCCTGCGCCCGTTACCCGTGCCCATTCGCCCGCTATGGTCCCTGGACCATTGACAGTTGGGCCCCGCCCCCTGGGCCACTTACACGTGGGCCCAGCCCCCTGTAATAAAAAAAGGGAATTAAAAAAATATTAAATAAATAAATAAATAATAATTAAGGTAATTAAAATATTAATTAATTAAGTTAATTATCCTGATTAGATTAACCTAACCACTAATTAAATTAACTAATATGTAATTAAACTAAACAGAGAATGACAGGTGGGTCCCATCGACCCCACACGTCAGTTGACCAGTCAATGGTCAACGTTGATCTTGACATCACCACGATGTCATCTTGACGTCGACTTTTACTGCTCGGATAATGTTGGATTAAATAATTAATTAAATTCCAGAAATTAATAAAATCTTTAGAAAATCATATCTTTTAATCCGTAACTCGGATTAAAATATTTTCAACATGAAAGTTGCTCAGAACGACGAGACGAATCCGACGCAGTCCGTTCATCCGCCACACACCCCTAACCTATCGAACTCGCAACTTTCCCCCTCCGGCTCCTCTGCCCGAAAACACGAAACACCGGGGATATTTTCCCGGATGTTTCCCCCCTTCACCGGTATCACCTATCCCTGCGTTAGATCACCTCTAGCACCGCATTTGTCATGTTATGCTGTGATTGCTCTGTTATTTGTTATGTTCCCTCTCCGTTACTTTTCCGGTAGACCCCGAGACCGCTGCCGGTACCCCTATGATCGACTACGGCGTTGACGACCCCTCTCTCTTGCCAGAGCAACCAGGCAAGCCCCCCCTTTGATCACCAGATATCGCCTACTCTTCTCTATACTGCTTGCATTAGAGTAGTGTAGCATGTTACTGCTTTATGTTAATCCTATACTGCTACATAGCCTGTCCTTGCTACTACTGTTGTTACCTTTATCTGCTATCCTACTGCTTAGTATAGGATGCTAGTATTTCCTTCTGTGGCCCTACATTCTTGCCCGTCTGCTGTGCTATACTATCGGGCCGTGATCACTCGGGAGGTGATCACGGGTATATACTTATACTTATACATGATACTTGTGGTGACTAAAGTCGAATTGACTTGTGGAGCACCATGAGTGATTCACGGATTGGGGGCTGAAAGGACCTCGTGTCCCGTGGCCCTCTGGATGGATCTTTGTGGCGGAGCGGCAGGCGTGTTGAGACAGCCTAGGAGAGAGGTGGGCCTGGCCTGTTATGCTCATGATACTTAACACGCTTAACGAGATCTTGGTATTTGATCCGAGTTGGCTACGAGCTTATACGCACTAACCAACTACGTGGGAAAGATATGGGCACTCGGCGTCGTGGTATCGTACCAAGCACTTCGAGACGTCGGCTGACGGAGCGGCGCTACCGGATTGGACTGGAGCGCACGCTGGGCTGGAGTCGCTTCCGGCGCCCTCGCATAGCGTCTTGGTGTGCTATAGGCGATGGGCCCGGACCCTGTCGCTTAGGTTTAGACCGGCGTGCCGGCCTCTCTGTTGTGCCTAGGTGGGGCTGCGGCGTGTTGATCTTCCGCGGCGGGCATGACCCAGAAAGTGTGTCCGCCAAATGGGATCAAGCGTGTTGGGTAAGTTGGTGCACCCTGCAGGAAGTTAATCTATTCAATAGCCGTGATCTTGATAACAGGACGACTTGGAGTTGTACCTTGACCTTATGACAACTAGAACCGGATAGTTAATAAAACACACCCTTCCAAGTGCCGAGATACAACCGGTGGTCGCTCTCTCTCAGGGATACGAGGAGGGGATCGCCGGGTAGGATTATTGCTATGTGATGTTACTTGGAGGACTTCAACCTACCCTCTTCTACCTGTTGCAAGACGAAGGTGACCAGAAGCGTAGTCTTCGATAAGACTAGCTATCCCCCTCTTATTCTGGCATCCTGCAGTTCAGTCCACTGATATGGCCCTTTAGACATATATCCATGCATATGTAGTGTAGCTCCTTGCTTGCGAGTACTTTGGATGAGTACTCACGGTTGCCTTGTTCCCCCTTTTCCCCCCTATCTCTACTCGATTGCTGCAACCAGACGATGGAGCCTAGGAGCCAGACGCCACCGTCGATGACGACTACTACACTGGAGGCACCTACTACTACGTGCAGCCCGCTGACGACGACCAGGAGTAGTTTAGGAGGATCCCAGGCAGGAGGCCTGCGCCTCTTTCGATATGTATCCCAGTTTGTGCTAGCCTTCTTAAGGAAAACTTGTTTAACTTATGTCTGTACTCAGATATTGTTGCTTCCTCTGACTCGTCTATGATCGAGCACTTGTATTCGAGCCCTCGAGGCCCCTGGCTTGTATTATGATGCTTGTATGACTTATTTTATTTGTAGAGTTGTGTTGTGATATCTTCCCGTGAGTCCCTGATCTTGATCATACACATTTGCGTGCATGATTAGTGTATGATTAAATCGGGGGCGTCACAAGTTGGTATCGAGCCATTTGCTGTAGGAATCCCCCTTCCACACTCCTTGGCGAAGTCGAGTCTAGACGCGTTGCAAAAACTTTTACTAACATGGCTGTGCGGCCCATGGGCCCACGTCGCCATTGGGTGGTATTAGGATCTTTTACTCCTCGACCTTTACTCTGGGACTCTGATCTCTCCTCTATTCGGGTTAAATGAAGTTTACTAAATCTAACATTAGGATCTCGTTATCACTTTCACCCGAAGAGCCCCTTATTACTAATGGTCGTCTGCTGCACCAGAAGACCCTAAAGATACTCTCCGCTGTTAACCCGAGAACTTGTGTTCATCGTGTTTGCAGTTCACCTTCCACCGTAAATCCTTATGGATAACTACTTACACTTGCCATTCATACGATC
Source organism: Aegilops bicornis (assembly GCA_021605145.1). Taxonomy (NCBI): domain Eukaryota; kingdom Viridiplantae; phylum Streptophyta; class Magnoliopsida; order Poales; family Poaceae; genus Aegilops; species Aegilops bicornis. The sequence goes on along the minus strand of CM038675.1, from coordinate 237,125,518 downwards.
ATCCCCATTGATCTTGTTATTACAAGATGCCCCGAAGTTTCTCTATTGTACCGAGAATACTTTGTGCCTCATCTTGCCTAGCAGATCTTTGCCACATGAATACCCCATCAAATAAATCCTCGCACTTGTCGAGTATCCGATCATCCCCAATTGTTCATGTGTTTCACAAAAGTCTTCAAAATACTATTCGATCTTCTGTAAATCCTCTGGAGCCTTTGGCTCTTGAAATTCTTGCTTGCTCGCATTATGGTTAATCCCCTAAGTCTCGTAGTCTTATTGACATTCCTTGTCATTACCATTTTGGGTCTATTGGCTCAATATGTTTGCAAATACACGCAATCATCATTGATCCTTATGAATTACCTTTCCGGCTGAGCTGCCATCTTTTTAACTGGAATTGGTTCTCGACCAATCCAATTGTCTTTGATTGTACCCTAAGGCTATTCAACTTATCCACCCCTAATCAGAGCATTGCTTCTGATCCCTTGATTTGGAAATCATAATTCCTTTGCATTTGACAATTGAGTTAGTCAGTTGTTTCTATAATCTGCTTCCTCTAGTTGAGTACCGATGCTCACGTCAGATTCCTTGTGGACCACCAGATCCTTTGTTGGATTTTATCTAACAACGCCCTTCATATTCAATAACCTTGAGAGCCTTTCCTCTGATACATAATGCCTTTGGTAAATTGTTTCCTCTGCTTTCTTAACCATGCTCTGCCTTCGAGCTTGAGTTAATTACTTCTAAAGATTCTGGTATATGATTCTAAGATGAGTACTTTGGATGAGTACTCACGGTTGCCTTGTTCCCCCTTTTCCCCCCTATCTCTACTCGATTGCTGCAACCAGACGATGGAGCCCAGGAGCCAGACGCCACCGTCGATGACGACTACTACACTGGAGGCGCCTACTACTACGTGCAGCCCGCTGACGACGACCAGGAGTAGTTTAGGAGGATCCCAGGCAGGAGGCCTGCGCCTCTTTCGATCTGTATCCCAGTTTGTGCTAGCCTTCTTAAGGCAGACTTGTTTAACTTATGTCTGTACTCAGATATTGTTGCTTCCGCTGACTCGTCTATGATCGAGCACTTGTATTCGAGCCCTCGAGGCCCCTGGCTTGTATTATGATGCTTGTATGACTTATTTTATTTGTAGAGTTGTGTTGTGATATCTTCCCGTGAGTCCCTGATCTTGATCGTACACATTTGCGTGCATGATTAGTGTACGATTAAATCGGGGGCGTCACACCGAGGATCTTGGAGAACGCATCCAAGATTTTGCGATAGCCATGGCAGAGCTCGTGGGTGTCGATGAGGTCGAGAGGGCTAGAGTTCCATAGGGGGCGCCACCGGCGGGAAAGGACGATTGTCCATGCCCCATATTTGATTGGGAGGAGGGATATGATGACTCTCAACATATCATTGGGGAGGCTGCTGATGAAGTCTAGGCCTGCTGGAATCGCTTGCGGTTCTAGCTTGCCCCGCCTCCGATTGTTGGCAGCTCCGTTCTCCACCTCTGGAGTTTCCTTGTCAGTGGCGCTTTCTGATAGAAATGGGAGTACATGGAATATTTAGTTGAAACAGGGCAATAGAAAAGTGTATTGGTAACTAGAAGTTATTAGGCAGGAATATAGTAAGAAAAGGGAATAACAATTGGTTGCTTAAATACTACACAATTCATTTGACATTACTGGGTAAGTCAACATGCAGATAGTTGAAAAGAAAACTTACTTTGAACAAAGTCTGGACGAATGATTTTTCGGGGAAGTTAGCATATATCTCATGACCAGGCCCTTTTATGTGCAATGCAATTTTAGTGCCAGCTTTCAGTACATAAAACTTAGAAATTTCTTTCCAAAAGCCAGTTCCAAAATAGGAGTCACCACGTTCATGAAGTCTTACAGTAGCAACGATTGTAAATCCATGGTTTGTGTGCAGTATGACATTCGTGCAGCCTTGATCTATGTAATGGGAAAAATTGTGCACTACATAATCTGTTGCATAGCAAGGGATGTACTGCAGAAAATGGTAGGATTGTTAAAGAAAATATGGTAACATGCAAATATGGGCCCAAATTGAAATAACTGTACAGCATTTGAAATCGAAGGACAAAAATCTATAATTAAACAGATAGGGTAAACATGATGTCATGGAAATATGAGAGTAATCGAAAGAACAATACATCATTAATTTGCCTAATATAGAAAGAATAGGGGGAAACCCCCTTTGACGTATATGGTGCATGTGATACCTTTTATCCAAATGTAGCAATATTTAGAATATGTCCAGGAAAGTAGGCCATGCCAACCGATTTAGGGTGAGATTGAACATACCACGCGCGTCCTCAAGTTATCTAGTACGGTGAGATGGAATCTCTGGCGGAGGTCGCAAAGTCGTGAAGTGTCAGCGCACTGTACATTCTATGAATGAAAGAAAACTCTCAAATCAGCTCGAATAAAAATGAATTCACGACAATTTCTGCTGGGTGATTAAAGGAGGCAGATGAACTGGGATAAGAGATGAGATAATATCTCATTAAATTAGTTACCTTGTCGTCCATGAGAAAGAAGCCCCAGCACATCAGATTACCCAACCGAGCGGAGCTGGGTCGACCGCGAGCAGCGTCGAGAAAGTCGATGCGATAGGCGGCAGCAAGCGGAAGTGGCAAAATGTGGTGGGCTTTGCCGGCAGCCTGGCGGCGGCGGCAGGCTTCGAGCTAAGTGTTTACCGCCGCGTTAGGTAGTGCCATGGCATAGACGCGGAGGAGCTTCTGCAGGTGTGAATGGGGAACGTACCGAAGGGGGCGGCAGGCGGGGTGAGGGTTTTTGTGACGTGGGGATGGTGAGGGTTTCCTTTTTTCTTTTTTGAATTGGGTGGTGAGGGTTTTCTGTCCCACAAAGAATTTTGGGGGCGACGGTTTTCTAGAGTAAACCGTGTGATATTGACGCAACAGGCAAAATGAAAGTCAATGCACACGGTTCCAATTTTGGGAACCGTGTGTGATTGACGTACTACCTCCGTCCTAGTTTATTGGTCCCCCTTTGTAATTTTTACCAAAATTTGACCAAATATTTAACATACTCAGACATAGATAATAAGCGTACACGTACATAAGCATAGTTCAACCATAAGTACATAATTCAACCGTCATTAAGCATACTCAAGCGTACATAGTTCGATCCTTCCCACATCTCATCTCACATGCCGGCATGATCCTGAAGCTTCTCCGGGTACTCGGCGTACGTGTCGTGCGCCACCCTGCGAGAATACTTATGCTTGAAGGAGCCAACGGCCCGTCCTCTTGCTTGCGCCAGAACACTTAAATACGCGTCATGAAGCTTGTGTTTGCAAAATGCGCATCGATAATCGCTGTTCCAGGTCCTAATACGCTTGTTATGCATTCCCGCATAAATATCCCTCGGTATTTGCCTCTTGTACCTCCTCTGGCCATCTTCATCCTCGCTGTCCACATCGTCAGACAGCACATATACAAATAGTAAAACAAATTTGGCATCAAATCAATGATTACATGCCATGAAGTAGGATTAGGAATTTATGGCTATTTATTTATATATATCTAGAGATTATGCTTCGATTTTTAAGCACAGTCGTCTATGTACAGATCAATCTTGAAGAAAATAATGGCACAAACGTATGTAGGTCATTAAAAATCAATTGTCAAGTCCTGGCTAGGAATTATTAGCACAAACACTAACCCTAGTCGGATTACTAGTAGAAATCATTTGCACAGAAGAAACAACTAATCACTTATCACTTGTACCATTCAAACAATCAATACACTACACGGATCTAACGGAACTTACTCAGATTTCATGGATTGGGAGAACATAACCATAGGATTTCTATTCCAAAAAGGGGGAGGCAGGAGTAACCAGAGAAACCCTATGATCTATTTGACACATAAATGGGTATAGATGACTAACCAGCTGTAGGTCATCGTCGGAGTCGTCGCCGGAGTGGTCGTCAGAGTCATCGTCGGCGTCGTCACCAGAGTCGGTGTGGAACTCCGCCTCCGGCTATGGAAGCTCAACACCGTCGACGTCGTCAGGGTGCAGTAATAATTCACCAGCGGTGACGGCAACCTCTGTCTCCATCTCCACGGCGTGCTCACGTGCTTTAGCAGCCCCCGCGTCGCCACTCCCTTCGATGGGGCGCTTCGGCGGCATCCTCATACACTGACGGCTTTGAGGACTTAGAGCGGCGTCGAGGATGCAAGCGGAGAGAGAGGATTGTGTGTGTGTGTGTGGCAAGGATGGGGGTGCGGCCGCTCGGGCGCACCATTAATATGGAGTAGTGGGAGTTGTGGGAGAGAGGCAGGCGGCGGTCAAACCGATGGCTCGCCTCCCGGTGAGCCTGCACACCGGACTGCTGGCATGCCTACAAAAGTTTCACACAGCTACTCGCATGCCTCCTGATGACACTGCGCAGCGAGCACGCCTCCGTCAATTCACACACCTGCACGCACGGCTCCCCGTCTGCCTGCGTGGCGGGCTGCTCGCATGCGTCCCGTGAACTCAAGCCTGCTCGCACGACACACGGGTCACGCAGCGGCACGTATATTGTTTTTCTATTTGGATGATTAATGTTGCCGCTTTATTGCTTAACCGAAGCATGGCACGTATCCATTGTTGGTTTAATGCTCATGGTTCGAATAAATAATCCATTTGGGATATTGGTTCCCAATTATTAATAATCTCCCGTTTGTAATTAGATAAAGATTACATCAAAACTGATCTCAAATTTGACAAAAAAGTACAATGCCACTTTGTATTGGTGTCCATATGACAACACGATAAGTTTCATGAACATCAAATAAGTTTTGGATGTTAGAATTTAAAAATCAAGATTCTCATTGTTTGAAATTTGTTGCACGGGGAGTAAACATGCACCCAGTGAGACACATGTGTTTTTGCAATCCATTTAGGTGCACTGTCGCGTGTGCATGTCGCTCAAATTTGATTTTTGCACATTATACCCGAAGAAAATCAATCAATTAATGTACTAAAATGTCTTAATGATCTCTATGATTTTTTTGAAATTAAAACATCCCTCCTTTGGTAACATATGTTCACCGTGGGATAATTAATTTAACATGCATCGTAGTTGCGGTGGATTCGCGGTGTGTGTGTGTGGGTGTGTGCGTCTGGGGGTGGCGGGTGGCTCGCACACTACGAGTTGTGAGCCACTGTGTGGGTTGGCCGTTTTGTTAGGCAGGCCGGTGCCACATCAAAGTCATGAAATCCTTATTTAAAACATTACACAACCCTTTCATACATACATGTTTTGTCCACATGCAGTCGATGGTTGTCCTACACGACACTCAACACTCGCGTGTGACGCTTTCTGTGGGCCCGCGAGGTCGTCGTCCATGACTTTGACGAACAGCTGACCGTGAGGTTAATTTGACCAAAAAGGTAGAATCTTTTTTGGTTGTGTGTATATAGTACGCGTCAAAGAGGTGGAAGGGGACTAGCATATATACTATACATACGCGTCCGTGAACAAGTACACCTCACTCAGTGTCGGGACTTTTTGGTTTCCGAGGCACGTGCCACATCAAAATTGTGAAATTGGCTTTTCAAACATCACACAACACCTTTTTGGGCCACATGCATGCACGCGGTGGTTATCCTAGCTAGGACACTCACGTGTGACGCTTCCATATGTGGTCCCACGAGGCCATCGTCGATGCATGCATGCATCACTTTGACCTACATCGGGAGATCGGTTAATTAATTTCACCATCGATGAGGATTCTTTTGGGTTGTACATATATTACGGCAGGAGCATATAGTATGCGGTGAATAAGGGGGAAGGGGACCATCATATGTAGTGCGCTTCATGAACCTCGCTCTGTGTGGGTGCGTGGTTTACGGTTTTTGAGGCATCTGGCATATCAAAGTTGTGCATTTTGGGAATTCAACATATATATGTTTGGCCCACATGCAAAGCGGTGGTGGTTGTCCTCTCGCACCCACTTAAGCGATTATCAGTGATATCGATGCTTTCCATCTGTGGGCCCGCTTGGTCCATCACTACTTTTTGCCTGACAACAAGAGAGGTTAATTTGACTTATTAGGAGGTTATTATTATTTTTGCTCTGGGATGACATGCATGATACAATTTGAGCACACACACATGCATGTGTACGCATGAATCCTTCCCATCGAGTCTGAGTGGCTAGTACAACGACACATCTTGAACCGATCTAGCTCTGTGTGTGGAGCTAGTGTATGATTTTTGACGCACGCGCCACATCAATGTTGTGAAATGGTATTCAAACATGCATGCACGCATCACCTCCATACATATGCATGTAGTGGTTGCCTTCGAATGGTACACTCCCTCGCGTGGTTATCAGCGACAAGCCTATATATTCGTGGGCCCGTGTGGACATCCATGATCACCTTGACCAATAACAAGATAGGTTACCATGGCGGGTTCTTCGTTTGGTTCGTGTTATCGTAGTATAGGTCATGGTGAGATTCAGACCTTAAGTTTGAGTGCATATACTATATATGCCCGCATGCATGCATGAATCCCCGTTGTTGGCATGAAGTGTGGGGTAACATACAGATGCATCGTCAACCTAACCCTCACTCAGTGTGGGGATTTCTAGTTCAAAATCACGGTGCCACATCAAAGTTGTTCCATTTTTACTCAAAAACACACCTCTCCATACATATGTTTGGGCCACACGCATGTAGTGGTTGTCTTCGGGGACTAGCTACTTGCGTGATTATTGGCGAGCTAGCCCATCTCCAAGGTCGCATGGACGGCCATCACTTTGACCAACAACAAGAGAGAGGTTGTACGACCAAGGTGGATTATTCTTGGTCCATTTTACGATCCATCTTGGTGAGATATGCCTCTCTGGCCCGCCGACTGAAAGTGTGTGTGTGTGGGGGGTTACGTTGCTACTTCGCACTTTGTTAGGTGAACCTAGGTTGGGGGGCATGCATTCATAGCTTAGGATTCCCTTCATGGTGACATGAGGGGGGCTGCTAGCTACTTCGCACTTTTCTAGGTGACCTCGGTTGGGGGGCATGCATTCATAGCTTAGGATTCCCTTCGTGCCGACACGAGGGAGGGGGTTGCTAGCTACTTCGCACTTTGCTAGGTGAACCTCGGTTGGGGGGGCATGCATTCATAGATTAAGATTCTCTTCGTGCCGACACGAGGGAGGGGGGCTGCTAGCTACTTCGCCTTTGCTAGGTGAACCTCGGTTGTGGGGGGCATGCATTCATAGCTTAGGATTCCCTTCGTGCCGACACGAGGGAGGGGGCTGCTTGCTACTTGCACTTTGCTAGGGTGAACCTCGGTTGGGGAGCATGCATTCATAGCTTAGGATTCCCTTCGTGCCGACACGAGGGAGGGGGGCTGCTAGCTACTTTGCACTTTGCTAGGTGAACCTCGGTTGGGGGGCATGCATTCATAGCTTAGGATTCCCTTCGTGCCGACACAAGGGAGGAGGGGGGCTGCTAGCTACTTCACACTTTGCTAGGTGAACCTCGGTTGGGGGGGGCATGCATTCATAGCTTAGGATTCCCTTCATCTCGACTCGAGGGAGGAGGGGGGCTGCTAGCTACTTCGCACTTTGCTAGGTGAACCTCGGTTGGGGGGAGGGGGCATGCATTCATAGCTTAGGATTCCCTTCGTGCCAACACGAGGGGGGCAAGCAATATCGTGCGCTTTGCGAGAGAGGTGCCACATCGAAGTTGCATTTGGTATTTGAAAATAAAACCAACCTTTTCATACATAAATTTGGTCCACATGCAAGTGTGTTCGTGTTCTGACCCTCTCACGCGTCATTTTTTGCCAAATTTATGAACATTAGACAAGTCGGATGATGCAACAGACACGGTTCACTCAAACTAACCGTGTGCCACGCCGGTGCCCCAGTCACGCACACATACGCATAGTACATTGGGCTCCACGAGGTTCCCCCTCTCAAAAATATCTGCCCGCCTCGAGAGTTTTTCTGTTTCATAACACACGGTTGTTATCTCCGGACCGTGTGCGATGTTTCTTATTCCCAATCCCGCCTGCATCCCTAGAAAATATCTGCCCGCCTCGAGAGTTTTTCTGTTTCATAACACACGGTTGTTATCTCCGGACCGTGTGTGATGCACTATCATCAAAATTTTCAATAGCCCCAGCATTTCACTCCCGTGTTTGACTCCCGCGTACTAAAATTTTCAGTACCTGCATCATTTCCTCAAACACCCCCGCCCCCCTCCACACACACACACAACACACACACACACACACACCAAAACCTCCTCGGGCTTGCGCACACACACGCACCCTCCCTCGCTCGAAACCCTAGCAAGGTCCCCGCCATCACTGCCGCCGCCGCCACCGCAAGGCCTCCATTGTCAACATCTGCCGATTTGTTGTGCATCTTACCCACCGATCTCCATATCCAGCCCGCCCTGAGTTTCTCAGATGACGCCTGCCAAACGCCCCTTTTCCCACAGATCCCCATCCCCATCCCCCACTCCAGAGCGTCGCAGCCTAAGCCCGGCTACGCTTCCTGTGGGCTCGAGGAGCGACTGGCCCAAAAGAGGTGTATAGTGGTCTCTTCGCCCGACGTCGCCGAGGAAGATGACGACCATTACTGGCGGCAGGCACTCAAGCAGCGGGCTAGAGTATGCGGGCATGTCTCGTCCGCCGGCTACGACATCGAGGTCATTGACAGCGATGGCCTGAGGCGGGCTATGTCACAGTTTAAGTGGCCCACCCCCAACCCCTCGGGTTTAACCTCCGTTGATCTCATCCATGGTCCCGCCGCCGATCTCCTCTGGCTCGCTATCAACAATTTTCCATTCTACATCGCCATCGAGCCCCTTTTGTCATTTCTAAAGGACATGTTCTACGACGCTGGCTTGGGATCCACAGCTTCCAAGTCAGACCTCATCGACGGCGACCATGAGGAGGGCACCCTCTCTGGCTCTTCCAAGGGGAAAGATCCCATCTGCTCTTCCAAGGGGAAAGCGCTCATCTGCGACATCAGGGAGGGCACCCTACAGCCGTGCTCTTCCAAGGTCAAGGAGCCCATCTGCGACAACATGGAGCGCATCCAGGGTCCATGCTCTTCCCACGGGAACGAGCCCATCTGTGACAACTGAGGAAACCCATGATTTCTTTTGCCGTGCCTCTTCATAGGGGGAAACCCATGATTTGTTTTGTCGAGTCCCTTTTGTAGTGTAGTGAGAATATGTCCAGTTTTAATTGCTATATCTGGTTGTTTGCAGTATGCCTTGTTTATTTCAGTTGTTCACAATGTGATGCTCTATATGTGCAATTAGTTATTGTGCAGTACATTTCATCAATCCAGTTTTAAACATACCGATAGGAATGCATATATTTGCTTGTTGTTAAGCCTGTTATAGGTAGCATATGCCTCTTTTAAAGTTTTTTGATTGTTTGGTTGTTTGTTGTTAGCATATGTCCAGTTTCAAATGCTATATTTGGTTGTTCGTAGTATGCCTTGTTTATTCCAATTATTCACATCATGATGTTCTATATGTGCAAGTATGAACTGTGCAGTTCAATTTCATCAGTACCAGTTTCAACAATACCACTATGAATGACTACATTTGGTTGTTGCATCTTGTAGTTAAAACGCCTTTCCATTTTTATTTAACAATAAACAGTGTACTTAGACTGGCACAATACCAGTTTGAATGACTATGTTTGCTTGTTGTTAAATGTTAGGCCTGTTGCAGTTAGCACACCTTTCCACTTTTTTTGCTTTACTAGCGTGCTTAAACCCGCTTTGAAGCTATCTTTTGGAGATTATTTTGTCTCGCCATGGATAATTTTGGTTGATGTTTAGCCTGTTGTGCTTAACATGCTTCTCGATGTACCTACAGTGACAATTTTGGGAACGATTGCTGTTTTTCATCGAGGTTAGTTTCATCCCATGGCTTATATCTGCTCCACTGCTCGTGATATCGGTAGCTGGTACCATATAGGCTGGCGGCTGATAAGGGACTAAACGGTGAATCGGACTTTTAACTGAATATATCTGCAACCCATTTATCTTTAGGTTAACTAGGGCCATATGTAATATATCTGAGGCTACATTGCAACATGCACTGTACTTAATGTCTAAATATGCAATCCTAGGCTACATAGCAACAAGGAAGAGTGTTACATTAATGTTCTAATGATGTCTAGATATACGTAGAAGAGCAGCATCAACAACAACAACACATCCCTCTTTGGATACTCAACTTAGCTAGAGATTAGAGTTAGTTTCTAGCTCATGACTAACCCTGAACTAACTCCATTCAAAGAGTTGTTTGGATGGCAGGGTTAGATTGACTATAAATGCACTAGGAAAACTAGCTTCGATTAGCACCTCTTGGGTTGGATAGTTTTTTGGGTGGGTTATAGATGCAACTAGCTCAAACTAGCCCTCACGTTTAGATATACTTTAGGGCTATTTGAGCCCAAACTAGCTCAAATTAACTGTAACCCATGGATACAGCAGCAGTTAATCAGCCGATAATTTGTAAGACTGCACTAAACTCCTTCCGGCCCATAATATAAGATATTAATTCATCTAATATGTGAGTATATTGGATGTTATAAGATACTCCCTCCGTTCCCAAATATTAGTCTTTTTAGAGGTTTCAAATGGACTACCACATACGGATGTATATTGACATATTATAAAAGAGTGGTGTACTACATCATTGTGCAATTGTTCTTTAGCTTCTAATATTAACTTGGTGCTTTTAGGTACATATGTCATTGGTAAAGATCCGCGCTTCGACCCTTTCTGCGTATGGGGCAATGAGATATCGATGAACCAGCATCAAGTGAGGAAGCTGATAAAGATTGTTAGTAAAATAGGTCCAAAGATGGCAATTAAACTATTTCTTACACTTTATCCAAGACAACAGCGAACTGCAGGATGGTAAGCAAGAACTCTGCAGCCTTCTTTTTACTGCCCATAATGAGTTGTGTTAGATGACAATGTCTGAATCTTTTTCCTTTGAAGTGGTTGCTAAAGCAGTTTACTCAAGATTACCTCTCAAACTACATGATTGGTGGGCATGCAAAGGTTGAAGTATTACTACCAGAACACGATGATTATCTAGATGTTTTCATGAAGACCGTGAAGGATGGGCGGTCGGCCATCACAAGGGGTTGGACCAGAGTCGTTCGTGCCTTCTTCATGGAGGTGGGTACAGTATGGGCATTCCGCTTCACCTTGTTCAGCAACCAGAATATATTTCGCCTCTTTCTTTACCGTCTTTAATAGTACAAGTATACAACAGTGGTTCATCATTCTTTATTTGTTTCTTATGTAATTCTTGAACATATGTACCTATGAATCGAATAATGCATTGGTTGTTTGAACCTGATAGATATGAATAAAGATGTAGCATACATTCAAATTCAAATTCAAATCCGGTACAATTTGAAATAGCAGCAATTAAATTACAGTGAATTACGCTCTCCAGGTTGTTACGGCACACACGGTTGGTAAAACACAAACGTTTGCGATATACAGCACAATCCGAGACGGTTCACAGATAGGAAACGTGTGCAAGCATGCACACAGTTGCCGTTTGCAAAGCATTTGCGATGTCAGAGAATATCACAAATGGTGCGGGCAAACTAAATGTTTGTGTTAGTTTCCTTATCATACACGATTCGCAACCATGAACTATTTTTTATGAAGTATGCATCATAAACGTTGCACCACAGAATAGCGTGTATGATAGTTGTCGTGTACGATGAAGTTACGACGGTCCGACATTTCGTAATCCTATCCGACACTCGTACGACGGTTAGCTAATCTTCTTAACAGTGAACCGTTTGTGATGGGCCGCGCATCATACACATTCTATAATAGTGAACCGTTTGTGATGGGCTACGCATCGTAAACGTAGCACCACAGAATACCGACTGCGATGGCAATGCGAGCAGAAACGAGTAGGAGTACTGTAGGGTCCCTATCCCCGACGGTTTTTGGGTCATGTGGGAAGGACCCCCCTATCGCTCACACTCACTTGGCGACGGTTGCAAATGTCATCGTGGAAAGGGGTTTAAAACGTTTGTATAGCACCGACGCACACCAGTGTGTGAGGCATCCATGACAACTACATTGTCCTCAAAATCTGGCCTCAAGGGAAGGTGCTCTCTGTCTAGCAGATATGTGCCTGTGCCCATCTTGGAGTTGATGAGCATCTGAATGTGTGAGGCAGATCCACATGACCGCTTTTGATCTGCTATAGTCCTTTTGATTGTATCAACAATCAAGGTCATCACCTTGAAATTCTCTGGCATATCAAACATGTGTAGCAAGTTGATTGAGTGCCCTCTGATCATCCTGTCATCTCTAGGCTTGGGCAACAAAGTATGCCTCAATATAGTGTTGATGGTTGGCAGTCCTGACAGCAGATAGTAAATGGAACCAAACTTGTGTGTCTCCAAGGCAGAATCAGGAATCTCCTTGTACATGTGTGCCATGGAGTTGTGGCCTTTCCTGGGCTTGGCATAAACATCTGTACATCCTCAGCCTCTTCAGGGGCATTGATCAGCTTGTCCCACTCAGCAATCGAAGATTGGTACCTTTTACCTTCAGTCATCCATACTATCTTGCCATTTGGATAAAAGTGAGCTGTAGAGTAAAATTGCATGACCATCTCATCATTCCATTTAGTTTTTGACCAAAAAAATTGTCAACTACATTCATTCTGAAGCTCTCATGAACTCCAGGAAAGTAATCCTCATTGTCATCCATGAATGTCCAGTCGACCCATCTCATATCACTGACTATGGGCTTCTTATCCAGAAGAATTGTCTCATAGAAGTCATGTTGCTCCTTGGTGTGAAATCTGTAATGCACAGCAGTCCTTCTTCTTGTGGCATAGGGGTCTGTCTGCCTCCATAGTCCAAGACCTGCATATTTCCTCACTTCCATGTTCTGTGCTATAGGATGAATGTCATCATGATCTGGTATCGTAGGCTTGAGCTTTCTGAGCACTTGGGGCTCTTCTTCTTCATGAACCTCAGGCACTGGGGCCTTGTTCTTCTCAGCAGCTGGGATGTTTCTTGTAGATCTCTTAGGTGTTGTAGGCTTTGGGGCTTGAGGTGATGACTTGGGAGCTGTCTTGGGCTTGGATGGAGTAGCCCCGGACTTAATAGCATCTCCCATAAGTTTCTGAGACTTGGGTGGAGGTGCAGCAGCTTCTTCCTCTTCTTCTTCATCATCCTCATCAGATGAGTGCTTCTCAAACTCAGCCATTGGATCAACTAGCTTGCACCGTCTTCCTATTTTTCTTTCCTTCTTCTCTTTTCCAGCACCACTTGTTGCAGATTGAGTTGAGGCTCTGACTTTTGACATGGGTTGTCTCTTGGCAGGAGCCTTCTTCTTCATGCCAGGCTTGATGGCAGCAGCACCAGCATAGGCCTTCTTGAGCACTTTCTTCTTGGAAGTGACCTCCTCATCAACTATAAAATCTTCATCTTCAGATTCTGAGGTTTTCTTCCTTCTCAGCCTGGTTGCAGCCTTAGGCAGGTTGATTGGGGTGCTTCTGCTACCCTCATCATAACTGTCGTTTGAGGGGCTAGTTCCCTCACTCAGATTTGCCTACTCCTCTAATTTGTTCTGGCTGTCACTCTGGTTTGACATGGCTGAAACTGACCCTATGAACAGATGGGTCGAGATAGAATAGATGAGCATCACAAAGCACATCCATTTTGGCAAAAAGAATGACTCAAAAACTTAACTTTAGTTTTCTACAGAAAGCATTTCGGAGCTACCGATATGACAAACTCGGTGACACTGAAGCAACTTTAAAGACTAAACATGTGAAATCGGTCAGACCGAGACACAGTTCGGTGACTCCGAGATGCTAGGGTTTCACTGAGAAAGTAAACTCGGTCACACCGATTTGTACACTTTGGTCAGGCCGAGTAGTACGTGTGCAATGGCCTAGGCCAAATCGGTGGGACCGAATTCTTCAAATCGGTCGGTCCGAGATGAGTTCGGCGGAAACCTAACCCGAAGTTTTTGTATCAAAACTAATCTAAACAAAGTTTTGGTTGGATAGATCTATTTCAATCGTGGCAAGAATCATGGCATTGTCCTTAGTGCAAGAATCGGAGTTAAAGATTGCACAAGGGGTCGAGTTCATACCCTAAATTGGCGATGAACACACTACGGCGACAACGGCGGATGAGAATCCCGTTGACGGCGGTAGAGACTAGCGGCAGGAGGACGCTGGCGATGAGGAGACGATCCGGAGACCTCGAGTCGGCAGAGCTGGACAGGCGGGGGCGAAGTGTTTGAAGGAATTTCCAAATTTTCAGCCCGTGGGTATATATATCCAGACTCTGTCGGTGTGACCGAGTGGAACGACTTGGTGGCACCGAGATGCAGAATCAAAAGCGGTTGCTGCAGCTCGATGTGACCGAAAGGTTCAAATCGGTTGCACCGAGACTAAAACTTAGATCTACTTAATGAACTCGGTATGACCGAATAGGATGGATCAGTCTGACTGAAATGCACTAAGAGGTTTTGGAAGTTAAGTCTGTAATGAATCGGTGGCTCCGAGTGTTCCTCACCCGGAGGGTCAGAATATGACTTGATCAAACTTTGTGATGTAGCATGAATAGCGTTTGAGACGAGAAAAGCATAGATAGCTAGAGGGAGTACTTAGGCATTCTTGTCCATCCATTTGGCAAAAAGAAAAACCAAAAAATCAAAGCAACAAATGGATGTCCTCGAATGGAGAAAATTATGCACTCAACATGCTCACACAATAAGATAGCAAATGAAGTATGTGGCAAAGCATGCACAAACACTCTATCATCTATCAAGCAATTGGCGATGACTAGGTCATCTGTATATGAGTATATTGACTTAGGAGTCAAATGAGAACATTTGATCATAGGTCATACTCATCGTTTAAGCACAAGTGGGGTTACCACTTTTACATAAAGCATTGTTGTGTTCACACCATTAGAGTTGCTTTAGCTCAATTCTTAGAGTAAAGCTCCCCCTAGATGTGATATCCCCCCTAGGAGGGATGAACCTTGGGTTTTGTCGATGATGAATTCATGTAGGTGTTGAAGATGTAGATGTGCAATGTTGATGTTGATCATTTGGAGCAATCCATTGGAGTGAGTTGCACTTTCAATACCTACATGGGTTAGTCCCACGAAGAACATGCAAGAATATCCATAGACATGGAGTGAAATATACACATGATGTTGTCCATGAAAGCATTAGGTTACCTTGTCCCTTGTCTTACCAACAAGAGGGTTTGTGACTCCTTGAACTAGTGCAAGATATGAAAGTTGATTGCACTTGTCCTTGCCAAAATGGATATGAGTGAAGAATGTTGGCGGAGTCACCCTCAAGAACTCTCTAGTTCTTCTTATTTGGGACCCAAATCAACTTGATGGGAATCCTTGGAGTTGTAGTCGTACTTGATGAAGTAGAACTTGATGTAGTCTTGGGAACTCACTTGACCAAGGCCTTAGGAGCTTCTTCAAATGCATCAATCTCCTCTTGAAGCTTGTCCTTGCCCTTTAGATTGTGGTCTTGTGATGGAAGATCATCTTGAGCATGTGTTCCCTTGAAAGAAGTGGGATCATACTTCTCTTGTTGAGGAACAAACTTCGTCTTGGGGTATTGATATTCTTCCCACTCAACTCCATTGGCATTGACTTGCGTTCAAAACCAACACCTTGATTCTTCCCGTGCCTTCCTTGCTTGCGTACAATTTCTTTGAATTGCTTACTTCTAGCAAGGCTCTTGTAAACACCTTTCTCTATAATTCCCTTCAATAAGCTATTTTCTTGCTCAAGAGTAACTTGGCTAAGAGAATCATTAGTACAATCAAGAGAACTACTAGAAGCAAAAATATTGGATTTAACATGATTATTGTTACTACTAGAAGAAGAATCTTTCTTGCTATTGTTGCTAGATTTTACTTGTCGCATGTAAGTAGACAAGAGTAAATGCTAGGCAATGTAAGAAGAATTTTTCTTATGAAGATCATCATTGATTTCTTTTAAGAACCCATGCTATTGCTGTAGATTGAGCTTCTCAAAGCGTAGCTTTTCATGAGTCTTTAAAAGCTCTCGATGATCCTCTAAGGTAGTTTCATGAGCTAACTTAAGAGTGTTTAGTTCTTTTGTTAGACGCTCAATCTCCTTCTTATCATCGTCATTTGTTTTATCTTGATTAGCATGATTAATAGCAATTTCATCATAGTTTTCATCACTAGAGTTGTCAACAAGTAAATCATCATCGCCTAGCAAATCATCTTCATCACTATTGAAATCAACATACTCAGGGTGTGATACCTTGGGGCCTTTAGCCATGAAGCATCTTCCAATTCCTTCATTTGGTGAATCAAATATGTCGTAGGAGTTGGATGACACAAGTGCAAGACCGGCAACACCTTCATCTTGAGTATATTCGGAGTCAGAGTGATAGCTTCTCTCAGAGTAGTTGTCGGAGTCGGAACCGGATACCCATTCACCAACATGAGCTTGATGTCTTCGTCTTGTGTAGCTTTTTGATGACTTGTCCTTCCTTTCGAAATCCTTGCTTCTACGAGAGGGTCTTCGCTCATAACGATCATCTCTACTCCTCCTCTCTCTAGGTGGTGATTCCTCTCTTTTGCTTCTCCTTTTAGGTGAGTCTTCTGTTCTCTTGTAGGGAGCCGTACACTCACTAGAGTAGTGTCTGGGTCTTCCACAATTGTAGCAATTGCGATCACGACTAGAAGATCTTTTGTTATTGTAGGACCTTGACTTGTGACTTCTGTCTTTGCTTCTACTCTTGTAGAACTTGTTGAAGTTCTTCACCATTAGGCTCAATTCTTCATTGAAGACTTGTTTCTCACTTGATGATATAGGAGCATCACATGAAGCTTTGTAAGCACCACTAGACTTGTTGTGAAGCTCTTCCTTATACTTGAGTGACATCTCATGAGCAACAATTCTACCAATGACTTCAGTTGGCTTGAGATCTTTGTAATTGGGCATCATTTGGATCAAGGTGCACACGGTATCATATTTTCCATCCAAGGCTCTTAGGATCTTCTTGATGATGAATCTGTTGGCCATATCTTCACTTCCTAAGCCGGCAATCTCATATGTGATGAGAGCAAGCCTAGAGTACATTTCAGCGACACCTTCACCATCCTTCATGTTGAACTTGTCAAGTTGACTTTGAAGCACATCCAATTTGGATTCCTTGACGGACTCGTTACCTTCATGCATATCAATGAGAGTATCCCAAATTTCTTTTGCATTCTCAAGACGGCTGATTTTGTTGAATTCCTTGGGGCACAATCCGTTGTAGAGGATATCGCAAGCTTGAACATTGTATTGCAGCATCTTCATTTTTTCCGTCGTTGCTTCACGATTCGATTCTCTTCCATCTTTGAAGAGTTCACCTTGCGAACCAATACACACAATAGCCCAAACGGTGGGGTTATGTCCAAGAAAATGCATTTACATCTTATGCTTCCAACTAGCAAAATTAGTACCATCAAAGTAAGGACCTCCGCGGTGGTAATTTCCCTCGCTAGACGCCATACTCTCCTAGGTTGTTAAACAAAGGCTATGATCAAGGCAAATGGAGACCAAAGCTCTGATACCACTTGTAGGATCGAAAGTAGGTCTAGAGGGGGGTGATTAGTACTTGACCAAATAAAAAATCTAGCCTTTTCCCAATTTTAAGTCTTGGTAGATTTTAGCAACTTAGCACAAGTCAAGCAATCAACCTACACAAGCAATTCTAAGAGTATAGCAGCGGGATGTAAAACACTGCATATGAAGGTAAAGGGGGGGATTTTGAAAGGCAAACGCAATGTAGACACGGAGATTTTTGGCATGGTTCCGATAGGCGGTGCTATCCTGCATCCACGTTGATGGGGACTTCAACCCACTAAGGGTAACAGTTGCGCGAAACCACGAAGGGCTCCACCAACGAAGTGTCCATGAATAAGCAACCTTGTGTATCCCACCATGGCCATCGCCCACGAAGTACTTGCCTCTCTTGGGTAGGCGATCTCTTGAAGTAACCGAAAGCAACTTGGGGAAGGCTAGAGATCAAGATTCTAGTGGTTGGATTTAAATGTCTTGGTCTCAACACATGAGTAGGTGGCTGTCTCTCAGAAAATGAGTAGTGGAAGTGTAGGCACGTTCTAATGGCTCTCTCTTGAATAGAGAAGGGGGTGGATGGGGTATATATAGCCTCCACAAAAAATCTAATCGTTACACACATTTGACCCAACTCGGTTGGACCGAATAGGTGAACTCGGTGAGATCGATTCAGTTCAAAATGTGAACGTTAGGATTCTCGGTGGGACCGGCATGATCAACTAGGTCGGATCGATGTGCTAGGGTTAGGAGAAAACCTTATCTCGGTTTGACCGATTACATCAAACCGGTGAGACCGATTTCAGTAATAAGCAAATAGAGAGTTGGCCAGGCAAACTCTGTGGGACCGATCGCTCCTTTTGGTGATACCAAAACGTTACGAAAGGGAAACAGAGAGTTTGCATTGCGAACTCGGTGGGACCGATCGCTCATTTCAGTGAGACCGAAACATTATGAAGGGAAACAGAGAGTTTGCAATCCCATCTCGGTGAGACCGAAATCCCTATCGGTGAGACCGAACTGATTAGGGTTTCCGACAGTGGCTATGTCAAAAGAACTCGGTGGCGTCGGATGGATCAAATCGGTGGGGCCGAGTTCGACTTTAGGTTTAGGACATATTTGGATATGAGAAAGTGGTTGAGGGCTTTGGAGCATATCACTAATAATTTTAAGCAAGTAGACCAGTAAGCAACACCTCATCCCCTTTTAATAGTATTGGCTTTTCCTATGGACTCAATGTGATCTTGGATCACTAAAATAGAAATGAAGAGTCTTGAGATTTTTCCAATATTTTTCCTTAGCATTTTGAGGGGTCCACATCTCTAGTCCATGCATGCCAATCATTGAACTTTCTGAAATATACAACTTGAATGGATATTAGTTCAATGAGCTATATGTTGTTACGAATTACCAAAACCACCCGGGGATTAGTTGCACTTTCAAGAAGTGCACGGCTGCTCTGAGGATGCTTGCACTTGGTACTGTTGCAAACTTTGTAGGTGAGATGGTCAGGATGGGGGAGAGCATATGCCGCAAGACTACTGTCAAATTTGCTCGCGCCATGGTTGAGGTGTTTGGACCGGAGTATCTCCAGGAACCAAATGCGCAGGACACGGAGAATTTGTTGAAGGAAATATGCCATAGAGGCAATAATAAAGTTGTTATTAATATTTTCCTTATATCATGATAATTATCTATTATTCATGCTAGAATTGTATTAACCGGAAACTTGATACATGTGTGGATACATAGACAAAACACCGTGTCCCTAGTATGCCTCTACAAGACTAGCTCGTTAATCAAAGATGGTTAAGTTTCCTGACCATGGACATGCGTTGCCATTTGATGAACGGGATCACATCGTTAGGAGAATGACGTGATGGACAAGACCCATCCGTTAGCTTAGCATAATGATCGTTAAGTTTTATTGCTATTGCTTTCTTCATGACTTGTACATGTTCCTTTGACTATGAGATTATGCAACTCCCGAATACCGTAGGAATACCTTGTGTGCTATCAAACGTCACAACGTAAATGAGTGATTATAAAGATGCTCTACAGGTATCTCCAAAGGTGTTTTGTTGGGTTGGCATAGATCGAGATTAGGATTTGTCACTCCGAGTATCGGAGAGGTATCTCTGGGCCCTCTCGGTAATACACATCAAAATAAGCCTTGCAAGCAATGTGACTAATGAGTTAGTTATGGGATGATGCATTACGGAACGAGTAAAGAGACTTGCCGGTAATGAGATTGAACTAGGTATGTGGATACCGACGATCGAATCTCAGGCAAGTAACATACCGATGACAAAGGGAATAACGTATGTTGTCATAACGGTTCGACCGATAAAGATCTTCATAGAATATGTGGGAGACAATATGAGCATCCAGGTTCCGCTATTCGTTATTGACCGGAGAGGTGTCTCGGTCATGTCTACATAGTTCTCGAACCCGTAGGGGCCGCACGCTTAACGTTCGACGATGATTTCTATTATGAGTTATGTGTTTTGGTGACCGAAGTTTGTTTGGATTCCCGGATGAGATCACGAACATGATGAGGAGTCTCGAAATGGTTGAGAGGTAAATATTGATATATTGGAAGGTAGTATTCAGACACCGGAAGGGTTCCGGAGTGTATCCGGTACATACCGAATCTTGGAGGGGTTACGGAACCCCAGGAAAGATATGGGCCATATGGGCCATAGGAGGGAGGCTAACCAGCCCACAAGGGGATGGCACGCCCCCCACAAGGGAGGAGGCCGAATTGGAGTAGGGAAGGGGGCGCCCCCTCCCCCCCTTTCCTTCCCCCTTTCCCCCTCCGGAACAAGGAAAAAGGGGGGGGTGTGAATCCTACTAGGAGTGGAGTCCTAGTAGGACTCCCGCCCATGGCGCGCCCCTCTTGGCCGGCCGCCTCCTCCTCCCCTCCTTTATATACGGGGGCAGGGGGCACCCCATAGCACATCAATTGTTCTCTTAGCCGTGTGCGGTGCCCCGCTCCACAGTTTACTCCTCCGGTCATAGCGTTGTAGTGCTTAGGAGAAGCCTTGCGCGGATCACATCACCGTCACCGTCACCACACCGTCGTGCTGACGGAACTCTCCCTCGACCCTCTGCTGGATCAAGAGTTCGAGAGACGTCATCGAGTTGAACTTGTGCTGAACACGGAGGTGCCATACGTTCGGTACTAGACCGGTTGGATCGTGAAGACGTTCAACTACATCAACCGCTTAACCTAACGCTTCCGCTTTCGGTCTACGAGGGTACGTGGACACACTCTCCCCCTCTCGTTGATATGCATCTCCTAGATAGATCTTGCGCGATCGTAGGATTTTTTTTGAAATTGCATGCTACGTTCTCCAACAGTTGTTGGCTATTCGAGAGGCAAGGGGGTTTCCATGAATGCTCGGATCAATTGATTGCATGCATTGGCAATGGAAAAACTGCCCCAAAGGTCTGCGGGGAATGTATCAAGGTCACACCAGAGAGGCCACCATCATACTAGAAGCGGTGGCATCACATGACTTATGGGTTTGGCATGATTTCTTTGGAATGCCCGGTTCTCACAACGACATCAACGTGCTTCAACGATCTCCGGTGTTCAGGAGGCTTTGCAATGGGGAACCACCGCCGTGCAACTACGCCGTCAACGGCCGGGACCACAACATGGGGTACTATCTTGCCGATGGTATCTATCCTCAGTGGTCGGCGTTTGTGAAGACCATAGCCGAGCCGCGTGGCAATAAACAGAGCCACTTTGCAACAATGCAGGAAGCGGCTAGGAAGGACGTGGAGAGGGCATTTGGTATGCTTCAGGCTCGTTGGGGAATTGTGCGGAGCGCCGCAATGATGTGGGAATTAGAAACTTTGTGGCAGTTGATGACATGTTGTGTTATTCTGCACAATATGATTGCCGAGGATGAGGGTGATGGTGTAGTCCAAACCCATGATTTCGAAGCACCTGGAGAACAAGTTGAAATCCGAGAAGATCAAGATGCGGCCCAGCTTATGAACATTCTGCAGATGCATCAGAATCTTCAAAATCAGCAGGTGCACATGCAGCTACTCAATGATCTTGTGGAGCACATGTGGATCCACAATGGCAACCAAAGAGGTAATGCTTGAGAATTTTATGGAAACACTATGTATGCTTGATACCAACATTTGTTATTTACGTGCGACATTGTGGTGCATGATCGACGTGCATGTATTTGCATGGGTTCGAGATATGTAGATGCGCGGAAGGAAATATGTGGGCCCGTCCGGATGCGCCCGTGGGCGTGCCCGGACGCGTCCGTGGACGTTTGAGGGGTTGAATTTGCCAAATCCGGTTGTAGATGCTCTAAGCGGCAATATAGGTAGGGCATTGTGTTAGAATAGAGGATAGTGTTGAGTCATACTTATTAGCTTGGTACGTGTGTTATTTTTTCTTCCGTTACAATGCAAGGACATATTTGCTAGTTGAAATAATAAAAAAGAGAAACGGGGCTGTCACCATGTACGTAAAAGCTAGGCGCTCTGAAGATCTTTTTCAATCTCGCAGGGTCATACTCTACTCCACAAAATATTAGATTGCCTTGCTTTTCTTGCCGCGTTGAATTTCTACTCTTAATGTCTCAGTTGGTAGGTCGCGTTTCGGGTTTTATTTTCGTCCCATCTTATCCGGTCTTTTTTGGTACTTCTTTGGTACTTCCTCCCACCTCCCTCTCAGCCGCGAAAAACCAAGGAAAACCCCGCGATCGAGTCCCGCACACGCCCAATCTCCCGTCTCACGCTAAGCCGCATAGAACCAAAAAAAAACCTCAAGCCGAGTCCCCCGCCCGCCCCCACGCACTCCAGGCCCTAACATCCCGTCGCACCAAGAGAGACGAACCAAAAAAATCTATAAATAGTCCGTCGGTTATTTTTCGCTGGTTTTTATTTCGCCTCACCACTTTCGTTGGTTTTATTTCGCTGGTTTTATTTCGTCTCCCTCCCACCTGTCTTTTCGCTTCACCACCTACATAAACCCATCAGATTAGTTACCATAAAAAAATCGCAATCAATCAAGTATTGATGATCAGATTAGTTACCATATAAAAAATAAATCGCAATCAATCAAGTATTGATGGGATATTTCCTTATATTGATGTGATTTCCCTTTTATCATCAATCGCCTCTACTGCCTAAAAATGCTTAGCTTTCCTTTTCGCTTCACCACCCACATAAACCCATCAAATTAGTTACCATATAAAAATAAATCGCAATCAATCAAGTATTGATGATCAGATTAGTTACCGTATAAAAATAAATCGCAATCAATCAAGTATTGATGGGATATTTCCTTATATTGATGTGATTTTCCTTTCTTATCATCAATCATCTCTACTGCCTAAAAATGGGCGTAGCTTTCCTTTTCGCTTCACCACCCACATAAACCCATCAGATTAGTTACCATATAAAAAATAAATCGCAATCAATCAAGTATTGATGATCAGATTAGTTACCATATAAAAAATAAATCGCAATCAATCAAATATTGATGGGATATTTTCTTATATTGATGTGATTTTACGTAGCTTTCCTTTTCCTGCCAACCGACCGCGTCCCGTCTTCCTACATCCGCCCTCGTTGCTCTGCCTCCCGCACGAAAAAAAACCTCTCGTTTGACCTCCCCAAACCCCGCACGATGGAAAAACCCAGCCGCCTGCTTCCCCTCCTCTCGACCGCTCCATACGTCCAGATCGCGGCCCCATCCCCATCCTCCTCTCACGTCACGGCGGCCGATGGACTGCCGCCAGCACCCTCCTACTCTCGCCGCCGCCGTCCTCCCGCTTCGCCGCCGCCGTCGCCACCAATCCCGTCGAAGGCGCCGTTGCTGCTATGTCGCCTCCTTTCCCCATCCAAGCTCGACCATGGCAACGGCGCCTCTCATGTGTCCCAAGGTGAGGTTTGGGGAGGCGCGACCACAATCCAAGGGATCTCACCGCGGACCCGTCCGGCCGGGATGGGTGTTGCCTCCGTTGCGAATGGGATCGAAGGAGGGACTACTTCGTCGTCAAGGTCGGCGAGGCAGCGCCGATTGGGAGCCGGTTGTGAACATGGGAGTTCGTCCCCATGGAGGCGGCGGCCGTGGAGATTGGATGTGAAGCAACCCCACTTGCGGTGGTGGAGGCTTGCCGTCCATGTGATCCTTTCTTCTCCCGGTATCCCCATTCCTTGCCTCCCATTATAAAAGCGAGCATAAATGAGAGCAGGGGCTGATTTTCATCACTTCATTTCTCATATTTTTAGTTGCTTTTTGAGATTATACAAGATGCTCTCGATCTGTTTTGTCAAATTACTTGGATCGTCTTATGGAATTGACAGCCAACGCATTTTCACCTCATGTTATTTCTTAATCCTTGTCCCACTAGGCATCCACTACATGTTTGGTAATGACGTGATGTTGAGGCGGCTAGGAGAAGCTTAGCAGCCGGATCAAGGGCTATCGAGATGGATCTGGGAGCCAAGCGGTAGTTCTTCTGTTAAATTTTGGTTATTATCTTTTCTATTGTTACGATTGTGGGATGGTTGATTTTGACTCGGTGTAACATTTGCATTTGTTTCCCCAGCTTGTTGGCATAGATGTGTGGCACTGCGGCAACTAATCAAGAGTGAGGTCAGTGCACATCGAAAGCTACGCTGAATGTAGCGAGCCAACCACGAATTGGGTATGTTCACATGAGGGATGGGAGAGGAGAGGAACATTAACATTTTTCATGATTTGAATGAAAATTTCAGTTCATAGTTTCTTCGTACGTGGCAACACACTAACGGTACTCATGGGTCGCGAGTTGCTGCAGATTTGTTTTTATCACTTTTTACAATATTTATTGATGTATCCCTAACTCATCGAGTCATTTTTAGCTTTGATTTCCCATATACGCCAGCCTAAATATCCCATGGTCAGAATATTTGCATGGTTAGTGGACATTGTCCCTTTCTTTCTAATGTTTAATATTTTATATTGCCAATAGAAATGATTTTATCCGCTTGATTTAGGAAGTGCACATAGGTAAGTCAACATATTTTGTAGCTCTTTCGGATGTAAAAGCATATGTTGCATAAGAAATTATTATCTTCCAAGCATACTCACATTTCACTAACAAATAGGGGAGTTTCAGACTTGAGCAATGATAAAAGGTTTATTCCTCACTCTTTTGTTGGAATTTTAGTTCCAAGTTAACATGATTTCTTATCCGCTTCATAAGTCATGCATCTGCTTAATTAGGTGATAAGTAGGGCTATTGTGGGGTTTGTTTAAACTCCAGCATGAGGAATTCTGGTTTAAGAAAAAAGACTTTTGGCTCCTTTAATTACAAATTGATTGCAACATCGTGTTAGTACGTGATTTCTCACATCTGGTTGTAATATTTGTGAAGACGTGCATTGCACGTGCACTTGAAGCGGGCTCGTGGCCCTTGCGCCAGACAACGCCGACGTTGACCGGGCCACCTCCTCCGCGTATTCTTGGAGCTGTGGTGGCCGATTTACATGAAATTAATTCCCTCGATTACGGTGGCAAATATAATACACATAATCCATATTGTTATGCACTAGCGTGTGTGTGTGAAATAGATGAATTATGGTCCTGTACCCAATAAGATGGATATGTGTGTGTGTTAGAGAAAGGGAGAGGGGGAGAGAGAGTGAGGAAGAGGGAGGGAGTGTGTGCGTGTGAGGATTTGATGGTAAAAAAGGTCGCCAATGTCGTAATATTGAACTTTTTAAGTTAACGTGGTCCCGTTGCAACGCACGGGCATTCTTCTAGTTTGTTTAGTGTTCCTCACCAGACGCTTAATCATTGCACGAGCTCGCTGTGATGCATGATTAAAAAGAAGGCAATGTTCTTTTCCCCAGAATATTAGCAATCATTCATCGCATTTGAAAAATATTTCCATATATTCGAAATCCGGCCAATAAACTAATTTCATATATATATATATATATTCCCTCTTATATTTACGGGGAGGGATCCGCATTCGCTTGTCAAATGCGTCCACCCTTTCTTTCCCGTATACAAATAATCCCCGCGAAGAAGAGCCTTCGCGTCTACCAGAAAAGAATGAACAAAAGAATAGGAGGGGCAAAATTGTACAGTTCCCCCTGCGCGTATTACTACTGCTAACGGTATAGTATAATTTACACTTCACTCCGCCGCCGCAGTGCTTCTACTGCTCTCCGGCCGTCGCTTCGCCGCCGGCGAGGGGCCCTCCTGCCGCGCCACCCTGTTGAGCATGGCGAACATGCCGACCATGGGGGCGGTGTTGTACGTGCACGCCTCCGTCTGCATGTAGTTGACCCTGTCGTCTCTGAACCTGTCGTGGCGGTCCGGCCCGCCGACGATGGCGCCGACGACGACGTTGGGGTTGGCGCTCTTGCGGCCGAACCAGTCGTCGAACCCCTGCGCGCACCCGATGAACTCCTTCCTGTCCTTGTACGGCACGATGGACGCCGCGCGGTGGTGCACCCTCGCCGGGAACTTGGCGCCGTACCCCACCAGGTAGCTGATCCCGCGCGGGTTGCTCCCCAGCACGTAGTCCACCTGCGCCCGGGCGTGCGCGAACACCTCGCCGGCGTCGGCCGATGCCTCGCCGCCCGCGCACGTCACGGCAGCGCCCTCCCCAGCGCCGGCCTCGGTGAGGTAGCCCGAGTAGACGGAGAGGAGGTAGGCGGCGCTGGTGACGTACTGCATGTTGTTCCACTGGCGCACGTAGAGCATCCCGCCGGGGCTGCGCTCCACGTTGTCCTCGGCGGCGGCGTTCCTGCCCATGCACGCGCACACGTAGTGCTCCGCCTTGGCGCGGTACCCCTCGAGCGTGGCCCGGTGGCGCTCCTCGTGCTCGCCGCGCAGCAGCAGCCGGGTGGCGAGGATCTGGACGCCGGCGTACTTGACGTCCCAGCTGAACTCGGTGATGGCCCAGCCCGTGCCGCCGAACTCGTGCGCGTTGTCCACCACGTAGTCGAGGTAGCCGGCCCGCCCGGTGGCGCGGTGCAGCCAGAGCGCCGCCCAGAGCAGCTCGTCGTGGTAGCCGCTGACGGAGGCGTAGTAGCTCTTCACCTCGGCGATGCTGCTGTCGTACTTGCCTCTGTACTTGTCAGCGAACTCGAACAGCTGTACCGCCAAGAGAAAAGAGACATGGGTCAGTACTACCCACGTACAGTACATGCACGCCATTAAGAAAGCTAACCAACCAACTAATATTCCCCTAATCTATCGGGCGCGGCAATAATCGCCCATCATCGCATCGCATCGTTGTGATCGCGTGGGCTTCTGCAGGCGCCAACGTGAACGGAAATGTGGTAGTTACGTTAAGTAGCCTGTCGCATCACGCAGCCACGTAGTACGGCGCTGACAGTGTGCTGCATGATGCCGAGCTCTTTCATGGACCCACCCGTCGGCCTCCCTGGACCGACAGAACCTTCACGCGCTTAATTTTTTTTATTGTTCGTCGTGTATAAGAAGAAGATTTTTGGTAGTGCACTGGTGATTACGTCATGTTGACAAGTTGGCACGTGCGGCACGAGCAGCGAGGAGAAGAACACGGTTCCAATGTGAACCAGGGAGAAAAATCCTCTGCCCTCTTTGACTCGTGCTTCCTGGCCGGTCCTCAGAATCTACAGCTCGGCAGCTCCGCTACACGTACCCGAGACATTCCACACACGCCAAAGGTACTACCAATCTCTCTGGACTACTCCTAGTCTAATTAGTTACGTGCACAGTAGTGGTAGTAGTGAAGGTGATTGTTAGTTACGAACCTGCTGGGCGTGGTGGAGGAGGAGGTGGGCGTAGTGCGGGTTGGTCTCGCGGAAGGCCATGGAGGCGGCGGCCAGGGCGGCGGCGGTCTCGCCGGCGACGTCCGAGCCGGGGCGCTCGCGGTCGACCTTGTAGGCCTGGCGGGACGTGGTCATGTCCTCCGGCCGCTGCCAGCAGTAGTGATCGGTGTCGCCGTCGCCAACCTGCAAAGCAAAGCAAAGCACGATCAGTCAATCATTTCACTCACATTTGTCAGAGCCATGGAAGCAGGCAGGCAGACATGCATATGCGTGATTTGTTTTTCTTTTGAGGAAAATATGCGTGATTTGTTAAGCTCCTAGCTAATCCATGTGAGGCGAGGAGACAATCATGCATGCAGCTGCAGGTGCAGGTGTGAGATTTGCGCGTTCCTCGACTGAACCGCACCTTGGCTTTGCTTGTCCTCTAGCCCCCACCTAACAAATGTTCCTCTCCCCCAGCTTTTTTTCAAAAAAATAAGTTAAAATAAACGAGTTCTTTGCTTTTGTTTTCTCCATCCGCCAGCCCACACCCAACCAATGGTGCATGCATGTTCGTTGGTTTGAAATTGCTGATTGGATGATTAGCCAGCGAATGGCGGTGATTACGATGGATGGGGGTAACTGGGAGTTGTAAATGAATTAGTACCTCGGCCCAGAGCTCGTCGGGCTTGGTGTGCGCCTTGATGAAGTAGTCGGTGCCCCACTTGATGGACTCGAGAGCGTGCGCGAGCTCGCCGGCGGCCGCCACGTCGCCGCCGTACTCCAGCAGGCTCCACGACAGCATGGTCACCGTGAACGCCATGGGCAGCCCGAACTTGACGTGGTCGCCGGCATCGTAGTATCCGCCCACCAAATCCACCTAATGGAACCAAACACGGCACAACAAGATCCGCCCAAAGTCAGCACCCTGATCGACCGATATGAATATGATGATCGGCCACCCCCGCCGGCCAGCCGGCAAAGAAGAAGAAGAGAGAGACGAAAAATGTGGTGGCGACGTAACGTACTCCTTGCTCGAGGCCGTCGGTGAGGCCGGAGTGGTCGCGCCAGGCGACGCGCTGGCCGTGCGGCAGCCGCCCCGACCGCTGCGCCTCGAAGTAGAGCAGGCTCTTGCGCAGCGCCTGCTCGTAGTCGTGCGGCACGGGCGCCGCGCCGGCCGCCTCCGCCGCCAGGAAGAAGGCCACGGCCACGCCAAGAACCCACGCCGCGGCGCCGCTGCTGCTCCTCATTATCCTCGCTATCTCAGTATCTCTCTCCCTCTCTTTCCCCAACAGCTGTATCTATGCACTAGTCCTGGAGGAACCTTCGAACGTATGGGCCAACCGCCGGGCTCGCTCCGCTAGCTCCCGCGGCGGCCGATCGATCGATCGCCCTTCGATATATGCACGCACGCGGCGGACGGATGGAGCTTGGCGGCCCGGTTGTTCGAGCGGTCGTTGGGCGAAGCAGCTGCCGAAATGGGGACGGGGGAGAAGTAGCAGGGTGTGGTGGGCTGTCCACTCTACGGGGGACTCGCGTATATGTAGGGGGAGTGGACGGAGGGAGGTGGTGCGCGGCGCGGCGTGGAGCTCCGTCGAGGACGGGCGGGCAACAGCATACCGTGTTGAATGGGTGGGGCCGGCCCGGCTGGGTTAGGTGACTTTGCGGTCCGGGCCCATCATAGTGGCCATGGGGAATATAGAAGGCCAGCAAAGGGGAAGACGAAATAATGTGGGGAATTCTCAAAAAAAAAAAGGAATAATGTAGGGGAGGGGAATAGCCTAGCCGCTGCCCTGCCCATATCGTAGGGGTGGACTGTTTGCACGGGATTTGGTGAAAATTGGTGCAAGGAAGGCAGGAGGAATAGTGAAAATGAACAAAACTGACTTTTATCCGAAACTTCAACACAAAATGACCTCAATCTATTCGCAAAAAAAAATGACCTCAGTTTAAAAGTATTTCATGAACTGGCCCTCTTTTGCATGACGCCCATGGCTAGGGGGCCATGCTAGAGAGCATGACGCCCATGATGACCCGTCCTAGGGCGCCATGCCACATAGGATGACGCCATAACCTGGGGCGTCATGCGATCTAGCATGGCGCCCTAGCCCCGGGCGTAATGCAAAAGGGACCATTTCGTGAATTGTTTTCAAATTGGGGCCATTTTATGTTGAAGTTTTAGATAAGGGCTAGTTTTGTCCATTTTCACGGAGGAACAAGGGTAGGATACTGCCACTGGGCCAATGAGTGGCTGATTGACCGAGTGAATAAGAATGCGATGTTCCCGTGCCAATTATCGTCAAACGGCTGGTGCAGCAACTTGGCCATGAGCACATAGTTGGGGAAATCTAGGTCGTATATGGCTACTATCTAGGCACTCGTTTTGTAAAATACTACTGCTCCGACGTAGGGATCCCGTTATCAGCTAGGCTAGTTTGGGAAGGAGTGTTTGCCATGCAGCTCTCTTTTTGAACGAATGGGGATAACTCATGGGCTAATGATTCAATCAAAACTTCTGATGTTCTTCCTTTTCTCCTTCGGATCAGCATACCAGGTCGATCCCTTATATTACTCCCTTCATTTGAAAATAGAATAATTAAGATGCACTAGTTTCATTAAGTTACGGTTTTTATGTGACATGATTTTTTTTAGAGATAGTGACATGGAATTTGTGTCACTAGATCCATTTTAAAGTATTTACTTATGACAGTGATTTTTTATCACATAAATCAACTGACAAAAAAAATCTTGATCTAACCATATAAAGGAATAAAAACACACAATATATTTTTGAAAGGGTGTGCTAGATCTCAGTCAAGTGGCATAGTATAAGAAGAAAAAGGAAAAAGGAAAAAAAAGAAATTTTTTGTACGAATCTCCATGCAAGAGCAAAGAAATATAGCATCGACTGACGCATAACAAAGTATTAGTAGTCTGAGACTTAGCAAAACTGTTTTTTAAGTTAAGGGAGTAGAACTCAAATTTTGATATGAGTGCCATAGAATTGAACTATAGTGTAGTGAGAAAAACATTCGGCGGCCCACCGCTGAAGATATTTTCCAAGCCAAAAGCCACGAACTGCTTCATTTATAGCCCCCTCCATCTGTTGCTCCGATGGGGAGTGCGCAGGGGGGGATTCTCTTTGGTATTGTTTCAGGTATAGTGTTTCTTTTTGCTGGTGGCGGGGTGGTGAGAACGGCACGTAGAATAATTTTGCCTCTAGTCCTTCCCCACCACGGCGATGCTCTTCATGGTGTCAATGAAGAGCCGGTCGTTTCATGTAAGCCGTTCTCTCGGGGGAATTAATATAGTTTTTTATGTTCGTTGATGAATGTTGTTGCATGTTGTGGCGACTCCTGTAGCCTTGGCGAATTGGTGTTCCTGGAGAGGGGATGTGGGCTTTTAGAGGATGGATCCACTCGTTGGAGCGGTGCAACGGATTAGGCTAGCACGGTGCCACATTGATTTGTGCCCTGCCGCCTGCAGTGGGCCTGCTCTTTGACCCTAAAAGCCTCTTTCGACGATGGTGTGACCCTATATCTTTCAATGATGTTCTTGTAACTCAGTTATTGTTTGAGTGAAGTGCATCATAGGTCCTCGACTATTTCAGAGGTGTCACGTAGGTCCTCGAACTATGAAAATCGTCATTCAGGTCCTCAAAGTGCAATATGTGTGTTATCCTAGTCCACAAACTATTTCAAAGGTATCACGTAGGTCCTTGAACTATTTCAGAGGTGTCACATATATACACACTTATTGCACTTAAAAGGATTTTTGAGGACCTAGATGACACTTTTCATAGTTTGAGGATCTATGTAACACCATCGAAATAGTTTGAGGACCTAGGATGCACTTCACTCTTATTGTTTAATGTGAATGCCATTGTTACTCAAGAAAAGATTTTCCAAGCTGACCAGCTAAGTTTCTGCAAGTAAAAAAAATATAGCAAATGAAGTTTCTTTCACTGAAATTTGCTTGCATCGCCATGCTCTACCTCTACCTTAACTTTAATCCCCTGTTTTTTGCTTTAGCTCAATATTCTTCTTAACTAATGAGATTAGGCAAACATTTTGTTTCCGTTTCAAATAAAGGAAACACCTCAACCGGTTCGAATCAAACGGGATGATCCTTCACGACGTCGAACTGACAAAGTCTTTCCTCCTTCCCAAGAAAAGTCTCCTTCCTCCTCCCGTCGGTGCAGCTGCCGATCCGCCCCGCCTCCGATGGCCTCTGGGCTGTGGGGGTGCGGAGGAACCCCCCCCCCCCCCTCCCCCCCTCCGCCGGCGGGAGGGACCCCGTTCTTGTTTTTGCTAGGTTGAACGTCTTGGCTGGGATTGTGTGGCGGTGGCGATGTCCCTCGGTAGCAATAATGTCTCCCACGTCCTATCCCTATCCCAATGGTGTGAATAGCATTGTCGGAGGATGTGTGCAAGTGTGTCTCCGTGGATCTCATGGGATTAGATCGGTACTGGTCTTCGGTGGATCTATTTGGAATCAGTTTTTTTTCGTCTTCGTTCGTGCAGTTTTATGTTTGATATTTCTGATCTACAACTCTCTCATCGGCGATGGTTGCTGCTCTGCCGCGCTGATCATTGGCGCCTTAGCACGACGACTTCCCGTCTGTCTACTACAACAAGGTTTGCCGGGCTCCGGTGATGGAGGGGCAATGACCTCGGCGTGCCTTCGGCTCGCTCCAGTGCTTGTAGTCGTCGCTAGGTGGTCCATAGACCTGGTCCATAGACCTTGTGTGTTCTCTGTATTGTCATGATTGATGAATATATTGAACATTTCTTGGGCAAAAAAAAAGAACTGTACATAAGTGCATTTATAAGTCAAGGATATGAGAACCAAAACGCACCGTTCTCGTAATCCCGCGTTGAATTTCAGTCCATATACGTACGTACGCATGGTTCGGACGTGCGAACGCACCCGCGTTCGTTGGTCGACTTTGCCCTCGCGGTGCCCGTGCGTGCGCGCGGCGCAAAGCGATTTGAAAACACAAGGCAGGCACCTTCTTCACTCACCAAGCCCAGCCAGCCCCACATCCATGCATGGTTGCTCGACCGACGTATCGATGGGCCGGCGCCCGGATGGCGACGGTGCTCCGGCCGCGACGACTCCGACGCCTCTTCCTCGATATCCCACGCCCCGTTGCGATCGCGGCCAATGTAGATATTGTTCCTGGACAGATGTTATTCGGTAATGTATTCTTGTAACAGTATGATCCAGTTTGGTAGTTGGTGCCGTAGGTGGGTAGGGACGCGTACTCCCGGATTCCGATGGTTCGCATGCAGTCACCAAACCTGCCGCACGAACCTTCCTTTTCTCAAGCGCACTTCTCTTGCCTCCCATCCTCCTCCTCCTGCTGCTCTGCTGTTGTCGCTGAACAATTGGTTCAGCTAATACTTGTAGTAGCACAAGTTAAGCAAAAAGAGGCTAATACAAGGCATGTGTGAGCTTAAAAAGGAGCTACGTAATACTGCTAGTCATAGTTAATCCTATAATATTAATTTGGTATCATACTCACTTCTGCATAGCTAAACAGTGCGTACACGCTTTGACCTGCCGCGGTGTGCGTCGGTGCGACGTGTCATGATTTTCATCCGAATTTTAAAAACGTGACCGCCGATTCTTTTGATTACTTTGTCGATCTCACGGCCGGCTGTTGGCAGTTTTAGTACGGTTTTTCTTGCGTAATGATATTTCTTTAGTACATTTTGTTAGGCGTTGAGTGGACCAGGCCGGGTCAGGGCATATATTCTGACATTCCGTAGCTGCCACGTACTATATCTGCTAGTGCTGCTCCAGTTTGCTCGTGTTGACATTTCGTATTATTTTTAGTTTGTTATTAGGACAGACGGTTCATCATCGCGTCAAACAAGAACAGCTAGCGCAGAGAAGGAAGTGGACCATGGTGTTCGGTTGTTTGTAGTCGTATTCTTTTAGCTTGCGACATGACGGTGTGTTAGGAGATTAATTCATGTTATTTGTTAGTTGATCCCGAGCGGTCAGGTATACT
Organism: Aegilops bicornis; assembly: GCA_021605145.1. Lineage (NCBI taxonomy): Eukaryota > Viridiplantae > Streptophyta > Magnoliopsida > Poales > Poaceae > Aegilops > Aegilops bicornis. Next base: position 237,092,058 of record CM038675.1, on the reverse strand, counting down.
TACTCTAGGTCTGCCTTCTATACGGACCTGCATACAATGTATTTACTTGTGACTTGTTGTCTCTACTATTCTTTTCGGTTGCGAGTCTTGCAACATGACGGTGTGTTATGTGCCCTTTTTAAAAAAAAAGGAGGAATACCCCGGCCTTTGCATCTCTTGGTGTACACAACCATAGTATTAAAAATTTATGTCACGTGTTGTAGTTGGGCGATTTATTGATGCTACCTGTTAGTTAGTCCTGAGTTATCCGGCGTATGTTTTCTCGATCTGCCGTCTATTGTGAACTACGTAGTAGGAATACATTGCGTAGCAGGGCCAAGCGTCTCTAGAAAACTCTTAAACGGGCAACTTTTATGCAAAATCATGTAACAAGGATGCACCTAAAATGAGTCCAAGAAGAAACATCCAAAGTGACAGAAAAGAAAATATTCCTATATTTCTTTATAGAAAGAGAAACATACTACATCCAATACATACGTATGCTGTAACAAAACACTCTTATATTTCTTTACAGAAAAAGGCGGGGCAGCAGGGGCAACAAAACTCGTCAGGTACTACATCCAATGCGTACGTGTGGTCACATGCATGATACAAGGAAGCTAACAAGGTCAATGAAGGGAAGAAGTGACTCGACCTACCAAACAACCAACAAATGAACGATCCACAAGGATCGCAACGTGCGCAGTTGTGTTCATGCATGAATCCTCTAATAACGCTTGTCATCTGCCCTTGGAAAGATCTACTATTGCTTGCCTTTCCCAGTCTCAAGTCTTGTCCATCTCGGCTGGTGCATAGTGTCGGAGGGAAGGGCTAAGCTGATCGCACCGGCGTAACCACCCGTCGCCGTCGAGTCCGGTGGCGATAAGAACTGAAGTGAAGTCCTTCCCTCCTTTTCCACGAGCAGGGCACCTTTCGCGGGGCACAGCGCCCTTAACTCCTCCTCCTCTTTCCTTCCCGTCTCCGGCTGGCCTAAACACGACGTGGACGACGGCCTACGGGAGCTCCTGGTGGCCAGGTGTGTGCTCGGCCGTTCTCCCCTGGCGGTTCAGTTGATTAATTAAGCTCGCTTCGCTGTCGCCTCCGTCGCGGGTTGCCGAGTCACCACGGTGCCTTTCGGTCTCTCGAGGGTTTGGCAAAAGTGATGGTGAAATATGTGGGGATTCACCTGCCGATTATTAGGATAGCCGTGGAATTTCCTACTGGGTAGGTTAGGCAGAAGTTCAATACGGCGTTGGATTATAATTCTTGGCTCTGTTACATCTGCATGACAGCATATTTTGGGCATGGAGCTATTGTCCATGGACAAAATCACACGCGGCTTTGCACCGGAAAGCTGCGCATCGGTCATATAATAAGATTGAAGCTTAACCCTGTCACAGTGGATGGTGCCCAGCTCGATCAATGATTCGCGGGCATTTGTTTGCATGCAGGGAAGGGCGACAAGACCGTATGGGTGTTTTAAATTTGCGATCACACGCACATTCTCTGAGTTCATTGGGGTTTCTATGATACCGAGTGTCAAAGCGGTCGCCAACTAAGCGCTCCGCTGGCTGGCAGAGCAGAGATGCAATGTGAAACGAGATGCTTTCGGATCATTATCAGACACCAAAGCGCGTCCGTCCGGCCGGGGAAAGGCAGAAGCAGATAAAAGAGTGGTTCGCTAGCACCTCGTCCTTTGTTCCCCTCAAAATGCATATACGTACGAATTGTTTAGTAGGTTCAGAATTTTGAAAAATGCATGTGGCCGTACGGCTGCGAAAAACATCCATCACGGATCGAATGGGAGCATTTTTCTTTTCGGGCTCATCGATAAATCCTGCAGGGTGGCCAGTGGCATGTGCGGCGCGTTATTGATGTTTTCATGTCATGCGGGAACACTGCGCTATCAAATCGACCCACATAATTCGACGTAAATACTACATTTTCTCGTGCGCGCATGATACCCTTGGGCTTAATCCGTTGTCAGTTTTGTATAGTTTGAAATTGTTTTTCTAGTAAACATTTTGGTCACTGCATGCATGGCCCTGGCCTTTGGTTGGTACGGTATACAATGTCTATGGAGTGGAGCTTGGTGATAACAGCACACTTGAGCTTAGGAGTAGTGTCAGTGCATGTGGGAATTTGGCTTTATCTGTGGCTGTCATGTGAGGAGTCAAATGGGAGGGGATGAGGACTGAGGCGGGTGCCACCCACTTGAAGAGTTAGGCGGTACCGAGACCAGACCTGGAGGGGCAGGGTTGACGTTTGACACAGGACCAAAGCTAGCCTCTTTCTTCCCAACGTGGTATGCATGGGAAACCCCTGTATTTTTCCACGGCCGATCGACACTGGCCAGCGTACGTGTCTGGTTCGAGCAAGGAGGCGTTCACATGTACGCCGTACTGCCGGCCTAACTGCGACGCATGACACGTAGCCATACCGTCCTTGCAGAATGTGGCATGCATGGAGAAAAGGAAAGGAAAACGAGTCAAGCCCGTGCCTGGAATACGTGGGAACTCATTCAAGTCGGTACACTTGTTTGCTTTTCCTAACGACGACTAGTATGACCTCACTGGCTTTCACCCCATGCAGCACGGTAAGAAGTGTCAGGCTCAGAAGCTAGAAGACGCTGGTCCTCGGCCCCATGCATTCGTCCCGTCGTCCTGATCTCCATTGCCGGTTGACACCTTAAGCACCTGAGCAGTGAGGGTATGCAATATATGCATGCGCGTGTACGTAGTGGCGAGTGCGTGGCCAAAGATGGCGCAGTTGACACCGTAGAAATGCTGTTGCTTTGACATGTAGTACGGGAACTTCCACGGTTCAATTGTTTTCACACCGGCGACACCACCGTTCACGTTTGGAAAAAGACTACTAGCTTTTGTGAGAGATGTAATGCGTAGCCAGCTAGGCATGTGGGGAGAAAAATGAAGGTTCCTTTGGAAATACGAAAGATTCTGTTTTCGATTCCTACAAAAAAATTTTGCGATAGTGCTTGTCTACTAATTTGCATGACTAAACACCATAACAATCTTCCTAGGAAAACACATTGTACCAGTACTAGTTACACCTCTCATATACGATCACCGATGGTATACCTCCATAGATAAAACCCCGACAGTATACATACTATTAACTCTGTCCCAAGTTACTAAAACGTGTCTAGATGCAACTATATATTGACAAATTTAAGACAAGTAATTTGGGGCGGAGATAGTATTTAATTATTTTGAATACGATCATATACAGATCTAAGATAGTCTAAAACAAACTTAATTTGCAACTAAGCACATAGTCTGATGTGCGTGCATTTTAGACAATATGGAAAAATGGCGATTGCACATAGTCTGACGTATGGGCATTCAAAATTGCAATCTAGCCTCTACACACGTACATCCTCTGAATTCGTGGGTGTTTCTATGATAGAGTGTCAAAGTGGTCGCGAACTAAGCGCTCAGCTGGCAGAACCAGAGATGCAATGTGAAACGAGATGCTTTCGGATCATCACTCGCCAAAGCGCGTCCCGGGAAAGCAGAACCCGATTAAAGAGTGGTTTGCTAGTACGTACGAATTGTTTAGTAGGTTCAGAATTTTGAAAAATGTATATGGCCGTACGGCTGCCAAAAACATCGATCACGGATCGAATGGGAGCATTTTTCCTTTTCGGGCTGATCGATAAATCCTGCGGGTGGCCAATGGCATGTGCGGTGCGTTATTGATGTTTTCATGTCATGCGGGAACAGTGCGCTCTCAAATTGATCCACTGGTTGCCGCTATCATGCAAAATTCGACGTAAATAATAGAGTAGTACATTTTCTTGTGACGCCCTTCGGCTTAATCCGTTGTCGGTTTGGTATTTTGAACCCTTATTTTTGGAGCAGATGTTTTGGTCACTGCATGCATGGCAGTGATCTATGGTGCTTGGTGACTGACGGATAGCAGATCACCTAGGAGTAGCGTGGTGCATGTGGGAGTTTGGCTTTATCTGTGGCTGGGATATGAGGAGTCAAAAGGGTGGGGAAGGGATGAGGACTGAGGAGAAGTGTACCACTTGAAGAGTTAGGCAGTACCGAGACCAGACATGCATGGAGCAGGGTTGACGTTTGACACAGGACCTCTTGCCAACGTGACATGCATGGGAAACCCCTGTATTTTTCCACGGCCGGTGCACACGGGCCAGGGTACGTGTCTGGTTCGACCAAGGAGATGTTCATATGTACGCCGTACTGGCGGCATAACTGCGACGCGTGACACGTAACCATACCGTCCTTGCAGAGGGTGGCATGGAGACAAGGAAACGAAAACGAGTCAAGCCCGTGCCTGGAATACGTGGGAATTCATTCAAGTCGGTACACTTGTTTGATTTTCCTAACGACCACTAGTATAACCTCATTGGCTTTCACCCCACTGCACCACGATAAAAAGTGTCAAGCTCGGAAGCTAGAAGACGCTGGTGTTCGGCCCCATGCATTCGTCTCAGTCGTCCCGATCTCCATTGCCGGTTGACACCTCCAGCACCTATGAATGTATAGCGCCTGAGCAGTGAGGGCTATGCAACATATGCATGCGTGTGTACGTAGTGGCGAGTGCGAGGACGAGATAGCGCGCTGGCACCACACGGTTGAGTCGGTGCATAGTTGACACTGTAAAAATGCTGTTGCTTTGACATGTACGGGAACTTCCACGGTTCAATTGTTTTCACACCGGCGACACCACCGTTCTCGTTCGGAAAAAGACAGGTCCACACTAGCTAGCTTTGTGAGAGATGTAACACGTAGCCAGCCAGGCATGTGGGGAGAAAAATGAAGGTTCCTTTGGAATTTAGAAGGATTCTGTTTTCAATTCCTACAGTTTTTTTTGCTGTAGATCTTGTATACTAATTTGCATGACTAAAAACCATAATAATCTTCCTAGGACAATGGGAGTCGTTACGCGTCCATCGGCGGATGTATTAGAAACATCCGCCACATAGAGCTCCGTTGGATCAGTGCTCTGACAGTCGTCAGATCTAATCATCATGCGCGTGACCACCTTTTTACTTCCTGCAACAACCGCTCAGTTTCGGAAACATATTCCTCTGTCCGCCGTTTTGACACAGCTGCGCCAACCGCGACGCCAGCTCCCACCACCGCAAAATCGCTGTCGCCGGCGTGCCGAGGGAACTAGTCCTTGCCGTGCTCGCCGGAGTTGCTCCTCCTCCTCCGTCTCAGCCTTGCGAGCAGCAGCTAGCTCCAATCGAGCACGACGGCGATGACCTCTCACGCCCGACGCTTCTTCGATGTTTTTTGCAACTAGAGATATGTTTTTGAAACATGCCTCATGTTACAAAGTCTGACCACTCACTCTCTAACGTCGGGCGCAACCGCGGCGCTGCAACTCGGTCTATGTTTCTGAAACAAGACCCTTATAGTAGAAAAAGCCCTTCAGAACCAAAATTTTTCTTTTTTTTCTGAAACAAAAGATATGTCGCAGAAATCTTTTGAAACAAGACCCCAGTTGCTGAAGAAAAATTCCTTCACCACCTAATCGTCTTTTCTTTCTATTTGAAACTAGTCATGTGTTGCATAAATCTATGAAAGAAGGCCCTTCTTGCAAGAAAAAGAATGGCCGCACGGACTAACTTGTGGCCAGCGTGGCTGCTTGATCTGACAAGTACGCAAGCGGCGGATGCTCACGCGTGCATCGGCCGGCTGAAGGTAAGCTTTTCCCTAGGAAAATACATCATACTTGCACTATAGTTAGAGCATCTACAACCATACTTTGCAAATCCGCCCCCCAAATGCTCGCGGACGTGCCCGGACGGGGCCGCGGGCACTGACCGGGCACGCCTCAAATTAGTCACTTTGCATCCGCTTCTCTCATATTTCATCCCCTAGATCCATACAAAACATACAAAAGTAATCCTATGTACTACATCTACGTACTACCCTACCTACTCTTCGTCTTCGGAGATGTCCACACGACGGTGCCGGGTGCCGGCTGGATGGACGGGTAGGAGGGCTCCGACTCATCCTCCTCCTGCTTGACCTCATCCTTGTAGGCGAACATCTCCGCCTTGTCCGTGGCCTCTTGCGCTTCCATCTCATGCCGACGACGGCGTCTTGCCTCCGCAGCCAGTTTCGACCGGATGGAATCGAGGAAGGCCTGCTGCTCCGCTTGCAGATCCCCGTCGCCAACGTCCCCCACATCCTCCTCCTCCGTCGCATCCTCGTCCTCCTCCTCGTCCTCGTCCTCGTCCTCCTCGTGCTCCTCCTCCTCCAACTCTTCCTCCGGATCCACTGCATCCGGAGGTAGCCTCGCGGCGATCCGGGCTTCGCGTCTAGCCCGGATTTGCTCAAGGACCTCGAGCCGATGCTTCGGCATCAGAAAGGGCTCGCTCCTCACCCGGCGGCGTGGGGGCATGGCTACTAGGCGGGCGGGTGGAGTGGATAGTGGCGGCGGCGGCGGACAGGAGGAGGAAAATGTGGATGGATGGTAGGGGTTTGGTGCCACCGGTCGACCGAAATAACCTGGCAATGCACTATGCGGCCCGCCGGAGCTGCGCCACACGCGGCGCCACTGGTCCGACAGAGGAGACGAGTTTCGGACCACCGGGTTTGAGGGCGTTTCCGGCGGGACCCCTTCGTCAGTCCGACGTGGCAGGTGTTGGGGAACGTAGTAAGAATTCAAAATTTTCCTACGTGTCACCAAGATCAATCTAGGAGATGCTAGCAACGAGAGAGAGGGAGTGCATCTTCATACCCTTGAAGATCGCTAAGCGGAAGCGTTACAAGAACGCGGTTGATGGAGTCGTACTCGCGGCGATTCAAATCGCGGAAGATCCGATCTAGCACCGAACGGACGGCGCCTCCGCGTTCAACACACGTACAGCCCAGAGACGTCTCCTCCTTCTTCATCCAGCAAGGGGAGAGGAGAAGTTGAGGGAGAATTTCGGCAGCACGACGGCGTGGTGGTGGAGCTTGTTGTATTCCTGCAGGGTTTCACCAAGCTCTACGGAGGAGAAGGAAGAGTTGGAGGAGGATCTCGGGTAGGGGGTCCCGAACTGTGCGTCTAGGCGGATGGTAACAGGAGACAAGGGACACGATGTTTTTACCCAGGTTCGGGCCCTCTCGATGGAGGTAAAACCCTACTCCTTCTTGATTAATATTGATGATATGGTTAGTACAAGAGTAGATCTACCACGAGATCGGAGAGGCTAAACCCTAGAAGCTAGCCTATGGTATGATTGTTCTTCGTCCTACGGACTAAAACCCTCCAGTTTATATAGACAATGAAGAGGGTTAGGGTTACACAGAGTCGGTTACAATGGTAGGAGATCTACATATCCGTATCGCCAAGCTTGCCTTCCATGCCAAGGAAAGTCCCATCCGGACACGGGATGAAGTCTTCAGTCTTGTATCTTCATAGTCCAGGAGTCGGCTAAAGGCTATAGTCCGGCTATCCGGACACCCCCTAATCCGGGACTCCTCAGTAGCCCCTGAACCAGGCTTCAATGACGACGAGTCCGGCGCGCATATTGTCTTCGGCATTGCAAGGCGGGTTCCTCCTCCGAATACTTCATAGAAGATTTTGAACACAAGGATAGTGTCCGGCTCTGCAAAATAAGTTCCACATACCACCGTAGAGAGAATAACATTTACACAAGTTCAATTTGCTAACGTATTCCGCGGCGTGACATCACACTACGGCCAAGCCTTTATTCGAATCGTTTTTACTGTCCCACCTCAGCGCATTTAGCGAGGCGGTTTCCTTGGCACGTCTTGTCAAAGCAGAGATCGTGTCCCCTTATTCTGGGATTCTCATTAATACGGGCGTGGGTAACCCAGTCGTGCCCGTTGGCACGCCTCCTCTATCGAAGGCGAGTCCCGAACGGTCACGGGGATGGCTCCTGGTATTCAACATCTTTATAAAGAGACCAAGGCCCCGCTCTTTTTTCTCAATCTCAATCGAATCCGCCCCTCGTTTCGAGTCCCAACACCCAAAGCTCCAGATTCAGGCGCTTCGGACCTTCAAGGCCGGTGGATGCCTTCCTCCGTCACGGAGGAAGACGTCCTAAAGCTAAGAGATGCCAGGTATCTAACCGGCGAAATCTCACATAGACTGCCTGCCCAAGGGCAGGTTATTCCCTCTCCCCAGCCCGATGAAAGCGTGGTGTTCGCGTCTCACTTCCTTCGGGGGCTAGGCTTCCCGACGGACCCCTTCGTGAGGGGGCTCATGTTTTATTACGAGCTGGAATTTCACGACTTGGATCCGGAGTCCATCCTCCACATCTCATCGCCGTTCATCGTTGTATCTGAAGCATTCCTCCGCATTACCCCTCACTTGGATTGTGGCTCAAGACCTTCAAGGTGGAGCCAAGATGATCAAGGGGCAACAGGTAGAAATGCGGAGGGCTGTCATAAGCAAGAACGCTGACACTTCATGGCCCGAGGGCTCTTTTCAAGAGGAGCTCAGTCTATGGCAACAAAAGTGGTTCTATATCACAGCTCCCAGGGGCACCAAATGGGTGGCGCCACCTGCCTTTCGCTCGGGTCCTCCATCGCGGCTGGCATCATGGGTCAATAAAGGGCTTGACTGGGGGCCGTCCAAGGACGTGCCCTTGTTGCAGGGCCGTATTCGAGACCTCCTAGAGAGAGATCAATCTGGTCGTAGTAGCGCAGGTCATGCTGATTCGTCGCATCCTGCCTCGCAAACGCCGCCTCCGCCTGTGGGAGTTCAATCCGGAGGGACCACGAGCTCTCCAACATTTTGTGGGCGCAACGCCTGTGGAGATGTACAAACTGTTCTTCGGATCACAAGCAATGTGTCCGGACTTGACCGAGGACGCAGGTCTGAGCTGCAATCGCCCGGATGCTCAAGTAAGTAGTCCCGTACCCGGACACGCTATCCATATATTTATCATAAACTTGCCCTTAAAAGAGCTGTCCCTTAAACATGAATGGATAGCGAAAGCAAAACTGATCAGGTGTCCGGCCCCCCTCCCTGAGACCACGCCGGATCCCGTGTTAACCAAGATGCTGGAGGCTGCGCCTTTAAAAGAAGGCGAAGGGGGGAACAAGGAAGCTACTGCCTCCACGAAGGAGGTTATCAAGAAAGGAAGGATCGAGAATCCCTCCGTCCAAGGGGAGAAGAGGACCACCTCTGAAGATCCTGAGATCAAGGCCTCAAAGCGCGGGAAGAAATCTTCGCCAGAGGGTCCTGCGCCGGAAGATGCCCCGGCTGCATTATTTCCCCAAGGAGATCAGCCCTCCAGCGAGCCGTAAGTAGAGAGGGGAGTTTTTTCTAAAATAAGAGACATCCCTGTTTTGTTTCTGAAGATGACCAAAATTTTACCTTGTAGTTCGGATCTCAGCCCTTCTCGTGAGCTCGTCTTGAGGATCTTCGTCCAGGAGATGATGGAGAGCGGGCGCCTCCCCTGCCGTACCGCCTTTGTTGGAAATATGCCCTAGAGGCAATAATAAATTAGTTATTATTATATTTCCTTGTTCATGATAATCGTTTATTATCCATGCTATAATTGTATTGATAGGAAACTCAGATACATGTGTGGATACATAGACAACACCATGTCCCTAGTAAGCCTCTAGTTGACTAGCTCGTTGATCAATAGATGGTTACGATTTCCTGACCATGGACATTTGGATGTCATTGATAACGGGATCACATCATTAGGAGAATGATGTGATGGACAAGACCCAATCCTAAGCCTAGCACAAAGATCGTAGTTCGTATGCTAAAGCTTTTCTAATGTCAAGTATCTTTTCCTTATACCATGAGATTGTGCAACTCCGGATACCGTAGGAATGCTTTGGGTGTATCAAGCGTCACAACGTAATCGGGTGACTATAAAGGTGCACTACAGGTATCTCCAAAAGTGTCATTGGGTTGGCACGAATCGAGGCTGGGATTTGTCACTCCGTGTGACGGAGAGGTATCTCTGGGCCCACTCGGTAGGACATCATCATAATGTGCACAGTGTGATTAAGGAGTTGATCACGGGATGATGTGTTACGGAGCGAGTAAAGAGACTTGCGGTAACGAGATTGAACAAGGTATCGGGATACCGATGATCGAATCTCGGGCAAGTACAATACCGCTAGACAAAGGGAATTGTATACGGGATTGGTAGAGTCCTTGACATCGTGGTTCATCTGATGAGATCATCGTGGAACATGTGGGAGCCAACATGGGTATCCAGATCCCGCTGTTGGTTATTGACCGGAGAACGTCTCGGTCATGTATGCTTGTCTCCCGAACCAGTAGGGTCAAAACACTTAAGGTGCGAAGACGCAAGGGTTATATAGGAAGCTTGTATGAGGTTACCGAAGGTTGTTGAGTCCGGATGAGATCCTGGGCGTCACGAGGAGTTCCGGAATGGTCCGGAGGTAAAGAATTATATATAGGAAGTCTTTGTTTGACCATCGGGACAAGTTTGGTGATATCGGTATTGTCTGGGACCACCGGAGGGTCCCGGGGCCCACCGGGTGGGGCCACCTGCCCTGGGGCCACATGGGCCCTAGGTGGTGCGCCTAGGCCTGCATGGGCCAAGGGAACCAGCCCCAAGAGGCCCATGCGCATGAAACACTTGGAGAGGAAGAGTCCATAGAGGGAAGGCACCTCAGGGGTGCCTTGGGAGGATGGACTCCTTCCCCTCTTGGCCGCACCCCTCCCTTGGAGGAGGGGGCAGGCTGCGCCCTTCCCCTCCTTGGCACCTATATAAAGGGGGGAGGGAGGGGGCAGCAACACTGAGCCTGGCGCCTCTCTCCCTCTCCAACACCTCCTTCTCCTCCGTAGTGCTTGGCGAAGCCTGCGGGATTGCCACGCTCCTCCACCACCACCACGCCCGTTGTGCTGCTGTTGGATGGAGTCTTCCTCAACCTCTCCTCTCTCCTCGCTGGATCAAGGCGTGGGAGACGTCACCGGAGCTGTACGTGTGTTGAGCAGCGGAGGTGCCGTCCGTTCGGCACTAGGATCATCGGTGATCTGAATCACGGCGATGCGACTCCATCAACCCGTTCACTTGAGCAGCTTCCGCTTAGCGATCTACAAGGGTATGTAGATGCACTCTCCTTCCCTCGTTGCTAGTCTCTCCATAGATAGATCTTGGTGATACGTAGGAAAATTTTGAATTTCTGCTACGTTCCCAGCAGTGGCATCATGAGCTAGGTCTATTGCGTAGATTCTTTGCAGAGTAGAACACAAAGTAGTTGTGGGCGTTGATTTTGTTCAATATGCTTGTCGTTACTAGTCTTATCTTGATTCGACGGTATTGTGGGATGAAGCGGCCGGACCAACCTTACACGTGCGCTTACGTGAGACCGGTTCCACCGGTGACATGCACTAGTTGCATAAGGTGGTGGCGGGTGTCTGTCTCTCCCACTTTAGTCGGAACGGATTCGATGAAAAGGGTCCTTATGAAGGGTAAATAGCAATTGGCATATCACGTTGTGGTTTTTGCGTAGGTAAGAAAGCGTTCTTGCTAGAAACCCAAAGCAGCCACGTAAAACATGCAAACAACAATTAGAGGGCGTCTAACTTGTTTTTGCGAGGGTATGCTATGTGATGTGATATGGCCAAGAAGAATGTGATGAATGATATGTGATGTATGAGATTGATCATGTTCTTGTAATAGGATTCACGACTTGCATGTCGATGAGTATGACAACCGGCAGGAGCCATAGGACTTGTCTTTATTTATTGTATGACCTGCGTGTCATTGAACAACGCCATGTAATTACTTTACTTTATTGCTAACCGGTAGCCATAGTAGTAGAAGTAATAAGTTGGCGAGACAACTTCATGGAGACACGATGATGGAGATCATGATGATGGAGATCATGGTGTCATGCGGTGACAATGATGATCATGGAGCCCGAAGATGGAGATCAAGAGGAGCTATATGATATTGGCCATATCATGTCACTACTATATAATTGCATGTGATGTTTATTATGTTTATGCATCTTGTTTACTTAGAACGACGGTAGTAAATAAGATGATCCCTTACACAAATTTCAAGAAGTTTTCTCCACGGTACGTGCACCGTTACTTACGGTTAAATGCGTTTCTAAGCACCACGTGATGATCGGGTGTGATGGATTCTTACGTTCACATACAGCGGGTGTAAGACAGATTTACACAAAAAAACACTTGGGGTTAACTTGACGAGCCTAGCATGTACGGACATGGCCTCGGAACACGAGACCAAAAGGTCGAGCATGAGTCGTATAGTAGATACGATCAACATGAAGATGTTCACCGATGATGACTAGTCCGTCTCACGTGATGATCGGACCACGGCCTAGTTGACTCGGATCATGTAATCACTTAGATGACCCGGAGGGATGTCTATACGAGTGGGAGTTCATGAGATGAACTTAATTATCCTGAACATAGTCAAAGATCTTTTGCAAATTATGTCGTGGCTCGCTTTAGTTCCACTGTTTAGATATGTTCCTAGAGAAAATATAGTTGAAAGTTGGCGATGGCGATTATGCGGACGAAGAAAGCTTATGTCCTTAATGCACCGCTCGGTGTGCTCAACCCCAAGCGTCAAATACATGGATGTTGCGAACATCGGACATACACGTTTTTGATAACTACATGATAGTTCGGTTAAATGGTTTAAGTAGAGGCACCAAATACGTTTTGAAGCGTCGCGGAACATATGAGATGTTTGAGGGCTGAAATTGGGATTTCAGGCTCGTGCCACGTCAAGAGGTATAAGACCTCAAGCGATTTTCTTAGCCTGCAAACTAAGGGAGAAAAGCTCAATCGTTGAGCTTGTGCTCAGATTGTCTGAGTACAACAATCACTTGAATCGAGTGGGAGTTGATCTTCCGGATGAGATAGTGATGTTTCTCCAAAGTCATTGCCACCAAGCTACTAGAGCTTCGTGATGAACTATAACATATCGAGGATAGATATGATGATCCTTGAAGTGTTCGCGATGTTTGACACATGAAAGTAGAAATCAAGAAGGAGCATCAATTGTTGATGGTTGAACCACTAGTTTCAAGAAGGGCAAGGGCAATAAGGGACACTTCATGAAGCGGCAAATAAGTTGTTGCTCGATTGAAGAAACCCAAGGTCGAACCCAAACCCGAGACTAAGTGCTTACGTAATAAGGGGAACAACCACTGGAACAGAATTACCCTAGATACTTGGTAGATAAGAAGGCTGGCAAGGTCGATAGAAGTATATTGGATATACATTATGTTAATGTGTACTTTACTAGTACTCCTAGTAGCACCGAGGTATTAGATACCGGTTCGGTTGCTAAGTGTTAGTAACTCGAAATAAAAGCTACGGAATAAGCGGAGACTAGCTAAAGGTGAGTGACGATATGTGTTGGAAGTGTTTCCAAGGTTGATGTAATCAAGCATCGCACGCTCCCTCTACCATCGAGATTGATGTTAAACCTAAATAATTGTTATTTGGTGTTTCGTTGAGCATAGACATGATTGGATCATGTCTATACATATCTGATTATTCATTTAAGGAGAATAATGGTTACTCTATTTATTTGAATAATACCTTCAATGGTCTTGCACCTAAATGAATGGTCTATTGAATCTCGATCGTAGTGATCGCATTTTCATGCCAAAAGATATAAGATAGTAATGATAGTACCACTTACTTGTGGCACTGCCATGTAAGTCATAAAAGCATGAAGAAGCTCCATGTTGATGGATCTTTTGGACTCACTCGTTTTTGAAAAGTTTGAGACATGCGAACCATGTCTATTGGTGTATCTTGCATGAAGAAGCTCCATGTTGATGGATCTTTGGACTCACTCGTTTTGAAAAGTTTGAGACATGCGAACCATGTCTATTGGTGTATCGCATGAAGAAACTCCATGCAGATGGATCGTTTGCACTTGCATGATTTTGAATCACTTGAGATATGCAAATCATACCACATGGGCAAGATGGTGAAAAGCCTCGGTTTGATGGATGGAACAAGATAGCAACTTGTTGGAGGTAACACATTTTGATGTGTGCAGTCCAATGAGTGCTTTGAGGCATCTGATGAATATCGTTATGTTCTTACTTCACGAGATGATTTGAGTAGATGTTGAGTATATTTACTTGATGAAACACAAGTCTGAATTATTGAAAGGTTCAAGTAATTTCAGAGTGAAGTTGAAGATCTTCGTGACAAGAGGATAAAATGTACGTGATGTGATCATAGAGATGAATATCTGAGTTGCGAGTTTGGTACACAATTAAGACATTGTGCAAATTGTTTCACAATTAATACCGCTGGAACACCATAGTGTGATGGTGTGTCCGAACATCATAGTTGCACCCTATTGGATATGGTGCGTACCATCGAATTACCACTATCGTTCATGGGTTAGGCATTAGAGACAACCGCACTCACTTTAATAGGGTACCACGTAATTCCGTTGAGATGACACCGTAAGAACTATGGTTTAGAGAAACCTAAGCTGTCATTTCTTAAAAATTTGGGGCTGCGGCAGCTTATGTGGAAAAGTTTCAGGTTGATAAGCTCGAACCCAAAGCGGATAAAATACATCTTCATAGGACACCCAAAACAGTTGGGTAAACCTCCTAATTCAGATCCGAAAGCAATAGGGATTGTTTCTTGAATCGGGTCCTTTCTCGAGGAAAAGTTTGTCTCGAAAAGTTGAGTGGGAGGATGGTGGAGACTTGATGAGGTTATTGAACCGTCACTTCAACTAGTGTGTAGTAGGGCACGGGAAGTTGTTCCGTGGCACCTACACCAATTGAAGTAGAAGCTTATGATATTGATCATGAAGCTTGGATCAAGTCACTACCGAACCTCGTGGGGCGACAAGAACGCAGCATCTTTGCATCGTGAGTGGTACGGTGATCCTGTCTTGAAGGTCATGTTGCTGAACAACAATGAACCTACGAGCTATGGAGAAGCGATGGCGGGCCCAAATTCCGACAAATGGTTAGAAGCCATGAAATCCGAGATAGGATCCATGTATCATAACAAAGCATGGACTTTGATGGACTTGCCCGATGATCGGCAAGCCATTGAGATAAATGGATCTTTAAGAAGAAGAGCGGACATGGACGGTAATGTCACCGTCTATGAAGCTCGACTTGTGGCGAAGAGTTTTTCACAAGTTCAAGGAGTTGACTACGATGAGATTTTCTCATCCGTAGCGATGCTTGAGTCTGTCGGAATCATGTTAGCATAAGCTGCATTTATGAAATCTGGCGAGATGGATGTCAAAATGAGTTTCCTTACCGGTTTTCGTAAGGAAAGGTTGTATGTGATACAATCGAGAAAGTTTTGTCGATCCTAAGGATGCTAAAAGTTATCTTTGGCTCCAGTGATCCTTTCTAAGGACTGGAGTAAGCATCTCGGAGTTGGAATGTGCGCTTTGATGAGATGATCAAAGATTTTGGGTTTATACAAAGTTTATGAGAAACTTGTATTTCCAAAGAAGTAAGTGGGAGCACTATAGAATTTCTGATGAGTATATGTTGTTGACATATTGATGATCGAAATGACGTAGAATTTTCTGTAAAGCATATAGGGTTATTTGAAAGATGTTTTTCAAATAGAAAACCTGGATTAGGCTACTTGAACAATAAGCATCAAGATCTATAAGATAGATCAAAATGTTTAATAATACTTTCAAATGAGCATGTACCTTGACATGATCTTGAAGGTGTTCAAGATGGATCGATCAAAGAAGGAGTTCTTAGCTGAATTGTAAGGTATGAAGTTAAGACTTAAAGCTCGACCACGGCGTAATGCAGAGAAAGGGCGAAGATTGTCCCCTATGCCTTAGACATAGGCTCTACAAGATGCTATCTTTGTGTACCGCTTAGGAAGTGTGCCATGCCATGAGTCGATCAAGGGGTACAAGAATGATCCAGGAATGGATCATTGGACAATGATCAAAATTATCCATGGAGTAAATAAGGACATGTTTCTCGATTATGGAGGTGATAAAGAGTTCGGCATAAGGGTTACATCGATGCAAGCTTTAACACCTATCCGAGTGACTCTGAGTAGCAAACCGGATACGTCTCGTGGAGAAACCGTTTGGACTAGGTCCAAGTGGAGCGTGGAAGCGACATTTACAATATGACATAAGAGAATTGCATAGCACCACACGGATCTGAAAGGTTCGAGACCCGTTGACTAAAAACCCGTTGACTAAAACCTCTCTCACAAGCAAAACATGATCAAACCTCCGAACTCATTGAGTCTTAATCACATGGTGATGTGAACTAGTTTAAGACACTAGTAGACTCTTTGGATGTTGGTCACATGGCGATGTGACCTATCACTTATTGATCACATGGCGATGTGAACTAGATTATTGACTCTAGTGCAAGTGGGAGACTGTTGGAAATATGCCCTAGAGGCAATAATAAATTAGTTATTATTATATTTCCTTGTTCATGATAATCGTTTATTATCCATGCTATAATTGTATTGATAGGAAACTCAGATACATGTGTGGATACATAGACAACACCATGTCCCTAGTAAGCCTCTAGTTGACTAGCTCGTTGATCAATAGATGGTTACGATTTCACGACCATGGACATTTGGATGTCATTGATAACGGGATCACATCATTAGGAGAATGATGTGATGGACAAGACCCAATCCTAAGCCTAGCACAAAGATGCGTAGTTCGTATGCTAAAGCTTTTCTAATGTCAAGTATCTTTTCCTTATACCATGAGATTGTGCAACTCCCGGATACCGTAGGAATGCTTTGGGTGTATCAAGCGTCCTGGCGTAATGTGGGTGACTATAAAGGTGCACTACAGGTATCTCCAAAAGTGTCTGTTGGGTTGGCACGAATCGAGACTGGATTTGTCACTCCGTGTGACGGAGAGGTATCTCTGGGCCCACTCGGTAGGACATCATCATAATGTGCCGCAGTGTGATTAAGGAGTTGATCACGGGATGATGTGTTACGGAGCGAGTAAAGAGACTTGCCGGTAGCGAGATTGAACAAGGTATCGGGATACCGATGATCGAATCTCGGGCAAGTACAATACCGCTAGACAAAGGGAATTGTATACGGGATTGATTTGAGTCCTTGACATCGTGGTTCATCCGATGAGATCATCGTGGAACATGTGGGAGCCAACATGGGTATCCGGATCCCGGCTGTTGGTTATTGACCGGAGAACGTCTCGGTCATGTACGCTTGTCTCCGAACCCGTAGGGTCTACACATAAGGTTCGATGGCGCTAGGGTTATATAGGAAGCTTGTATGTGGTTACCGAATGTTGTTGAGTCCGGATGAGATCCTGGGCGTCACGAGGAGTTCGGAATGGTCCGGAGGTAAAGAATTATATATAGGAAGTGCTGTTTGACCATCGGGACAAGTTTGGTGATATCGGTATTGTCTGGGACCACCGGAGGGTCCCGAGGCCCACCGGTGGGGCCACCTGCCCCGGGGCCACATGGGCCCTAGGTGGTGCGCCTAGGCCTGCATGGGCCAAGGGGAACCAGCCCCAAGAGGCCCATGCATGAAACACTTGGAGAGGAAGAGTCCATAGAGGGAAGGCACCTCAGGGGTGCCTTGGGAGGATGGACTCCTTCCCTCTTGGCCGCACCCTCCCTTGGAGGAGGGGGCAAGGCTGCGCCCTTCCCCTCCTTGGCACCTATATAAAGGGGAGGGAGGGGCAGCAGCACTGAGCCCCTGGCGCCTCTCTCTCCTCTCCAACACCTCCTTCTCCTCCGTAGTGCTTGGCGAAGCCTGCGGGATTGCCACGCTCCTCCACCACCACCACGCCCGTTGTGCTGCTGTTGGATGGAGTCTTCCTCAACCTCTCCCTCTCTCCTCGCTGGATCAAGGCGTGGGAGGCGTCACCCGGGCTGTACGTGTGTTGAGCAGCGGAGGTGCCGTCCGTTCGGCACTAGGATCATCGGTGATCTGAATCACGGCGATGCGACTCCATCAACCCGTTCACTTGAACGCTTCCGCTTAGCGATCTACAAGGGTATGTAGATGCACTCTCCTTCCCCTCGTTGCTAGTCTCTCCATAGATAGATCTTGGTGATACGTAGGAAAATTTTGAATTTCTGCTACGTTCCCCAACACCGCCTAGCGAGGCGGACGATCCTGAGGTGTCGTCGCGGAGGGTTTCTTCGAATCCGGCAGGGGTGGAGGGCAGTCTTAGGGCCCCCCCAGAGCCCTCTGTGTCCGGCCTTCGAAAAAGGCCGTCAGACGAGTCCGGCACCTCCTGGTGCACGGTCGGAGGAGTTGAAGGGTCTGCTCAGGCGAGTGTCTATCTCAGAGGATCACCGTGCATTGATGGGTACGGTGATTGAAAAATTTTCGTCCATGAAGCGGGTTATGCGAGCCGCCGAAGTTTACTAACAGGTTTTGAGGTGCGTGCAATGATGTACCTTTTGACGGTTCCGCATATATAAGATCGTCTGTGTAGATAGTAGCCCACGAGACTCGGTGCGTTTGTCAAAAATGACAGCGTCGAGGATCATAATCGAGTTATAATATGTCGCCCTTCACATGTAGGTGGCGGGCGTCCGGTGGCTAGCCGGATGATGAATTTCGAACTAAAGCGGCAACTTGGCGTGGCTGATGCCGACATCGCACTTGTCAATAAGCGGCTTGACGAGTCACAAGGTATGCGGTTTCTCCGCGGACACACAGTAAGGGAGCTTGATGCCCGTGCCTTACAACATGTATGCTTGATGCGAGATGGTGCTGCTGCCATGGAGAACCTTGGTAGAGCTTGCCCGAGCCAAGGAGCAGGCCAGAAAAAGTGATGCGGCTGCCTTAAAAGGCGGCGAAGAGCTAAAAGCGAACAGGCTGCTCCTTTGCCAGTAGAAGTAAATGGCGAAATGGCCGTGAAGTTGAAGAATGCTACCGACCGCTGCGAGCTTCTTGAAAAGAAGGTCGGCGAACAAGAGGACCTGAAGAAGGCCACCACCGAGGCCAAGGATGCTCGCTCTATGATGAGAGCTATGAAGGAGGAGCTACGTCAGGTCGGAGATATCGCGGCTGGAAAGCCCTTTCTGCTGCGGAGGAAATTCACGGATCCTAAATATGCTCAGTTGGACCGGCTGTGGAGTTGTGAGGATGCTTATCTGGACTTGGCGGCGAGTGCATGTGACGCGACGAACACTTCGGAGATCAAAAGGATCACGAGATGGAGGAGCTTTTTGGTTGCGATTCCGTAGTCCGGGCGTCCACTTCCATTAACCGATCGTTTGGCGAATGGGCGGAGCTGAATAGGTTGTCCGGACTTGCCATGAAGAATGTCGTGACTCATTTGTGGCGAAAAGGCCCGGTGAAGAGCTATTTCGGCTTGGTGCAGCGGTTCCTTGGTGCGGTGCCGCATATCAAAGCAATGAGGCGGTCAGCATGCATAGAGGGTGCGCGGATGGCTCTTGCCCGTGTCAAGACATACTGGGCGGAGATGAAGGCCACCGATGTTGCATCCCAAGATTCGGACGGAAGCCGAGTACCCGTCGAGCACTATTTTCAGGAAGTTCTGCAGGGCGCTCGTTTAATAGAGACGCAGTGCTCGAAGGATATTATGTTCGAATAACATGTATTATTGTGAACAATGTTTCAATGGAATATAAAAGATTTTTTATACTTGTGCCTTCAAGAATTAAAAATACCTCCTGTGCGGCCGTTAATGTATATTTGTATATAACCTGAAAGATGGCAGTCTTTGGCTTTAGCCCCCACACATATAATGTGGGGGTGTTTGCAGAAAGCGCATTTTCACACTTGATCCAACGTCTTGGTCCTACAAAGGAGGTGATAGCGCAGCAAACTAGGCAACCGGACTATAATGCTTTATCACTTTCACTTAGCCATAGGAGTTCGACAGTGGGGCTACTATATAACCCCTAGGGGCACCGCGCTCACCCGAATTCGAGCGTATGTGCACTGGCGGAAACGGCCCTTCGTCAATGCGGAGGAATTCTAAAGATTCTAGCGGGTCATCGAGTGGTTGAACAGTCTCACGCTATATCATGATAGTCAGTTTTCGGCTTTCTCTACTGAGGTGCTCGCCTGGCCGAACCGGGGCACAATCGCAGTAGTTCTCCTGGTGCCGCATTAGCCCATAGAGCGGAACATAAGGCAGCAAAACACAGGAGCCGGGCAAACCCAACATTTGACCAAAGACATGATTCAGAGCTGATGCATATAAGGCCTAACTCGAGACGCCGAACACTCCCTAAGGTATTCGGTCTTTATGAAAACAGGTCGAACAATCGCCCTTGGTAATAAGCCCACAGTGTCCAGTGTACGCGAAATTACAGCGTGGCCTATGCCAAAACGCCAGCCTCCTCCTCGGTTATAGAAAGAAACCGGAGGATGTGTATCAACAAGAGACAGTGAGAAAGGTTTATGCAGGGTCTTAATCTGAAAAGAATCCTTGCGATGGGTCCCTACTGCACGTCTGCGCCTGTGTCTCCGTTGTGCCGTATCCTGGACGGGTGTAGCACGATGTTCATCTGTAAAAGAGAACTTAGTTGAAAAAGGTCATGCGAAAATGTACGTTATATTAAATAAACGAAGTGCAATTCAAAAAATGTATAAAATTGAGCTTTATGTTCTCTTGTTGCGGAGCCCCTTGTACGGGGGTATTTGTCTAGTAAGCCCTTGTATGTTTACGCCGGACTCGTCCGGTAGTGTCCGGGTCTGGAGGACCTGTCTAAGTGCTTTTATTGGTGAAGCCGGTTTATTGTGTGGCTGTCACGGCAACCGCACGATTTTCCGGACTCGAGGAACCCTCGATGTTTCCTTTTAACAAGATGATGCCGCGTGGACCGGGCATTTTAAGTGTAAGATATGCATAATGCGGTATTGCGTTAAAGCGGGCGAAAGCTTCGTGTCCCAATAGTGCTTGATAGCTACTTGTAAATGGGGCGAGGTGGTAGTTTATCTTTTCACGGCGGAAGATGTCGGGTGAGCCGAACTCATCTTCTAGCAGTTGAGAGCCCGTACAATGGGCATATGGGCCTGGCATTACCCCTTGAAAGGAAGTGTTGCTATGGCGAAATTTGGTTGGGTCTATCCCCATTTTGCGGATTGTGTCCTGATATAGCAGGTTTAGATCACTGCCGCCGTCCATTAGGACTTGTGAAAATTGGAGTCCGCCAATTATCGAATCTAATATCAAGGCAGTCCAACCTGCACTCCGTATACTTCTAGAGTAATCCCGATGGTCGAAGGTGATTGGTTTTAACAACCAGTGGCGGGACTCCTCCGGGATAGGCCGTATGGCGCATACCTCTATGGGCGCCGCTCTATTTTTCCCTTTTGTCACGTGAAGTGAGTTCACTGTTTTGATTTCTTGTGGGAAATTCTTTTTTTTTCGGTGCTCTGCTTTTGGGGTTCGTCATCGTCCTCGCTTGGTGTGTCGAGCCCCTTGTGTTCGGCGTTGAGTTTGCCGGACTGCTTGAAGACCCAACAATCTCTGTGGGTATGGTTTGCAGGCTTCCCGAGAGTACTATGGATTTGGCATATCTTGTCCAAGATTTTGTTTAAGTTGGATAGCTCGTCCCTGTTATCCTTAAGGGGCAGCTTTTTATGATTCTGCCGAGAGCTTTTGAATCTGGCGTTGACTGCCGTGCTCTTCGGGCTGTTTCCCTTGGTCCGACGCTGGTCCTTGCTGCGTCGTGGTTTCCCGTTTCCATCCCTGACTTCGGATGTACTTGGGTCACTGGTGTTGCATCTTGCCAGCCAGCTATCCTCTCCCGTGCAAAAGCGGGTCATGAGGCTTGTTAATGCGGCCATTGTTCTTGGCTTTTCTTGGCCGAGGTGTCTGACGAGCCCTTCGTCTCGGACGTTGTGTTTGAAAGCTGCTAAGGCTTCGGCATCCGGACAGTCGACTATTTGGTTCTTTTTAGTAAGGAATCTGTTCCAAAATTTCTAGGCTGACTCTCCGGGTTGTTGAGTTATGTGACTTAAATCGTCGGCATCCGGAGGTCGGACATAGGTCCCTTGAAAATTTTCCCGAAAAGCATCCTCAAGCTCCTCCCAACTTCCAATGGTGTTTTCGGGAAGGCTTTTAAGCCAATGCCGGGCTGGCCCTTTGAGCTTGAGGGGTAAGTATTTTATGGCGTGGAGATCATCTCCTCTAGCCATGTGTATGTGGAGGATGTAATCCTCAATCCAGACTCCAGGGTCTGTTGTTCCGTCGTATGCCTCTATGTTTACGGGCTTGAATCCCGCTGCAAATTCATAATCCAGCACCTCATCGGTGAAACATAGGGGGTGTGCGGCACCCCTATATTTAGGTGTACCGTGATGTTCGGATACTTGATGCGCTGCATTGCTTTCCAGAGCTTGCTTTCTTGGCCCGTAGATAGATCTATCTGGGCCATCTTTTTGATGTGAATCCTTGTGAGGATCGCGTGCCGGCTTGTGTGCGGTGCCGTTTGCCGCTCTCTGTTTGCCATGGGGTCGTCCATCCGACCGGTGGCCTCTTTGTTTTTTGATTGCGGGGCTCTCGGCCTCCTCATCAAATTCAGCGATGAGTTTTCGCTTGGGGTAGCTCTTCGTTCGGTATCGTCCGCTGTATTTGTCTGCGGTGTTGAGTACTTTGCTCCATCTGATTCTAAGTGCATCTTTCACCGTCTTGAGCTTCCGCTGCTTTTTCAGGCTACGTGTAGTGGCGGCGAGCCTTTTGTGGAGGTTCTTACGCTCGGCAACTTGTGCAGCGTGATCGTCGCATCGTTATCTTCGCCGGGGACGGGTTGTTTCTCCAGATTGTCCTGTTCGAACGGTTGCTCGATAGCATGTTCGTCGTCCACCGGTTCCCCTGCTCTATGGCTGGGTCTGTATGGCTGTTGTCTTTGTCGAGGCGGGACTTTGAGCGGCGCTTATGTTGCCGTTTTGACTGCTTTTCGAGGGAGTGATCCTTCGTAGCGTCCCGTTGTTCCTCATCGTCGATTCCATTAGGTGTGTCCACCATGTATACATCGTGAGATGAGGTGGTTCTCCAGTGCCCTATAGGTGCTGGTTCTTGTTCCTCCCCTACATCGTCGTCCATACGTCGATGTCTTCGGAGTCGAAGTCGAGCATGTCGGTTAAATCATCGACAGTGGCTATGAAGTGGGTGGTGGGTGGGCTTTGAATTTCTTCGTCGTCCGCATCCCAACCTTCCTGACCATAATCCGGCCAGGGCGCTCCTGATTAAGAGAGAGACTTTAGTGAATTCAGGATGTCGCCAAAGGGCGAGTGCTGAAAGATGTCCGCGGCAGTGAATTCCATGATCGGCGCCCAATCGGATTCGATTGGCGGGGGCGGAAGGCTCGGAGTCCGGAGAGGAGTCCGACACCTTGGAGTCCCGAGCTTCACAAAGGACGGGGTAGGTGTACGGCTCAATCGCCGTAGAGATCGCAGCCCTCGAGGCGGTGTCCAGCCACCCGTCCTCGATCGGCGCAGTCGGCTCCGAGCTAAAGGTCAGAGCGGATCTTGATGCGGCCTCCGGGACCTTTGGCGGCAGAGCTGGATCATGCCCCTCATGACAGTGCGGCGCGCTTGGCTGTGGCTCGAACCCATCGAAGATCAAGTCTCCGCGGACGTCAGCTGAGTAGTTCAAACTTCCAAAGCTGACCTGGTGGCCAGGGGCGTAGCTTTCAATCTGCTCCAGATGGCCAAGCGAATTGGCCCGCAGTGCAAAGCCGCCGAATACGAAGACCTGCCCGGGGAGAAAAGTCTCACCACAGGCGCATCGCTGTTGATGATCGGAGGAGCCATCGTGCCTAAAGATGACGACATACGCAGGAACTCTCAATGAAAGCACCAATGTCGGTGTCAAAACCGGCGGATCTCGGGTAGGGGGTCCCAAACTGTGCGTCTAGGCGGATGGTAACAGGAGACAAGGGACACGATGTTTTTACCCAGGTTCGGGCCCCCTTGATGGAGGTAAAACCCTACTCCTGCTTGATTAACATTGATGATATGGGTAGTACAAGAGTAGATCTACCACGAGATCGGAGAGGCTAAACCCTAGAAGCTAGCCTATGGTATGATTGTTCTTCGTCCTACGGACTAAAACCCTCCGGTTTATATAGGCACCAAGAGGTTACGGTTACAGAGTCGGTTACAATGGTAGGAGATCTAGATATCCGTATCTCCAAGCTTGCCTTCCACGCCAAGGAAAGTCCCATCCGGACACGGGACGAAGTCTTCAATCTTGTATCTTCAAAGTCCAGGAGTCCGGCCAAAGGCTATAGTCCGGCTATCCAGACACCCCCTAATCCAGGACTCCCTCAGAGGGCTGCGCCAGGAGAAGGGGTGCGGCTGTCCTCTCTCTCCCTCACTATATATAGGGGGAAAAGGGTGGAGGAGGCGTCCTAGGGTTCCCTAGGGGAGGGGCGGCGGCCATAGGGGAAACCCTAGATGGGTTTGGGCGCCCCCACCCTTAGGAAACTTGCCCCCCAAGTCAGGAGGGGTGGCTGTCCTAGGGGAGGCACCCCCACCTCTCCACGTTACGTGAGATGGGGTGGGAGGGGCGCACAGCCCCTTAGTGGGCTGATGTGCCCCCTCCCCTTGGCCCATAAGGCCCCCAAACGCTTGCCGGGGCCTCTGAAACACCTTTCGGTCATGGTCGTCACCCGGTACTCCTAGAACAATTCCGGACTCCAATACCCTTCGTCCAATATATCGATCTTCACCTCCGGACCATTCTGGAGTTCCTCGTCACGTCCGGGATCTCATCCGGGACTCCGAACAACCTTCGGTAACCACATACTATTTGCCATAACAACTCTAGCGTCACCGAACCTGAAGTGTGTAGACCCTACGGGTTCGGGAACCATGTTGACATGACCGAGACGTTCTCCGGTCAATAACCAACAGCGGGATTTGGATACCCATGTTGGCTCCCACATGTTCCACGATGATCTCATCGGATTAACCATGATGTCGGGGATTCAATCAATCCCGTATACAATTCCCTTTGTCCATCGGTATGTTACTTGCCCGAGATTCGATTCTCGGTATCCCCATACCTCGTTCAATCTCATTACCGGCAAGTCTCTTTACTCGTTCCATAAAGCATGATCCCGTGGCTAACTCATTAGTCACATTGAGCTCATTATGATGATGCATTACCGAGTGGGCCCAGAGATACCTCTCCGTCATACGGAGTGACAAATCCGAGTCTCGATTCGTGCCAACCCAACAAACACTGTTGGAGATACCTGTAGTGCACCTTTATAGCCACCCGATTCGTTGTGACGTTTGGTACACCCAAAGCATACCTACGGTATCCGGGAGTTGCACAATCTCATGGTCTAAGGAAATGATACTTGACATTAGAAAAGCTCTTAGCAAACGAACTACACGATCTTGTGCTATGCTTAGTATTGGGTCTTGTCCATCACATCATTAGGAATGATGTGATCCCGTTATCAATGACATCCAATGCCCATGGTCAGGAAACCATAACCATCTATTGATCAACGAGCTAGTCAACTAGAGGCTTACTAGGGACATGTTGTGGTCTATGTATTCACACATGTGTTACGTTTCCAGTAAATACAATTATAGCATGAACAATAGACAATTATCATGAACAAGGAAATACAATAATAACCATTTTATTATTGCCTCTAGGGCATATTTCCAACAGTCTCCCACTTGCACTAGAGTCAATAATCTAGTTCGCATCACTATGTGATTGTAACGAATCGAACACCCATGGGGTTTGTTCATATCTCGCTTGTGAGAGAGGTTATTAGTCAACGGGTCTGAACCTTTCAGATCCATGTGTGCTTTACAAATCTCTATGTCATCTTTTAGATGCAGCTACCACGCGCTACTTGGAGCTATTCAAAATAACTGCTCTACTATACGAATCCGATTTACTACTCAGAGTCATCCGGATTAGTGTCAAAGTTTGCATCGACGTATGTAACCCTTTACGACGAACTCTTTTACCACCTCCATAATCGAGAAAATTTCTTAGTCCACTTGTTACTAAGGATAAGTTCGACCGCTGTCATGTGATCCATTCCTGGATCACGCTTGTACTATAGTGACTCATGGCAAGGCACACTTGGTCAAAGGTACACGGCATAGCATCTTTGGAGCCTACGTCTAAAGCATAGGGGACGACCTTCGTCCTTTCTCTCTCTTCTGCCGTGGTCAGGTCTTGAGTCTTACTCAATACTCACACCTTGTAACACAGCCAAGAATTCCTTCTTTGCTGATATTTTTTGAACTCCTTCAAAATCCTGTCACGGTATGTATTCATCTGAAAGTACTATTAAGTGTTTTTGATCCATTCTTATAGATCTTGATGCTCAATGTTCAAGTAGCTTAATCTAGGTTTTCCATTGAAAAACACTTTTCAAATAACCCTGTATGCTTTCCAGAAATTCTACATCATTTCTGATCATCAATATGTTAACAACATATACTCATAAAAAATTCTATAGTGCTCCCACTCACTTCTTTGGAAATACAAGTTTCTCATAAACTTTGTATAAACCCAAAATCTTTGATCATCTCATCAAAGCGTACATTCTAACTCTGAGATGCTTACTCCAGTCCTTTGAAGGATTCTTTGGAGCTTTGCATACTTGTTAGCATCTTCGGGATTGACAAAACCTTCTAGCTGTATCACATACAACCTTTCCTCAAGAAAATCGTCGAGCAAACAATGTTTTGACATCCTATCTGCAAGATTTCATAAATAATGCAGTAACTGCTAATATAATTCCAACAGACTCTTAGCCTCGCTACGAGTGAGAAAGTCTCATCGTAGTCAACTCCTTGAACTTGTCGGAAAACATCTTAATGACAAGTCGAGCTTTCTTAATGGTGACACTTACCATCATTGTCCGTCTTCCTTTTAAAATCCATCTGCACCCATCAGCCTTACGACCATCAAGTATTTCTTCCAAAGTCTATACTTTGTTTTTATACATGAATCCTCTCTCGGATTTTATGGCCTCAAGCCATTCGTCGGAATCCGGGCCCACCATCGCTTCTCCATAGCTCATAGGTTCATTGTTGTCTAGCAACATGACTTCCAATACAGGATTACCGTACCACTCTGAAGTAGTACGCATCCTTTTCAACCTACGAGGTTTGGTAGTGACTTGATCCGAAGTTTCATGATCACTATCATAAGCTTCTACTTCAATTGGTGTAGGTGCCACATGAACAACTTCCTGTGCCCTGCTACACACTAGTTGAAGTGACGGTTCAATAACCTCATCAAGTCTCCACCATCCTCCCACTCAATTCTTTCGAGAGAAATTTTTTCCTCGAGAAAGGACCCATTTCTAGAAACAATCACTTTTGCTTCCGGATCTGAAATAGGAGGTATACCCAACTGTTTTGGGTATTCTATGAAGATGCATTTATCCGCTTTGGGTTCGAGCTTATCAGCCTGAAACTTTTCATATAAGCGTCGCAGCCCCAAACTTTTAAGAAACGATAGCTTAGGTTTCTCTAAACCATAGTTTATACGGTGTCATCTCAACGGAATTGCGTGGTGCCCTATTTAAAGTGAATGTGGTTGTCTCTAATGCCTAACCCATAAACAATAGTGGTAATTCAATAAGAGACATCATGGTATGCACCATATCCAATAGGGTGCAGTTATGATGTTTGAACACACCATCACACTATGGTGTTCCAGGCGGTATTAGTTGTGAAACAATTTCCACAATGTCTTAATTGTGTGCCAAACTCGTAACTCAGATATTCATCTCTATGATCATATCATAGACATTTTTATCCTCTTGTCACGCATTTATCTTCAACTTCACTCTGGAATTACTTAAACCTTTCAATAATTCAGACTTGTGTTTCATCAAGTAAATATACTTAGCATCTACTCAAATCATCGTGAACTAAGAACATAACGATATCCATCTGCGTGCCTCAAAGCACTCATTGGACTGCACACATCAATATGTATTACTTCCAACAAGTTGCTTTCTTGTTCCGAAAACGAGGCCTTTCAGTCATCTTGCCCATGTGGTATGATTTGCATGTCTCAAGTGATTCAAAAGCAAGTGAGTCCAAACGATCCATCTGTATGGAGTTTCTTCATGCATATCTACCAATAGACATGGTTCGCATGTCTCAATCTTTTCAAAAAAGAGTGAGTCCAAAGATCCATCAACATGGAGCTTCTTCATGCGTTTTATACCAATATGACTCAAATGGCAGTGCCACAAGTACGTGGTACTATCATTACTATCTTATATCTTTTGGCATGAACATGTGTATCACTACGATCGAGATTCAATAAACCATTCATTTTAGGTGCAAGACCATTGAAGGTATTATTCAAATAAGCGAGTAACCATTATTCTCCTTAAATGAATAACCGTATTGCGATACACATAATCCAATCATGTCTATGCTCAACGCAAACACCAAAGCAAACAACATTTATCTGGGTTCAATACTAATCCCGAAAGTAGAGGGAGCATGCGATGGTGATCATATCTTCCTTGGAAACATTTCCAGCACACATCGTCACCTCACCCTTAGCTAGTCTCCGTTTATTCCGTAGCTTTTGTTTCGAGTTACTAATGTTAGCAACTGAACCGGTATCTAGTACCCATGTGCTACTAGGAGTACTAGTAAGGTACACATCAATAACACATATATCAAATATACTTTTGTTGACCTTGCCAAAGATTCTCATCTACCAAGTATCTAGGGTAGTTACAGCTTGATGAACGTTCCCCTCATTACAGAAGCACTTAGTCTCGGGTTTGGGTTCAACCTTGGGTTTCTTCACTAGAGCAGCAACTGATTTGCTGTTTCATGAAGTATCCCTTCTTTCCCTTGCCCTTCTTGAAACTAGTGGTTTTACTAACCATCAACAATTGATGCTCCTACTTGATTTCTACTTTCGCGGTGTCAAACATCACGAATTGCTCAAGGACCATCATGTCTATCCCTGATATGTTATAGTTCATCACGAAGCTCTAATAGCTTGGTGGCAGTGACTATGGAGAACCATCACTTTCTCAACTGGAAGATTAACTCCCACTCGATTCAAGCGATTGTAGTACTCAGACAATCTGAGCACATGCTCAACGATTGAGCTTTTCTCCCTTAGTTTGCAGGCTTAAGAAACATGTCAGAGGTCTCATACCTCTTGACGTGGGCACTAGTCTGAAATCCCAATTTCAGTCTTTGGAACATCTCATATGTTCTGCGACGTTTCAAAAAACGTCTTTGGTGCCACAATTCTAAACCGTTAGCATTACGCACTGAACTATCACGTAGTCATCAAAACGTGTATGTCAGATGTTTCACAACATCTACAGACGATGCTCGAGGTTCAGCACACCGAGCGGTGCATTAAGGACATAAGCCTTTTGCGCAGCAATGAGGATAATCCTCAGTTTACGAGCCCAGTCCGCATAATTTCTACTATCAACTTTCAACTAAATTTTCTCTAGGAACATATCATAAACAGTAGAACTAAAGCATAAGCTACGACATAATCTGCAAAGACCTTTTGACTATGTTCATGATAATTAAGTTCATCTGATTATTTAATGAACTCCCACTCAGATAGACATCCCTCTAGTCATCTAAGTGATACATTATCCGAGTCAACTAGGCCGTGTCCAATCATCACATGAGACAGACTAGTCATTATCGGTGAACATCTTCATGTTGATCGTATCTACTATACGACTCATGTTCGACCTTTCGGTCTCTTGTGTTCCGAGGCCATGTCCGTACATGCTAGGCTCGTCAAGTCAACCTAAGTGTTCCGCATGTGTAAATCTGGCTTACACCCGTTGTATGCGAACGTTAGAATCTATCACACCCGATCATCACGTGGTGCTTCAAAACAACGAACCTTCGCAACGGTGCACAGTTAGGGGGAACACTTTCTTGAAATTTTACCGAGGGATCATCTTATTTATGATACCGTCGTTCTAAGCAAATAAGATGTAAACATGACAAACATCACATGCAAATCATAAAGTGACATGATATGGCCAATATCACCTTGTGCCTTTTGATCTCCATCTTCGAGGCGCGGCATGGTCACCTTCGTCACCGGCATGACACCATGATCTCCATCATCTTGTCTTCATGAAGTTGTCTCGCAAACTATTACTTCTACTACTATGGCTAACAGTTAGCAATAAAGTAAAGTAATTACATGGCGTTTTTCATTGACACGCATGTCATACAATAAATTAAGACAACTCCTATGGCTCCTGCCGGTTGTCATACTCATCGACATGCAAGTCGTGATTCCTATTACAAGAACATGACCAATCTCATACATCACATATATATAATTCATCACATCCTTTTGGCCATATCACATCACATAGCATACCCTGCAAAAACAAGTTAGACGTCCTCTAATTGTTGTTGCATGTTTTACGTGGCTGCTATGGGTTTCTAGCAAGAAAGTTTCTTACCTATGCAAAAGCCACAACAGTGATATGCCAATTGCTATTTACCCTTCATAAGGACCCTCTTCATCAAATCCGGTCCGACTAAAGTGGGAGAGACAGACACCCGCTAGCCACCTTATGCATCAAGTGCATGTCAGTCGGTGAAACCTGTCTCACGTAAGCGTACGTGTAAGTTCGGTCCGGCCGCTTCATCCCACAATGCCGCCGAATCAAGATAAGACTAGTAACGGTAAGCAAATTGAACAAATCATCGCCCACAACTACTTTGTGTTCTACTCGTGCATAGAATCTACGCATAGACCTAGCTCTGATACCACTGTTGGGGAACGTAGTAATAATTCAAAATTTTCCTACGTGTCACCAAGATCAATCTAGGAGATGCTAGCAACAAGAGAGAGGGAGTGCATCTTCATACCCTTGAAGATCGCTGAGCGGAAGCGTTACAAGAATGCGGTTGATGGAATCGTACTCGCGGCGATTCAAATCACGGAAGATCCGATCTAGCGCCAAACGGACGGTGCTCCGCGTTCAACACATGTACAGCCCAGAGACGTCTCCTCCTTCTTGATCCAGCAAGGGGAGAGGAGAAGTTAAGGGATAACTCCGGCAGCACGACGGCGTGGTGGTGGAGCTTGTGGTATTCCTGCAGGGCTTCGCCAAGCTCTACGGAGGAGAAGGAAGAGTTGGAGGAGGGAGGGGTTGCGCCAGGAGAAGGGGTGCGGCTGCCCTCTCTCTCCCTCACTATATATAGGGGGAAGGGGGGTGGAGGAGGCGTCCTAGGGTTCCCTAGGGGAGGGCTGGCGGCCACAGGGGAAACCCTAGATGGGCTTGGGCGCCCCCACCCCTAGGAAACTGGCCCCCCAAGCCAGGAGGGGTGGCTGCCCTAGGGGAGGCGCCCCCACCTCTCCATGTTACATGAGATGGGGTGGGAGGGGCGCACAGCCCCTTCCCTGGCCCATAAGGTGTTGGAAATATGCCCTAGAGGCAATAATAAAGGGATTATTATTATATTTCCTTGTTCATGATAATTGACTTTTATTCATGCTATAATTGTGTTATCCGGAAATCGTAATACATGTGTGAATACTTAGACCACAATATGTCCCTAGTGAGCCTCTAGTTGACTAGCCCGTTGATCAACAGATAGTCATGGTTTCCTGACTATGGACATTGGATGTCATTGATAATGAGATCACATCATTAGGAGAATGATGTGATGGACAAGACCCAATCCTAAGCATAGCACAAGATCGTGTAGTTCGTTTGCTAGAGCTTTTCCAATGTCAAGTATTTTTTCCTTAGACCATGAGATCGTGTAACTCCCGGATACCGTAGGAGTGCTTTGCGTGTACCAAACGTCACAACGTAACTGGGTGACTATAAAGGTATACTACGGGTATCTCCGAAAGTATCTGTTGGGTTGACACGGATCGAGACTGGGATTTGTCACTCCGTATGACGGAGAGGTATCTCTGGGCCCACTCAGTAATGCATCATCATAATGAGCTCAAAGTGACCAAGTGTCTGGTCACGGGATCATGCATTACTGATGCGAGTAAAGTGACTTGCCGGGTAACGAGATTGAGCGAGGTATTGGGATACCAACGATCGAATCTCGGGCAAGTAACATACCGATTGACAAAGGGAATTGTATCTGGGGTTGCTTGAATCCTCGACATCGTGGTTCATCCGATGAGATCATCGAGGAGCATGTAGAGCCAACATGGGTATCCGGATCCGCTGTTGGTTATTGACCGAGAGCCATCTCGGTCATGTCTACGTTCTCCCGAACCCGTAGGGTCTACACACTTAAGGTTCGGTGACGCTAGGGTTGTAGAGATATTAGTATGCAGCAAGCCGAAAGTTGTTTGGAGTCCCGGATGAGATCCCGGACGTCACGAGGAGTTCCGGTATGGTCCGGAGGTAAAGAATTATATATGAGAAGTCGAGTTTCGGCCGTCGGGAAAGTTTCGGGGGTCACCGTTATTGTACCAGGACCACCGGAAGGGTCCCGGGGGTCCACCAGGTGGGGCCACCTATCACGGAGGGCCCCATGGGCTGAAGTGGGAGGGGAACCAGCCCCTGGTGGGCTGGTGCGCCCCCCCTTGGGCCCCCTGCGCCTAGGGTTGGGAACCCTAGGGGAGGGGGCGCCTCCACTTGCCTTTGGGGGCATTACACCCCCCTGGCCGCCGCCCCTTAGGAGATCCCATCTCCTGGGGCGGCGCCCCACAGGGACCCTATATATAGAGGGGGGGAGGGAGGAAGCCGCACCCTTGCACTTGGCGCCTCCCTTCCCCTTGCTACACCTCTCCCTCCCATGGGGCAGCTTGGCGAAGCCTGCTTGGGATCCTGCTGCATCCACCACCATGCCGTCGTCTTGCTGGATCTTCATCAACCTCTCCTTCCCCTTGCTGGGATCAAGAAGGAGGATACGTCCACGCCGACCGTGATGTCTTTGAACGTGGAGGTGCCTTCCATTCGGCGCTAGGATCTCCGGTGATTTGGATCACGGCAGTGCTGACTCCCTCAACCCTGTTCCCTTGAACGCTTCCGCTCGATCTACAAGGGTATGTAGATGCACTCCTCTCTCTCGTTGCTAGGTGAACTCATAGATTGATCTTGGTGAAACCGTAGGAAATTTTTTATTTTCTGCAACGTTCCCCAACAGTGGTATCAAAGCTAGGTCTATGCGTAGTTCTCTTTGCACGAGTAGAACACAAATCTGTTGTGGGCGTAGATGTTGTCAACTTTCTTGCCACTACTAGTCTTATTTTGCTTCAGCGGTATTGTGGGATGAAGCGGCCCGGACCGACCTTACACGTACGCTTACGTGAGACAGGTTCCACCGACTGACATGCACTAGTTACATAAGGTGGCTAGCGGAGGTGTGTCTCTCCCACTTTAGTTGGAGCGGATTCGATGAAAAGGGTCCTTATGAAGGGTAAATAGAAGTTGACAAATCACGTTGTGGCTTTTTTCGTAGGTAAGAAAAGCGTTCTTGCTAGAACCCTATTGCAGCCACGTAAAAGATGCAACAACAATTAGAGGACGTCTAACTTGTTTTTGCAGCAATTGCTTTGTGATGTGATATGGCCAAAAGTTGTGATGAATGATGAATGATATAGTGTGATGTATGAGATCATGTTCTTGTAATAGGAATCACGACTTGCATGTCGATGAATATGACAACCGACAGGAGCCATAGGAGTTGTCTTAATTATTGTATGACCTACGTGTCAATGATTTAACACCATGTAATTACTTTACTTTATTGCTAAACCGTTAGCTATAGTAGTAGAAGTAATAGTTGGCGAAACAACTTCATGGAGACACGATGATGGAGATCATGGTGTCATGCGGTGACGAAGATGATCATGGAGCCCCGAAGATGGAGATCAAAGGAGCTATATGATATTGGCCATATCATGTCACTACTATTTGATTGCATGTGATGTTTATCATGTTTTTGCATCTTGTTTACTTAGAACGACGGTAGTAAATAAGATGATCCCTCATTATAATTTCAAGAAAGTGTTCCCCCTAACTGTGCGTCGTTGCGACAGTTCGTTGTTTCGAAGCACCACGTGATGATCGGGTGTGATAGATTCTAACATTCACATACAACGGGTGTAAGACAGATTTACACATGCAAAACACTTAGGTTAACTTGACGAGCCTAGCATGTACAGACATGGCCTCGGAACAGAGAGACCGAAAGGTCGAACATGAGTCGTATGGAAGATACGATCAACATGGAGATGTTCACCAATGATGACTAGTCCGTCTCACGTGATGATCGGACACGGCCTAGTCGACTCAGATCATGTAACACTTAGATGACTAGAGGGATGTCTAATATGAGTGGGAGTTCATTAAATAATTTGATTAGATGAACTTAATTATCATGAACTTAGTCTAAAATCTTTGCAAAATGTCTTGTAGATCAAATGGCCAATGCTCATGTCAACATGAACTTCAACGTTCCTAGAGAAAACCAAGCTGAAAGATGATGGCAGCAACTATACGGACTGGGTCCTAACACGAGATCATCCTCATAGCTGCCAAGAAAGCATATGTCCTAGAAGGACCGCTAGGTGAAGCACCCATCCCGAGAGAACCAAGGCGTTATGAACGCTTGGAAGTCACGTCTTGATGATTACTCCCTCGTTCGGTCGGCATGCTTCTGACTTAGAACCGGGCTCCAAAAGCGTTTTGAGCAACACGGTGCATATGAGATGTTCGAGGAGCTGAAAATGGTTTTCCAAGCTCACGCCGGGTCGAGAGATATGAAGTCTCCAAAAAGTTCTATAGTTGTAAGATGGAGGAAAATAGTTACGTCGGTGAGCACATACTCAAAATATGCAGGTTGCACAACCGCTTTGTCCCTGGATATTAACCTCCTGGGACGAGGCGGTCATTGATGAAATCCTTCACTCGCTCCCACCGAGCTACAAGAGCTTTGTGATGAACTACAATATGCAGGGGATGGTGAAAACTATTCTGAAGTATTTTCAATGTGAAGTCAGCAGAGGTAGAAATCAAAAGGAACATCAAGTGTTGATGGTCAATAAAACCACCAAGTTCAAGAAAGGCAAGGGTAAGAAGAACTTCAAGAAGGGCGGCAAGGATGTTACCGCGCTGGTAAGCCGATTCTTGGGGAAGAAGTCAAAGAATGGACCCAAGCACGAGGTGAGTGCTTTTATTGCAAAGGAAGGGTCCTTTGAAGCGGAACTGCCCCCAAATACTTAGCGGACAAGAAGGCGGCAACACTAAAGGTATATGTGATATACATGTAATTGATGTGTACCTTACCGATTGCTCGTAGTAGCTCACAGGTATTTGATACGGTGTCGTTGCTCATATTTGTAACTCAAAGCGGAGCTGCGGAATAAGCGGAGGCTGGCGAAGGGCGACGAGGTAACGATGCTTGGCGTCGGGAATGGTTCCAAGGTCGATGTGATTGCCGTCGCACGCTACCTCTACATTTACCTACGGGATTAGTTTTAAACCTCAATAATTGTTATTTAGTGCCAAGTTTGAGCATGAACATTGTATCTGGATCTCGTTTAATACGAGATGGCTACTCATTTAAATCCGAGAATAATGGTTGTTCTATTTATATGAGAGATATGTTTTATGGTCATGCCCGATGGTCAATGGTTTATTCTTAATGAATCTCGAGCGTGATGTTACACATATTCATAGTGTGAATAACAAAAGATGTAAAGTTGATAACGATAGTCCCACATACTTGTGGCACTTTGCCGCCTTGGTCATATTTGTGTCAAGCGCATGAAGAAGCTCCATCTTGATGGACTTTTAGAGTCTCTCGATTATGAATCATTTGACACATGCGAACCATGCCTCATGGGCAAAATGACCAAGACTCCGTTCTCCGGAACAATGGAGCGAGCAACCAACTTATTGGAAATCATACATACTGATGTGTGCGGTCCAATAGCGTTGAGGCTCGCAGAGGATATCGTTATGTTCTCACTCTCACTGACGACTTGAGTAGATATGTGTATGTCTACTTGATGAAACACAAGTCTGAGACCTTTGAAAAGTTCAAGGAATTTCAGAATGAGGTAGAGAATCAACGTGACCGAAAGATAAAGTTCCTCTGATCAGATCGTGGAGGAGAATATTTAAGTCACGAATTTGGTACACACTTAAGGAAATGTGGAATCGTTTCACAACTCACGCCTTTGGAACACCTCGGTAATAACGGTGTGTCCGAGCGTCGTGTCGCACTCTATTGGATATGGTGCGATCTATGATGTCTCTTACTGATTTACCGCTGTCATTTTGGGGATACGCACTAGAGACAGCTACATTCACTTTAAATAGGGCTCCGTCTAAATCCGTTGAGACGACACCGTATGAATTATGGTTCGGGAAGAAACCTAAGCTGTCGTTTCTAAAAGTTTGGGGATGCGATGCTTATGTCAAGAAACTTCAACCTGAAAAGCTCGAACCCAAGTCGGAAAAATGCGTCTTCATAGGATACCCTAAGGAAACCATTGGATATACCTTCTACCTTAGATCCGAAGGCAAGATCTTTGTTGCCAAGAACGGATCCTTTCTGGAAAAAGAGTTTCTCTCAAAAGGAGTAAGTGGGAGGAAAGTAGAACTCGATGAAGTACTACCTCTTGAACGGAAAGTAGTGCAGCTCGGGAAAATGTTCTGTGGTGCCTACATCGATTGGAGAGGAAATTAATGATGATGATCAAGGTACTTGGATCAAGTTGCTCTTGAACTTCAGTGGGTCTACAAGGACATGTTCCACACCAGAGTGGTATGGCAGCCCTGTCCTGGAAATCATGTTGTTAGACAACGGTGAACCTTTGAACTATGAAGAAGCGATGGCGGGCCTAGATTCCAACAAATGGCTTGAAGCCATGCAAACCGAGATAGAATCCATGTATGAAAACAAAGTATGGACTTTGACAGACTTGCCCGATGATCGATTTGGCGATAGAAAACAAATGGATCTTTAAGAAGAAGGCGATTGTCGGATGGTAATGTTACCATCTATAAAGCTCGACTTGTCGCTAAGGGTTATCGGCAAGTTCAAGGGGGTGACTACAATGAGACTTTCTCTACCGTAGCGAAGCTGAAGTCCGTCCGAATCATGTTAGCAATTGCCGCATACTATGATTATGAGATATGGCAGATGGACGTCAAAACGGCATTCCTTAATGGATATCTTAAGGAAGAACTGTATATGATGCAGCAGGAAGGTTTTGTCGACCCTAAGAATGCTAACAAGGTATGCAAGCTCCAGCGATCCATTTATGGACCGGTGCAAGCATCACGGAGTTGGAACGTTCGCTTTGATGAGATGATCAAAGCGTTTGGGTTTATGCGGACTTATGGAGAAGCCTGCGTTTACAAGAAAGTGAGTGGGAGCGCTGTAGCATTTCTCATATTATACGTAGATGACATACTGTAGGACCTTGAGAAGAGGTGTCTAGAGGGGGGGGGGGTGATTAGACACTAAGTACCAAAGTTGTAGTTTTTAAGTTTCTTTAAAGTTTGAGTGGATTTTAGGCACAAGTTTAACATTCACAACATATAGCAAGCAAGCATGCAAAGAGTATATGAGCAGCGGAAAACAGGCAACTTGCAAGAATGTAAAGGGAAGGGATTGGAGGATTCAAACGCAATTTGGAGACACGGATGTTTTTGGCGTGGTTCCGATAGGTGGTGCTATCGTACATCCACGTTGATGGAGACTTCAACCCACGAAGGGTAGCAGTTGCTTGAGTCCACAGAGGGCTCCACCCACGAAGGGTCCACGAAGAAGCAACCTTGTCTATCCCACCATGGCCGTCGCCCACGAAGGACTTGCCTCACTAGCGGTAGATCTTCACGAAGTAGGCGATCTCCTTGCCCTTACAAACTCCTTGGTTCAACTCCACAATCTTGTCGAAGGCTCCCAAGTGACACCTAGCCAATCTAGGAGACACCACTCTCCAAGAAGTAACAAATGGTGCGTTGATGATGAACTCCTTGCTCTTGTGCTTGAAATGATAGTCTCCCCAACACTCAACTCTCTCTCATAGGATTTGGATCTGGTGGAAAGAGGGTTTGAGTGGAAAGCAACAGGGAAGGCTAGAGATCAAGATTCATATGGTAGGAATGGAATATCTTGGCCTCAACACATGAGTAGGTAGTTCTCTCTCAGAAATAGGATGCTAGAAGTGTAGGTTCAGTCTGATGGCTCTCTCCACGAATGAAGAGGAGGTGGAGGGGTATATATAGCCTCCACACAAAATCTAACCGTTACACACAATCTACCAAACTCGGTGGGACCGAATCGTTAAACTCGGTCAGACCGATTTAGCAAATAATGTGACCGTTAGGGTTTCGGTGGGACCGGAATGCAACTCGGTGGGACCGATTCGGGTAGGGTTAGGGCATAACGTTATCTCGGTAAGACCGATTACACAAACTCGGTGGGACCGATTTTGGTAATAAGCTTTCCCGAGAGTTGGTCTGGCAATCTCGGTTTGACCGATTATCAAACTCGGTGGGACCGATTTTGATAATAAGTTAACCAGAGAGTTTGCATTGTAATCTCGGTAGTACCGATTGCTCAAGCTCGGTGAGACCAATTTTGATAATGGACATACACAGAGAGATTACAATCCCATCTCGGTGAGACCGAGATCCCTATCGGTGAGACCGATTGCCTAGGGTTTGTGGCAGTGGCTAAGACATCCAAACTCGGTGGCACCGGATAGAAAGAATCAGTGGGGCCGAGTTTGACTTTAGGTTTAGGACAAATGTGTGGAAGTGGGAAAGTAGATAACACAGATGCATCTACTAGCCAGAGCAAATAGAACAAACCACAAGAATACCAAGACTGGGATGACATGTAGAGAGTGAGTACTGAGTACCACATTGGATTAGACATGTCCCCAAGAGTAAAGATATGCAATGAATTTAAATGATCTCTTTCCGTTAGATGTCTTGCTCCCCCTGAATCTAACATGGGATACTGGGAGAAGATAGGGAACAGAAAATCAGAGCTGAAGGAAAACAAAGCTGAAAGATATGAATGATGATCAGAGCTAATGTATGCTAATGCAAAATGAGCACACCAGATCATATGAACATGTCTCTCCCCTCAAGAAGACATGTGGACATCTCTCCTCTTGAACACCAAGCATCTGGGATCCTTGAGAAATACTTTCTACTTAAGTATCCTCTCCCCCTAGAGATCTCTCTCGTCTTTTGAGGGTCTCTCCCCCTAGAAGGTCTCTCTCTCCCTTAAGAAGAAAGGTGATAAGTTTTGATGCTCTCTCTCTATCTCCAAATGATAAGCTTTGATGTTCTTTCTCTCCCCTTTGACATCAATTTCCAAGAAGGGTCTTGGAGTCATCGAATGGGTTTGGTCCTTGAGACCTGAGAACAAAGCAATGATGAAAATGTGATGCTTGTAGAGGACAAGATTCATTGAGTGGAGCTGGATCAAGAAACACAGAATATGTGGCAAAGAGTTTTTACATTATGAAATCGGTGGCACCGAGTGGTATGCTTGATCGTCTTAAAAGATTCAGTTGGACCGAAAATAACAAATTGGTGTAACGAGTTCATCGCAGAGAGAACACTTGTCACCTCAGCTCACTAGACTAGTAAGATCTCACAAAGATTTGCAAGGAATTAACTGAAAGATATGCAAGGAATTAGATGCAGAAAATGCAGAGAAAACATAAAGAAATCTAGATGAAGTTTTTTTTGAATGTGATACACTAATGCATGAGACAAATGCAAAAACTCAAAAAAGAACACAGGAGAACTTCATCTAGTGATGGTCGCGACAAAGTCACCTATGTTAGAGTATATTGACTTAGGAGTCAAGTGAGATCACTTGATCATAGGCCATACTCATCGTTTAAGCTCAAAATGGGGTTGCCATTTTTCGTTTAAGCATCTTGATGTATTCACATCTTGTCGAGTTGCTTTAACTCATGACTCGAGTAAAGCTTCTCTAAGATGGAATAACATACCTTGGTTGGTGGTGTTGTCCATGTAGTTGAACTTGCGTGGGTTGCTCAAGGTTGATCTAGCTCATCAAGAATTTGGAGCACCACTTGGAATTTGAGTCCATATACCTACATGGGTTAGTTCTTGCAAGGAAGAGCACTTGTATATCCAAAAATGACAATCATGAAACTCAACATAGAATTTGTCAAAGGATATGTTTGAATGGTTTCGTGCTTCCTTGTCTTCAACCACCTTGTGTAGAGACTTGGTGATGTAGAGATTGCTCAAGATATGAGTAGGTTTCAACCTCATGGAATTTGATTCAACCAAGTACCTACATGGGTTAGGTAACATGCAAGATACAAATATATCCAAGACATAAGTTTTTCATCATAAGAGAAATATCAAGGATTAGTCATAAGCTCATGTCTTGCATGTATCCAATGGAGTTTCTACTCCAAGTTTGAAGCATCAATGATGTTCAATTCTCCTCTTAACCTGCAAAACACTTTGCATTCTTGCATATTGAACTTCTTGAATAAGTCCTTGGTGTACTTTGTTTGCGAGACAAAAGTACCTTCCTTAGTTTGCTTGATTTGCAAATCAAGAAAGAATTTGAGTTCACTCATCATAGACATCTCAAACTTCTCCGACATTAGCTTCCCAAACTTTTCACTAAAATGAGGGTTAGTTGAACCAAATATAATATCATCAACATAAATTTGGCACACAAAGAGTTCACCATTAACCCTTTTAGTAAAAGAGTAGAATCAATTTTCCCAATTTCAAAGCCTTTTTCAATAAGGAACTTGGTCAAGCATTTATACCATGCTCTAGGAGCTTGTTTAAGTCCATAAAGAGCTTTGTGAAGTTTGTAAACATGATTGGGTTTCTTAGGATTGACAAAGCCGGGAGGTTGTTTAACATAAACTTCCTCCTCTATTTCACCATTTATAAAAGCACTTTTAATGTCCATTTGGTACAAGGTGATATCATGGTGATTAGCATAGGCAAGTAAGATGCGAATGGACTCAAGTCTAGCAACGGGGGCGTAAGTCTCACCATAGTCCATACCTTCGACTTGTGTGTAGCCTTGGGCGATGAGACATGCTTTGTTGCGAACTACTTGTCCATCTTCATCTTGCTTGTTGCGAAACACCCATTTGGTACCGATGATGTTGTGGTTGTTGTCGGGCTTCTCAACCAATGTCCAAACTTGGTTCCTCTCAAAGTTGTGTAGCTCTTCATGCGTAGCATTTATCCAATCCGGATCTTCCAATGCTTCTTCGACCTTCATAGGTTCAATGCTAGAGATGAAAGAATAGTTTTCACAAAAGTTAGCTAAACGAGTTTTAGAGCGAGTGATTCTACCGGTTTGAATATCATTGTAGATTTGCTCGACGGGATGGTCTTTAGCAATTCTTGCTCGAACTCGTGAAAGCTTTTGCTTGGGTCTTCGTTGAACATCTTCTTCATCTTGTTCTTCTTCTTGGCCTTCTTCATTGTTGGCGTTGTCATTCTCTTGTCGTGGTGGAGAAGGAGGTTGTTGACGTTCATCTTGATGCACTTCCTCGTTTTCTTCATCTTGGTATGTCCCACTTGTGGATGCTTCCGTATCAACTCTTGGTTCACCTTGTCGTGAAGTAGAAGCTTCCACTTGGACGGACGAGGTACTCTCCTTCACCTCCGTTGGACGGACCTTGCCAATAGACAAGTCTTGGATTGCTTCCGAAGGATCTTTGTTTCCTACATCAATTGGCAATTGCTCTACTTGCGAGCTGTTAGATTCATCAAACTTCACATCTACCGTCTCTTCAACCTTTCGGGTGAAATTGTTGTAGACACGGTAAGTGTGAGAGTTTGAGCCATAACCTAGTAGGAAACCTTCATGAGACTTAGGAGCAAATTTAGAACGACGATGCTTATCAAGAATGTAGCACTTTGAGCCGAATACTGAAAGTATCCAACTTGGGGTTTGTTATCGGTGAGTAGCTCGTATGTCGTCTTGCCGAGTAGCTTGTGAAGATACAAGCGATTTGTTGCATGACAAGCTGTCTCAACCGCTTCGCCCAAAAAGTGCTTCGGCGTCTTGTACTCATCAAGCATCGTTCTCGCCATTTCGATGAGCGTCCGGTTCTTCCTCTCAACAACTCCATTTTGTTGAGGTGTCTACGTAGCCGAAAACTCGTGTGAAATCCCTTCTTCGTCAAGAAAGGTGTCCACATTTGCGTTCTTGAACTCCGTTCCGTTGTCGCTGCGAACCTTCTTGATCTTCACTTCAAATTGGTTTTGGGCCTTCCTAGCGAAGTTTTTGAAGATCTTTTGGACCTGCGATTTATCATCGAGAAAGAACACCCACGTAAATCTAGAAAAATCATCAACTATAACTAGACCAAAAGAATTTCCACCGAGACTCTTGTAAGAGTTGGGAACAAAAAGATCAATGTGAAGTAGCTCGAGTGGCCTCTTCGTGGTCATGATGTTCTTCACGGATGCCTTCCTCCAACCTGTTTACACCTTGACAAGGAGTGCAAAGTCTATCCTTATCAAATATGACATCATTAACTCCAAGGATATGATTCCCCTTAATAAGCTTGTCAAGGTTTCGCATACCAACATGACCTAATCGTCTATGCCATAACCAGCCTTTTGAGGATTTAGCAATGAAGCAAGTTTTAGGTTGAGCCTTTTTAGTGAAATCAACAATGTATAGATCACCTCTCGCACACCAAGAAGAACATTTTATGATTATCTCGACGAAACACTTGGCAATCTACTTTAGTAAATAGAACATTGAAACCGAAATCAGCAAGTCTAGATACTGAAAGTAAGTTGTAACCAAGAGATTCAACGAGCATAACATTTTGTATGGAGCTATCATGTGATATGGCCACCTTACCGAGGCCAACCACCTTACCCTTTGAGTTGTCACCGAAAGTGACATACTTTCGAGGACTATCATTATCAACAAGCTCACGAAACATGTCTTTATCTCCGGTCATGTGATCGGTACATCCACTACCAAGAACCCATTCCTTTCCTCCTGACATATATCCCCGAAGATTTGCCATAAGACCAAAATGTCTCATTGCATCATCAAGATCAAAGTCACTATCATCATCCTCATCATAGTATCCATGTTCAACATCGTCATGTGGTGGATCAAATCCTAGAGAGGGTGATTCATTAGAATGAGTTTGACAATAATCTTGTCTATGAATTCTTATAGCTTCGGAAACAATGTCACTAATAATACCAACATTTCCTTTAGCACGCATAAGGTTTGTAAGCTCAAATAGACGATCACCAAACATAGGATCACTAGTATTCATTTTGCTCAAAGCAATAGACTTATGGAGAATTTCATCTAGATTTTTCAAGGAATAATCTGGAAATCGTTCCTCAAGAAATTTCCATATGGTGTAGGCACACTTAAAAGTAGGCAAACATCCAATCAAGTTTCTAGGCAATCCTCTAATGATAAGTTCGGCAGTTCTAAGATTCCTAACCATGTCAATTGACTCATCATGGGTTGGATGCATAGGATCAACATAAGGTGCACAAGGGCTAGCAATGTACTTGTTAAAATGATATTGATTGAAAATAACAAGCATCTCATTTTTCCACTCATGAAAATACTCTCCATCAAGAATAGGCACTCTATGTCTAAACTCCCCAAAGTAGACTCATCCACATTCCTCCAATGGTGATTAAACCAAGGCAATGGAGACCAATGCTCTGATACCACTTGTAGGACCGTGAGAAGAGGTGTCTAGAGGGGGGGGGGGGTGATTAGACACGAAGGAGCAAAGTTGCAGTGTTTAAGTTTCTTTAAAGTTTGAGTGGAGTTTAGGCACAAGTTTAACATTCACAACATATAGCAAGCAAGCATGCAAAGAGTATATGAGCAGCGGAAAATAAAGCATGCAACTTGCAAGAATGTAAAGGGAAGGATTGGAGGATTCAAACGCAATTTGGAGACACGGATGTTTTTGGCGTGGTTCCGATAGGCGGTGCTATCGTACATCCACGTTGATGGAGACTCCAACCTACGTAATCTAACAGTTGCGCGAGTCCACGGAGGGCTCCACCCAAAAAGGGTCTACGAAGAAGCAACCTTATCTATCCCACCATGGCCGTCGCCCACGAAGGACTTGCCTCACTAGCGGTAGATCTTCACGAAGTAGGCGATCTCCTTGCCCTTACAAACTCCTTGGTTCAACTCCACAATCTTGTCGGAGGCTTCCAAGTGACACCTAGCCAATCTAGGAGACACCACTCTCCAAGAAGTAACAAATGGTGCGTTGATGATGAACTCCTTGCTCTTGTGCTTCAAATGATAGTCTCCCAACACTCAACTCTCTCTCATAGGATTTGGATCTGG
Organism: Aegilops bicornis; assembly: GCA_021605145.1. Taxonomy (NCBI): domain Eukaryota; kingdom Viridiplantae; phylum Streptophyta; class Magnoliopsida; order Poales; family Poaceae; genus Aegilops; species Aegilops bicornis. The sequence goes on along the minus strand of CM038675.1, from coordinate 237,047,805 downwards.
TGGAAAGAGGGTTTGAGTGGAAAGCAACTTGGGGAAGGCTAGAGATCAAGATTCATATGGTAGGAATGGAATATCTTGGCCTCAACACATGAGTAGGTAGTTCTCTCTCGTAAATAGGATCTTTGGAAGTGTAGGTTCGGTCGATGGCTCTCTCCACGAATGAAGAGGAGGTGGAGGGGTATATATAGCCTCCACACAAAATCTAACCGTTACACACAATCTACCAAACTCGGTTGGACCGAATCGTTAAACTCGGTCGCACCAATTTAGCAAATAATGTGACCGTTAGGGTTTTCGTGGGACGTAATGCAACTCGGTGGGACTGATTCGGTTAGGGTTAGGGCATAACGTAATCTCGGTAAGACCGATTACACAAAATCGGTGGGACCGATTTTGGTAATAAGCTTTCGAGAGAGTTGGTCGAGCAAACTCGGTTTGACTGATTATCAAACTCGGTGGGACCGATTTTGATAATAAGTTAACGGAGAGTTTGCATTGTAATCTCGAGAGTACCGATTGCTCAAACTCGGTGAGACCGATTTTGGTAATGGACATACAGAGAGATTACAATCCCATCTCGGTGAGACCGAGATCCCTATCGGTGAGACCGATTTGCCTAGGGTTTGTGGCGTTGGCTAAGACATCCAAACTCGGTGGCGCCGGATAGAAAAGAATCGGTGGGGCCGAGTTTGACTTTAGGTTTAGGACAAATGTGTGGAAGTGGGAAAGTAGTTGAGGGTATTTGGAGCATATCACTAAGCACTTTGAAGCAAGAGGCTCATTAAGCAACACCTCATTCCTCCTTGATAGTATTGGCTTTTCCTATAGACTCAATGTGATCTTGGATCACTAAAATGTAAAATGAAGAGTCTTGAGCTTGAAGCTTGAGCCAATCCTTTGTCCTTAGCATCTTGAAGGAGTTCCCACATCCTTTAGTCCATGCCACTCCATTGTTGAACTGATCTGAAACATACTAGATAAAAGTGTTAGTCCAACAAGAGATATGTTGTCATTAATTACCAAAAACACCTAGGGAGCACTTGTGCTTTCACATACTCTTGATGGGAAATGATATAGAACTCTTGGACAACATTAAGGCCTACTTGAATAAGTGTTTTTCAATGAAGGACCTTGGAGAAGCTGCTTACATATTAGGCATCAAGATCTATAGGGATAGATCGAGACGCCTCATAGGTCTTTCACAAAGCACATACCTTGATAAGATATTGAAGAAGTTCAATATGGATCAGTCCAAGAAAGGTTTCTTGCCTGTATTGCAAGGTGTGAGGTTGAGCTCGACTCAATGCCCGACCATGAAAGAAGATAAAGAAGAGATGAGTGTCATCCTCTATGCCTCAGCCATAGGATCTATTATGTATGCCATGCTGTGTACCAGACCTGATGTAAACCTTGCCGTAAGTTTGGTAGGAAGGTACCAAAGTAATCCCGGCAAGGAACACTGACAATGATCAAGAATATCCTGAAGTACCGAAAAGGACAAAGGACATGTTTCTCATTTATGGAGGTGACGAAGAGCTAAATGCGTAAAGGGTTACGTCGATGCTAGCTTCGACACAGATCTGGATGACTCTAAGTCACAAACCGGATACGTGTATATGTTGAATCGTGGAGCAGTAAGCTGGTGCAACTGCAAGCAGAGCGTCGTGGCGGGATCTACATGTTAAGCGGAGTACATGGCAGCCTCGGAGGCAGCGCATGAAGTAATATGGACGAAGGAGTTCATCACCGACCTAGGAGTCATACCCAATGCATCGGGGCCGATCACTCTCTTCTGTGACAACACTGGAGCTATTGCCCTTGCCAAGGAGCCCAGGTTTCACAAGAAGACCACGCACACCAAGCGTCGTTTCAACTCCATCCGTGAAAATGTTCAAGATGGAGACATAGATATTTGACAAGTACATCAAGGATCTGAATGTCGCAGATCCGTTGACTAAACCTCTTCCGCGAGCAAAACATGATCAACACCAGAACTCTATGGGTGTTCGATTCATCACAATGTAACTAGATTATTGACTCTAGTGCAAGTGGGAAACTGTTGGGAATATGCCCTAGAGGCAATAATAAAGGATTATTATTATATTTCCTTGTTCATGATAATTGTCTTTTATTCATGCTATAATTGTGTTATCCGGAAATCGTAATACATGTGTGAATACTTAGACCACAATATGTCCCTAGTGAGCCTCTAGTTGACTAGCCCGTTGATCAACAAGATAGTCATGGTTTCTCGACTATGGACATTGGATGTCATTGATAACGAGATCACATCATTAGGAGAATGATGTGATGGACAAGACCCAATCCTAAGCATAGCACAAGATCGTGTAGTTCGTTTGCTAGAGCTATTCCAATGTCAAGTATTTTTTCCTTAGACCATGAGATCGTGTAACTCCCGGATACCGTAGGAGTGCTTTGGGTGTACCAATTGTCACAACGTAACTGGGTGACTATAAAGGTATACTACGGGTATCTCCGAAAGTATCATTGGGTTGACACGGATCGAGGCTGGGATTTGTCACTTCATTATGACGGAGAGGTATCTCTGGGCCCACTCGGTAATGCATCATCATAATGAGCTCAAAGTGACCAAGTGTCTAGTCACGGATCATGCATTACTGATGCAGTAAAGTGACTTGCCGGTAACAAGATTGAACAAGGTATTGGGATACCAACGATCGAATCTCAGGCAAGTAACATACCGATTGACAACGTGAATTGTATACGGGGTTGCTTGAATCCTCGACATCGTGGTTCATCCGATGAGTTCATCGAGGAGCATGTGGGAGCCAACATGGGTATCCAGATCCCGCTATTGGTTATTGACCGAGAGCCGTCTCGGTCATGTTCACGTGTCTCCCGAACCCGTAGGGTATACACATAAGGTTCGGTGGCGCTTAGGGTTGTAGAGATATTAGTATGCAGCAAGCGAAAGTTGTTGAGTCCCGGATGAGATCCCGGACGTCACGAGGAGTTCGGAATGGTCCGGAGGTAAAGAATTATATATGGGAAGTCGAGTTTCAGCCGTCGGGAAAGTTTGGGGTCACCGGTATTGTCTGGGACCACCGGAAGGGTCCTGGTCCACCGGTGGGGCCACCTATCCGGAGGGCCCCATGGGCTGAAGTGGGAGGAACCAGCCTGGTGGGCTGGTGCGCCCCCCCCCCTTGGGCCCCCATGCGCCTAGGGTTGGGAACCCTAGGGGAGGGGGCGCCTCCACTTGCCTTTGGGGGCAAGGCACCCCCTTGGCCGTCGCCCCCCTTAGGAGATCCCATCTCCTAGGGCCGGCGCCCCCCTGGGGACCCTATATATAGAGGGGGGAGGGCAGCCGCACCCTTGCACTTGGCGCCTCCCTTCCCCCTTGCTACACCTCTCCCTCCCAGACGCTTGGCGAAGCCTGCGGGATCCTGCTGCATCCACCACCACGCCGTCGTCTTCTTTGGATCTTCATCATCGTCTCCTTCCCCCTTGCTGGATCAAGAAGGAGGAGACGTCACGCTGACCGTACTTGTGTTGAACGCGGAGGTGCCGTCCGTTCGGCGCTAGGATCTCCGGTGATTTGGATCACGACGAGTACGACTCCCTCAACCCCGTTCCCTTGAACGCTTCCGCTCGATCTACAAGGGTATATAGATGCACTCCTCTCTCTCGTTGCTAGATGAACTCATAGATTGATCTTGGTGAAACCGTTTTATTTTCCGCAACGTTCCCTAACATAAGGCCCCCAAACGCTTGTCGGGGCCTCCGAAACACCTTTCGGTCACGCTGGTCGTCACCCGGTACTCCCAGAACAATTCCGCACTCCAATACCCTTCGTCCAATATATCGATCTTCACCTCGGGACCATTCCGGAGTTCCTCGTCACGTCCGGGATCTCATCCGGAACTCCGAAAAACCTTCGGTAACCACATACTATTTCCCATAACAACTCTAGCGTCACTGAACCTTAAGTGTGTAGACCCTACGGGTTCGGGAACCATGTAGACATGACCGAGACGTTCTCCAGCCAATAACCAACAGCGAGATTTGGATACCCATGTTGGCTCCCACATGTTCCACGATGATCTCATCGGATGAATCACGATGTCGGGGATTCAATCAATCCCGTATACAATTCTCTTTGTCCATCGGTATGTTACTTGCCTGAGATTCGATCGTTGGTATCCCCATACCTCGTTCAATCTCGTTACCGGCAAGTCTCTTTACTCGTTCCGTAACGCATGATCCCGTGGCTAATTCATTAGTCACATTGTGCTCATTATGATGATGCATTACCGAATGGGCCCAGAGATACCTCTCCGTCATACGGAGTGACAAATCCCAATCTCGATTCGTGCCAACCCAACAGACACTTTTGGAGATACCAGTAGTGCACCTTTATAGCCACCCGCCACGCCAGGACGCTTTGGTACACCCAAAGCATTCCTACGGTATCCGGGAGTTGCACAATCTCATGGTCTAAGGAAATGATACTTGACATTAGAAAAGCTCTTAGCAAATGAACTACACGATCTTGTGCTATGCTTAGGATTAGGTCTTGTCCATCACATCATTCTCCTAATGATGTGATCCCGTTATCAATGGCATCCAATGCCCATGGTCAGGAAACCATAACCATCTATTGATCAACGAGCTAGTCAACTAGAGGCTTACTAGGGACATGTTGTGGTCTATGTATTCACACATGTATTACGGTTTCCAGTTAATACAATTATACCATGAACAATAGACAATTATGATGAATAAGGAAATACAAGAATAACCATTTTATTATTGCCTCTAGGGCATATTTCCAACAGCAGGCGTGCCCGGCACCCCCATATCCGCCCTATATTTGGCTGGATATTTGGGGTGCCGGTTAGCCCGGGCGTTTGAGGGCCGTTTGAGAGGCTCGTCTGGCTCAAAAAATCATGACCAGGCAGCGACCGGGCGGCCTGCCCGGGCGTTTGAGACGGGTTTGAGGGGTCCCGTTGTAGATGCACTTACACCTCTCATATATGACCGCTGATAGTATACTTCCACAGAGAAAACCTCCGATACTATGCATACAATTTTATTATTTTGAATATGATCATATACAGATGTAAGTTACTACTCAAAAAGGAACTTAATTTGCAACTAAGCCCATAGTCCGGTGTGCGTGCATTTTAGACAACATGGAAAATTTTGCAACTACACTTGTATGTTCACATACTTGTACTTAATTTACATGAATGTCTGGGAAAATGTTCAACCTCATGAAAACTAAATTCTCATTTCCAGCGACAACTTCGACACGAACCAAATCTTTTAGTAAAGCTTACAACAAATCAAATAGGTCCTGCAACTTCTGGGTATAGCCGTGCCCCACAACTCCACCAGTGGTGGAGCATCCACATACTGCATTGTACGTGTCATGTGTGTTGATTTCTGGTAGGATTTCACTGAACATGACATTCACTTCATATTCAGAATAATTTTATTGCATTTCTGGTGGGACAGAATTAACTCAATGAACATAAAAGAGAGCCAAATTTGTGTCTCATATCTTATCTGTGTGAATTCACGTCGGACAACCCTTTCTAAAAGTTTCAATATGGACCGGTTTGATCTACCCGTCTAAGATCAGAAAACACAGCATATAACATAGTACTCCCTCTGTAAAAAAATGTAAGAGTGCATTTTTCTCTGCCGAGCAACAAATACTATGATATTTCCTGCTTCTTCGCTCTTCGGGGGACATTGTGTCCACTAGAAGGCTAGAACAACGTAGTCCAAGTGAACACTGAAGCGATCACTGATCCACCTGGAAAAAAGAAAGGGAAAGATCGCTGATCCACCAGTAGACTTTATATATAGGTTGGGCAAAACGCAGCCCTAAGCTACAACCTACACCAGCATGCACTACATTACGTTCAAGACGTCAAGTTAAAAGATGCTCGACCGCATTTGTCGTATCCCCTTCCTAATTGACAGTTGACACTCGAACTACATGCGCACCTGAGTCTACGTGCGAGTGGAGTGATGGTGGACAAAAGAGAAGGAAGTGACCGTGGTCGGCAGTGGCGGAGCGCGAAATGGAACGGAACATAAGCGAGGGGTGATTTGTCCTATGCATGTCGACCGTCATCCGTTCCTCGAGATGTGTGCTCGGGCGCTGCTGAAATTATCTGTGCTGCAGGACTATAGTATATAGACGCGGAAGGCGAGTAGGATAGGCCAGGTGTTAAACAATCTTGTACTCCTCCGTTCGGTGAAACGTGTACATTTGGCTTTAAAATTTATTTATAAAAAGTATATTTTTATCTTCCTAATGCATTTTAAAATAGAAAAAAATGTTTCTATCTAATCACATGGTAATCAAGACCAATAACATTTTACACATGGTCTTCTTGGTTTCTACGTACACTTAGCTCATTGGGGGTTGGATAACTAAAAGGAGAGAGACGGTGGCTTGCATCTTTCCAATGCATTTTTTTTACTCCACACCATAATTTGTCCTAAAAAAATTATATGTACACTTTTCACCGGACGGAGGGAGTACCTCTGTTAAAATTTTAAAATCTTAGAGCATCTACAGCCGGTCGTCTCAAACCTGACTCAAACGGCCAGAAGGACTGTCTGGTAAAGAAAAACTGACCCGGGTGGGCTCCTCGTACCGATACCCCTTATACCCAGCCCAAATCTAGGACGAATATGGGAGGCCTGGACGCGATCGGGCGTCCGCCACGTCGGACCAGACAGTCCGACCCACCCACAAATTGCACCAAATCCATTAAACCCGCTGCATCCATCCACTAATTCCGACGTCTGAGTCCCGGTGGCAGCCACCCTTGCTCCCAATCCTCGCCGCCGCCCCCCATCAGTCGTTGTAGATGTCGTCCAGCCTGTCCCCCACCGCTGCCACGGAGGCTGCGTTGGTGTCGTCCGTGGGTCTCCCGTCCTTGGCTCCGTCGCGCAAGGCAGAGAACGTCGCCCGAGGAATCGGCGACAGAGGCAGCGGGGGAGGGAAGCGGCGTCACAGGGAGCGGATGTGGTCCTCGAGGAGCTGTTGTACCCCCCCCCCCCCCGCCTCGCCGCCCCGGACATTTGGAGAAATTGACGTTGAGAATAAGAGGTTGCAACTTGCTCGAGACGCGCGGAATGCCAAGGTAATGTTAACGGGTGAAAGTACCTTTCATGAGCATGCAAAAAAGTGGCTTGTGGGGACGAAGGAGGAGTTCGGTAAACGTAGGGACTACGAGGTAAGGATGGTTATGGAGCAGGAGGCAAGATCGGCCACACAGCAGGCGGCATGGATGGCAGTGAGTGATCAGTCACGCTCGAACTTGAATTTCATTTTGGCATGTCTGTAACTCCGGATTGTTGAACTACGATTTATTCTGCTTTGTTGCATTTGCTGAACTGTTCAATTGTGATGAATTTGTGCCCTATGATCGACGTGCATGCATTACATGGATTTGAGGATTCAGATTTGAGGTGTGTGGCTGTTCGGCAAGCCAAATAGGAGTCGTCTGGTGATGTCCACGGATGCGTCCGCAGATGTTTAGGGGGCTGTTTTGCCAAGTCTGGCCGGCTGTAGATGCTCTTAAAGGTCATTTCTTTAGAGTGCTTAAAGGTCCATTTAGTTGCTTGACAAGTATGTGGGTTTAGTATCATACTCTAGTTGAGTGAAGGGAACACAAATATAACAGTGAGAAAATAGAGCAATAACACATGCGCTCACTCACTTAGTCGGTTCACATTGCGTGTTTGACGGATGATGATGGAGTGGTTCGGGATTGGAGCGATCGATATAAATCGATGGACGACAAAGCGCAACATATAGAGTTCATGGACCAACATGTCAAAGCCCAATACTGCAAACAGGAAGGACATGGCTACCCTCACTATGCTTGTCTATTTGGTTATTTGGAACGAGAGAAATGCAAGAGCATTCAGAAAGAAGTCCACACCTCCATTTTACGTCCTTAAGCTTATCAAGGACGAGGCCAAACTTTTGGTCACCGTTGGAGCTATGCATCTAAGCATCATCATGCCGCGAGAGCAATTCTATTGTGTTGTTGGTATTGTGGTATTGTGTTTGCTTCTCTGACGGGCTATGTTGTCAAGCCGTCGATTTGTACTATGAACTCTCTCTCTCTCTCTCTTAATTAATGAGTAAGGCAAACCTTTTTGCCTCGGTTTGGAAAAAACTTCACGCCATGTCAGGCACACATGTCGCTTGAATCGAATTTGAGTTTGGGCTAATGTTATACGCCTTGCTGGATGAACTAATTTTGTGGATGGTAGTGCTTCGCCTAGTTTTGGTCGTACGTATCAATGCTCGAGCTCATCGTGGACATATTTTCTACCCTTAGAGTTCTTCCACCACATGTCAGTTATATCTCTTCGCTCTCCCTACGCACCCCCTCTATGTAGAAAGATACATAGAAGAAAGGTTGAGCATGGCAAAACAAACAGAACAAAACATACCTACAAAGTTTCTCTGTGCTAAGTTGCTTCCCCGGCTACCCCATATCGGCGAATGTGTGCACAATCGTCTGGGAGAGCAAGCTCTGAAACCGCATTCCATGAGAACCCTCACTGAGTGAGGGTTAATAAGGTTTAAGGGGAGCGTCTCATCGTGACTGCTCGCTCAAGTTCGACTGCATCATCGGCGTTCGTCTGCCTGCTTCAATTACTTCCTCTACTGCAGACAACCACCTTGTCTTCACCACCATGGCCGAACATGCTGCTGCACCAGAGTTCTCGGTTTCCTCGTATGTCCTGCTCTTTTTTACATGTTTCATTGGTCCATATGCTTTATGTGCTAGATATTCCTAATTTGTCATACGTGATTTGCCATGTCAATAAATCTTATGAAGATGCTCATCTGAATTAAGCTTAAACAGAAACAGCATATTTCCTAACACTAGGTGCTAACAGTTGAGAATCCATAGAAGGATGGTTGTGCAAGTGAAGTAGTTCCCCTGTCTGTGAAAAGAAGACTTATAAATTTTGTCTGAAATCAAACGGTATAAAGTTTACGCTTCCTTTGGTTAAAAAAAGGAAGGAAATACAAAAAAACATTTCTATGCTGACACTATTCAAGCCTTTTTTTTGTTTCAAAGGATTTTTTTATAGAAATGGAGGCATGCCCTCGGCCTCTGCATCATGAAGATGCATGCAGCCATATTATTATTAATCCGGACAAAGTCGTCAAAAAGGTCTTACAGCTCACAAACGGAGCATAACAAAGTAAACAAAAGGGAAATAACATGCTGACACGATCAACCGATATGGTAATAAGAAGGATAAGCTCCCTAGACTCCTATCCTATTATGTGAGCGCCATCCGAACCGGTTGAATATAGCCCGAGCTACCATCTTTCATTGGTTGCACCAGTAACCAAAGGCTCCCTGGAGTCCATAGGTGTGAGTAAGGACCACGTACGGATCCAAGCTGTAGCCCTGAAGATAACCTGCAAAAAAGTTAAAGTGTGTTGTCTGTTAAAAATCATGTTATTCCTGCAGTTCCATATAGCCCTTAATAGTGCACATATTCCAATCCGAATACAAGCCGCAGTGCTCTGCTCAACTCCAGCTAACCACGTCCCAAACAAAGACGCAATATGAACTGGAGGGCTAATGTTGAAGGCTATATGAATCGTTCTCCAAAGTAATTTGGCAAGTGGGCAATCAAGAAATAAGTGTTAAATTGTTTCATCATGATCACAAAAACAACATCGTAAGCTGCCTACCCATCACCTTTTAATTAAGTTAGCCTTTGTGAGTATCACTTGTTTGTGGACAAACCACACAAAAATTTTAATACGCAAAGGAACCTTGACCTTCCAAATGTGCAACGACCTTGAGAGTGGGCCAGAATTAATCAAATCCGTATAAAAAGATTTTATCGTAAAAGTCCCATTCTTAGTTAACTTCCATTGTGACGCATCTGGTTGATCGGAGAGTTCAACGTCTATCAGTCTCCGAACCAAATGCATCCAGGCAGTCCATCTCGCACGAACTAACACCCTTCTGAACTGGATGTTCAAGGGAATAGTTTGAAACACTGTGCCTACATAATCCTCCTTACGTTGCACAATATTATAAAAGGGTGGGATATTGAATGGCCAGGGGCGTCTCTCCTAACCATGTATCCTCTCAAAATCTTGTTGACATCCCATTGCCCACCAAGAATTTGACCCGATGAAAGAACAAATCTTCCGTTCTCATAAGTCCCTCCTAGGATGGCGAGTCAGTTGGTCGCATGGTAACCTGAGCAAGTGTCTTCGAGTGTAAATACTTATTGCGCAGGATTTGGGACTACATACCCTCCGGCTCATGCTCTAGCCTGTATAACCACTTACTCATAAGACACTTATTCTTAATTTCTAAGTTCTCAATACCGAGACCTCCTTGGTCCTTCGGTCGACACAGAATGTCCCATCTCGCAAGACGGTATTTCCTCTTGGCCTCATTAGACTGCCAGAAGAAGCGAGATCTATAGAAATCAAGTCGTTTCCGAACCCCTTTCGGAATTTTGAAGAACGAAAGTAAGAACATCGGCATACTAGTCAGTACTGAGTTAATCAGAACTAGCCGACCTCCATACGACATAAGCTTGACCTTCCAGCAACTAAGTTTTTTTTTCAATTCGTTCTTCAATGCATTTCCATTCTTTACTGGAAAGTTTACGGTGATGAATCGGAATACCCAAGTAACTGAAGGGTAAAGAGCCTAATTCACAACCGAACAATTGTCTGTAAACTTGTTCCTCCTCTTTGGCCTTCCCAAAACAGAACAATTCACTCTTATGAAAGTTTATTTTTAAGCCAGACAATTGTTTGAAAAGGCATAGAATAAGTTCCATATTACGGGCCTTTGCCAAGTCATGTTCCATAAATAAGATAGTGTCGTTCGCATATTGTAGAATGGAGACTCCTCCATCGACTAGATGAGGAACTAAACCCTCTACATGGCCATGCTGCTTGGCCCTGCCAATAATGACGGCCAACATATCTGCCACAATATTGAACAGAAGAGGAGACATGGAATCCCCTTGCCTCAACCCCTTATGCGTCTGAAAATAATGACCGATATCATTGTTCACCTTGATTCCGACACTACCCTTCTGGACTTGGGTATCCACTTGGTTTCTCCAAGCTTCACTAAAACCCTTCATACGCATTGCCTGCTGAAGGAAAGGCCACTTTACTTTGTCATACGCCTTCTCAAAATCCACTTTGAAGATAACCCCATCAAGTTTCTTCGTGTGGATCTCATGAAGCGTTTCATGCAGCACGACCACCCCTTCCAGTATATGTCGTCCTGGCATGAACGCTGTCTGACTTGGTTGGATCACCGAATGGGCAATTTGTGTCAATCTATTAGTTCCAACCTTTGTGACAATTTTGAAGCTCACATTCAACAGATATATGGGCCGGAATTGCTCGATCCGAACTGCCTCATCTTTCTTGGGTAGCAGCGTTATCGTACCGAAGTTGAGATTAAACAACTCCAAATGACCGTTGTAAAAATCGTGAAACATAGGCATAAGATCATCTTTAATGATATACCAACATTTCTTATAGAATTCAGCTGGAAACCCATCTGGTCCCGGTGCTTTATTCGGCTTCATTTGTGATATTGCTTCAAGAACCTCTTTTTCAGTAAACGGTGCAGAGAGAATGTCATTCTCCGATGTCTGTAATTGAGGAATATCCTCAATGACAGACTCATCTAGCGTCACCGTACTTGTATTCAGGGGTCTAAAGAGTTGCTTATAATAATTTGAAATATACGATTTTAGATTTTCGTGTCCCACTATTGTCCCCTCGTCCTGTTCAAGTTGTATAATTTTCTTCTTCCTATGTTTGCCATTTGCAACCATATGGAAGAATTGTGTATTGTCGTCCCCTTGGACAACCTTAAGCGTTTTAGCCCGCAAAGCCCACTTAAGCTCCTCCTCTCTCAGGAGAGCTCGTAAGCCGTGCTCAGCCTCGGACTTAGTTCTTTGCTCATTAACAGAAAAAAAGCGTCCTCAGCCTTTAACTCTAGTGCCTCAATTAGTTGAGTAAGACGCTCTTTTTCCTATTTGTAGATCCCATTCTTATTTTTGGTCCACCCTTTCAAAAACTGTCTAAGATGTCTAATTTTGTTTTGCCATCTCTCAACATGAGTCCTCCCACTTACGGGTTTAACCCACTCACGTGCAATAAGCTCCAGAAAACCTTCTTTCTCGAACCAACTTTGTTCGAAAGAGAACGTATTTTTATTTGCCAAATGAGTAGCCTCACCTTGTTTCAAAGGAATGTAGCAAAGGAATCTTTGATCTCAATTTCAATGAAAAACACAGGATTTTTACAACCATTTGGACCTCCTTTCAATTATGAAAAACGAGACTCAAATCCCGCGCATTGTGTCTATGACTCTATACCCGGTGTGCATTGTGTCTGTACCTTGATATTCCTTTTCAGTTTTTCAAAACTTTGGCGAGCCAGTGATCTCACGCGCCTAGTGCACCGCCTCGGTCTATGTCCCCCTCGTACAGTCCCAACAGGTAAAAGCTGGCCACAACGCACATCACCGGTCCGAGGCACCTCTGAGTGACAGACCAGCGCGTTCAGGTCAGGTCGGCGACGCTACAAAAGCGCATGCGAGCGAGCCTACGAGGAACGAGCTGGGCTCCGCCATTTTTTAACAGCAGATGGTTCCACTCCAGTTACACCTGTCGTAGACGGCACACACCCACACGGCCACACCTCCCTTCTTTTCACCTCACCTAGCTCAGTCAGTGGTTTTGTCGTCGATGCTCGAAAAGAAAGACGTGAAGGCAGCTACTAGCTGGCCGTGATGGCGCTCTCGTCTCCTCCTCTTCGCCACGTGTAACGACGGAGGTCGCCCGAGGCGATGGCCCGGTGCCGACAACGGCACGCACATATGCGCCCCCAGTGCCCGGCCCGTTTAGTCTACTGTTTACACGCAGCTCCGGCTGATATCAGCATCGCGTCTTCGTCGCCGCCCCGTTCGTTCCCATGACATTACTACTGTTGAATCGGACTCCCGCCACAAGCTCCACACCATGTATCCATCCAGATTGCAGTAGCGCCGGCCGGCAAAGTCGGTGTACCCTCTCCGTCTTCGACGTTTGGGGCGTGTTTGATTGCCGGCGTTGAGTCCACCCAGGCCCGCGTGGTGCAGCATTTTTTCGAACCTCGGTTGTTTGTTTCTCGCATACACTGCTGAGCCCGTATAGCACGGTTCTTAAAGCATCCCTGGGCTTGACCCGTTGGGAACGGCCAAATCGGCAGTTTCCTGAGAGCCAGGCTCGAGCGATGCTTCGAGGCGCACGTGGGTGGCTCTCTGGACACGTGTGTCTCGAGTTAATCCTTCTCTCTCTCCCTAATCCTCAATCCCCTCTATCTCCCTCTACTCCATGCGATCCTGTCGATCCCGTCCGTCGGCGTCCGCGGCGACGGCGACGACAGGTCCTCCAGATCGAATGACCTTCCCGCTCCTGCCGTTGCGGACGGCGTGGGGGCGGCGCTCACCGACGTGGCCACCAGCAGGCTCTGCAGCTCCTTGACGCTGTCGTGCGCCGCGTCCTCGCTCACTCGGAGGCACTCCAGCTCCTCCTTGCTGCACTTGACGACGGTGTCCTTACTCCCGACCATCTCCTTAAGCATGGCGTTCTCGCTCCTCGCCTCCTCCAGTGCCTCCTTGACGAACTTGGTGTCCTTGACGGCCTGCTTCAGGATGTCCCGCAGTTTGGCCACCTCGTGCCGCCCGGACCGCTGCGACTCGAGGAGCCGCGCGTTCTCGCGCCGGGACACGGCGAGCTCCGCCTCCGACGACTTCATGCACGCCGTGAACCCGGCCTCCTTGCCCCGAAACGTGGCGAACGCCTCCTCGACGTTGGAGCGGAGGCGGGCCACCTTGCCGGACAGCGCGCGGACCTTGTCGTCCTTGCGCTTCAGGGACACGTGCAACCAGTCCGGCTCCAGCCTCGCCGTCTCCGACTCGTGCTGCGCGCGCACCAGCTGCTGCTGCGTGGTGTGCAGCTCCGCGTTCACCTCCTTGAGCGCCAGCACCAGCTCCTCATGGCCCGCTTCTTCTTCTTCTTCGCAGTCAGCGCCACCCGCAGCTCGCCACTGACCCGCTGCAGGTGGTGGTGGGCACGATGCCGGGAGCTGGTGGTGGGCATGATGGGCAGTGGAAGCTCCGGCGTGCTCAAAGTGTTTGACGAGATGTCAAGCCCAAACTGATGGCTGTTAAGTTTTGTTGTTAACGCTGGTAATCATATGCATGTATTCAACCAAACGCCGGGTAAAAATTGCATCTTGATTACAAGACCATCAATACAGGCAACCAATCAACTGATCATCTATGTTTTTTTACCCTATTTTTGCTTACCCAGGCCCTGCTCAGCCTGGCTCGTTTTCTCCCTCTAAGCCAGGACCGGCAGCGAAAGCACCCAAACACACCCTTGTAGACACCGTTGCGGTCTTCCACGTGAGCTGATCAAGACGCAGATCGAACGTAAAGTAACGTTTGCGCGCAGGAGTTTCCACCAGAGCTCGGTCAGGCGTGTTCTGTGAGAACATGCATCACGTCCGTCGTCCTTTTTCCTTGCCTTTCAAAACTTGTGAATCTTTTCTGGGACTCGACGGCGCTCCTGCAGGATCGGGAAGGGAATAGGGGACCGTCTAAAAGCCAGGTGTTCTTTCCATACGCTCATATGCATATCTAGTTCCTTGGCCGTGTTTCCGTTCCTGGTTAACAAAATTTAGATCGACTCGAGTGTAAAAAGGTAGCAAAATACGTGTGCTATGATATATTTTCCTTGGATTCGGTTTTAGACTAGCGTGTTCTATCAATACTTGAATTCATATTCAACCGAAACAGCAGTGTCGAAAGGTCACTGTGGAACTGTTCCCTCGAAGAACACTCCCAGGGAACGCTCGCTCAATAAGATTCCTGAAGCTAATTCCACGCTAGTAAAAAAAAATCGTGATGTACTTTCCAAGACTAGGTTAGATGCCTTGACCTCTTGCTGGCTTCGTGAAAAAATAGTGTAGCAAGGATACATTTTGTTTTATGTCCTAGTCCTAGTGTGAGAGTAGTGTATAGTAAGGGCATGAATTCCAGACCTAGCTAGCTGGCCGTTGAGGTGCCCACATCGAGCTACATGCTTGGAATTCAGAACAGTCGGTGCAATGACCCCGTTGCACTCCTTTTGACTTCCTTGAGCAGAACGCAGGGGTTTGATACTTCTGTAAAATAGTATGCGAAGTTTTTATATTTAGTGGTGATAGATTAGTTTTTTAAATAGATATACATACAAAATCTACGTACATTGTACCTGAGCCGCTTCATTTCTCCAGCCTACAGTAGTTGCCAGCTCTGAAACCATCCGAGCCAGCAACCAGCTGTTGTTTTGAATTGAAAGAAAATACTCACGTTTTCCGTTGGAAAAATACATCGTGCATACAGCAATACACTGACTTTGACTTTGATCTCGTCGTTTCTACTCAAGCCGACAAAACAAGTCAAATGGTGTTTTTTTGCGGGAAAGTCAAATGGGTGTTGTAAACGAAATTAAATGGTTTTTTCTTCCTGAAGACGTGCTGTGTGATTTGGTACACGAATCTGTCGAAACCAATATCTGTGAGAACCTAGAAGGAGGAATATTTTGATACCCTTGTATGAACAATGCTTTATCTCCTCTTCATTTCCCACTACAAAAAAGGTCATGAATCTTTAAAGGAGCGTACACAGCAGCAGCACACAATTACTGAACTTTCCTTCGCCCCCTTTAGCAAATTAATGGGGGAATCTATCTTAGCTTTGGCATGGCATGAAAGAAAAACACGAATAAAAAGTGGCGCAATTAGGGCTCTGCATGAACTGGATTCAACTAGGGATCAGCTTTTAGGGGTATTATTCTTTTTTGCTTGTTTAGTAGCAATAGATTGGGTCCTCCATATAGACAAGGATAAATGCTGGTGCTGTACTGCATCGTGTCGTGTGGACCAAATCTTTAGCCAATTAACCCGATTCCGATTCGATGTACATATTCACCTACTGACTGATTGGTTGATTGATTTGGTCCACTGATCCTGCATGCCTAAGGTAATTGCTCCACTTGTAATCCTACTAGGCACCGAGAATGCGGATTATTAGGAACCTTTTAATTTGGAATGAAACAGTCCTATGTAGTACAGAAGTCCTGTAAGTTGCAGAGGAGTGTATTACAGTAGAGCTGGTTGTACGACCAGGTACTTTTGTGCAGCTTTGGTTGATTTATTAAGACAGTATGATGAACTGACAAAGTAAATATAGGTTGAGGATCTAAGTGGCACAACCAAGCTAGTTTTAGGATCTTCAGGTTGCAATTCCAGAGTCAGTATAATTTTTTTAGAACGAAGACGCTAGAAGCGTCCGGCTTTAAATTAATAAAGCCCACAACTAAGGCAGCGTTTACATAGGAGTCTAAGGACAGAACGGAACGAGCGCGGAGGCTCAGGTCACACGGGCGCGGAGGCACACAGGTTTAGCGGCAGACCACAGGCCACAGGCAGTCCAGAGCGAGTCTATTACAGGCTCGCGAGACAAAATAACCACTTCACGACGTAGAAGTGGCGTTCGGCTCCCTAGCCAGAATGTAAACTTGGCGAGACGGTCTTGAGCTTGCTTTATTCTCTCAGCATCCTTGCGCCTCGCCAACGGACTCCACTGCTGCAGAAGAGTGTTGCATTTGTAAAGAATGTTAGCAGGGTGTGATGGGAAGATTCCCTCGATTGCTAGTTTGTTCCTGGTTAGCCACAAGGCCCATGCTAAGGCGCCTAGGCAGCTCCAAAGCACGCGATTGCTGCCGCCTGTCATCGAAGCAACGATGGCCGCAAGGTCGCCAGTTGAGTGCGGGTCCCAAGAGGTGTTGGTGGCCGCACGAACTGCACTCCAGGCAAAACACGCTAGCGGACAACGGAAGAACACGTGGTTCGCGTCCTCCGAGGTGTTGCAAATTGCGCATAAGCCAGAGGACGGGCCGTTGCGCTTGGCAACATTAGCCGAAGTGGGAAGTTTTTTGCGGAAAAGTTGCCAAAAGAACACCTTGATCTTAAGTGGAATACGCGCATTCCACAGGCCCTTCGGCATCGGGAAGGCCGGGCCTTGGCCCTGGCACAACCTGCGGTACAGAGACTTGACCGTGAACTTGCCGGACGGGGTGAGAGCCCAGGAGACCGTGTCAGCAGAGGTGGACAACGTCACCGGTTGAATAAGAGCAAGCAAATCCTCGAAATGAGCTTGTTCTGGTCCCGTTAACTCTCTACGGAAGTGGATCGCCGGAGGGCTAGAGGCCAGGGCCGTCGCTACCGACTGCTTCGGATTGACAGCCAAGACATACAAGTCCTGAAACTGGGCCCAGAGGGGCTGCCCTCCTACCCACATGTCGAGCCAGAAGCGGGCCGAGCGGCCATTGCCAATGGCGAATTTGGCGCCAAGAGCAAAAGCCGGGCGGATCGCTTGGAGATCATTCCAGAAGGGAGAGCCCCGCGGCCTGCCTTCGAAGAAGTTCCCGTTCGGAAAATATTTTGCGCGTAACAAATCCGCCCACAAGCCCGTCGCCCCCTGCGACAGCTCCCAAATCCACTTACACATAAGTGCAATGTTGAGGATCCGGGTGTTTGTGATCCCTAGCCCCCCTAGGTCCGCACACCGCATCCCACCTGACCATGTGATACTTGCGTTTTGGTCCTGACCCTGCCCAAAAGAAACGGGACCTAGGCGTGTCCATTTTGACGTGAACGCCTTCTGCTAGGAGGAATAACCCCATCGCAAACTGCGGCAGCGAGGATAAGCTCGCATTCGTTAGAATTAGTCTAGCTGCGGAGGACAGGAACTTCCCCCTCCACGGGCACACCCGTCCTCCCACCTTAGTCCAAAGCGGAGCCCATCCGTCTATCGAGATACGTCTGGCATCCAATGGAAGGCCCAGATAAGAAAATGGGAGTTTGCCTAGTTTGCAGTTGAGCTGGTCCGCGATTCGGCTGCTCTCGAACGGATCGAGCCCCATGGGCATCACTTCACATTTGTGAAAGTTGATCTTGAGCCCCGACATGAGTTCGAAGCTAATCAACAGCGCTTTGATCGTGGCCACGCTGTGTAGGTCCGGTTGGAACAACAACAGCGTATCGTCCGCATATTGTAAGTGCGAAATCCCCCCGGGATGAGATGCCCCAACACCCCTTTGATATGACCTGCCTCCGTTGCTTTACGAAGCAAGGTCGCAAGCGCATCTGCCACGAAGTTGAACAAGAGCGGTGACATGGGGTCACCCTGGCGTAAGCCACGCTTGTTCCTGAAGAAGTGCCCTACTTCTCCGTTCACCGAGACCGCAGTTTGGCCCCCCGAGACTAACTGCATGACTCTGTGAACCCACATGGACGAGAAGCCTCGACTAGTGAGAATTTGTCTAAGGAAGTCCCAGTTGACGCGGTCATAAGCCTTTTCGAAGTCGAGTTTGAGTAAAATCGCCGGTTCGTGCGTGCGTCTAAGTTCGTGAAGTGTCTCTTGCAACGCTAGCGGCCCCTCCAAAATGTTTCTACCGCGGATGAAAGCTGATTTGGATCGGCTGATGGTGCGGTGGGCGATCGGGGTAAGCCTAGTGGCACACCCTTTTGCGCAGATTTTGAAAGGCACATTGATGAGCGCAATTGGCCTGTATTGGCGGATGTTATCCGCACCAAGCACTTTCGGGATTAGCGAGAGCACCCCGTAGTTTAACCTAGCTATATCCACAAAGCCGCGCATGAAGCCGTTGCACACCTCAAAGATGGGGTCACGCAACAGTGGCCAAAAGTGTTTGAACATCGCCACCGGCCACCCATCGGGCCCCGGGGCCGTGTCTGTTTTCATGCTTTGGATTGCATCATCAATTTCCTTAGGAAGAAACGCGAGCTCCAACTCTTCGTTCTCCGACGCTAAGACTTTTCGTGCTGGGAGCCAAACGTCCTCGCGTAGCCGCGCGCGTTGTGGCTCGTCAGTCCCCATCAAGCTGATGTAGAAGTCGTAGATGTGTTTGCTAATTTCCGCTTGCTGTAGAAGGAGCCCCTGCTCCGTCTGCAGACGGAGGATTGGGCATTTCCTGCGGCGACCATTCGCATACGCATGGAAATAGCCCGTGTTCGCATCGCCCTTCAGCGTCCACTTGAGGCATCCCCCACGCCTCCAATACTCCTCCTCCAACCGAAGCAGCGCTTCGACTTGCCCTTGCTCCGAGAAAAGACGCGAGTCTGCTTGGGTGTCGAGGAGTGCAATCTCGTCGAGAAGACGCGCCCTCATAACTTTGTCGTCACGCCCCTGATTCGCACCCCATCCCTTGAGGCTTGCGCGAAGGCGTCCTCCGACCGCGGTCCAAAACTCCATAGGACCGCGCTGCTGGCCCGTGGTTTGGACACATCTCAGCCATCTTTCCCTAAAGATAGTATCAAAGTCTGGGACCTCGAACCATGCCGTTTCGAAGAAGAAACGTGGGCTACGACGGATCCTATCTTCCCCTGACGATAAGATAAGTGGAGCATGGTCCGAGCTGATCCTTGTTTCTGCAAGGAGCGAACTTAGTGGAAACACCACTTGCCACTCCGGAGACATGAAAACGCGATCCAAAACGGACCGAACCGGGGCTAGTTGCTTGTTGGTCCAAGTGTACCTTGCCCCAGTCCGTGTCACCTCCCTAAGTGACATCGACGCAACTGCGTTATTAAACATGGCCACCCTTGGCCAGTAGATGTTATCATTGTTTTTGTCTTCACCCGAACGAATGAGGTTGAAATCGCCACCCACCAGAAGAGGGATTTGGTTGGCGGCTACTGTCAACACCTTGGCTACGAGTTCTCCCAGAAACTCAGCCGAGCGTGAGTGATCTGCTGGTCCGTAGACTTGCACGATCATGAGCTCGCGCAGCGAGGCTCTCACGCGTATGTTGGCAGCGATAAAAAAGGTGCCGACCTCCCAGGACAGCACCTCATACATGGCATTGCAGAAGCCAAGCAACATACCACCCGAATGTCCGTTGGCCGGACTGTGTTGCCACATAAAACGCTCAAGGGGGTCTATGGCTAGGATATCTAGGTGACGAAAATCAGATTTGATGGTTTCCTGGAGCCCTATGATATCTATCCCTTCTTTTCTGATGTAATCTCTAAGTTAGGTGTGCTGCCCCGAGTGGCCGAAGCCACGGATGTTCCAAAACAGCATCCGCATCTAGATGACGCGGTTTCGCAGGCGCACACCCCTGGAGGTGATCGCCTTGGCCACGCGCCTCACCTTGCCGCAGCGAGGTGAGGGAGGAGCGGCAACCCCTGTTGATGTCCCCTCTTCGGGCCGGAGCGTTAGCGACGTCGAGGGCTCAGCCTCGGCAGCCAGACGCTCCGCGTGTTGAGCAGCTGCCGTTGCGATGGCCGCCTGTGCCATCTCCTTTGCGCGCACCAGCGAGATGAGCTCGCAAACCCCGCCCTGTTGGGGAACATAGTAATTTCAAAAAATTTCCTACGCACACGCAAGGATCATGGTGATGCATAGCAACGAGAGGGGAGAGTATTGTCCACGCACTCGTGAGACCGTGGCGGAAGCGTTATGACAACGCTGTTGATGTAGTCATACGTCTTCACGATCCGACCGATCCAAGTACCGAACGTCACGGCACCTCCGAGTTCAGCACACGCTCAGCTCGATGACGATCCCGGACTACGATCCAAAGCAAAGTCTCGGGGATGAGTTCCACAAGACCTGACGGTGTGGTGACGATGATGATGTTCTACCGGCGCAGGGCTTCGCCTAAACTCCGCGACGATATGACCGAGGTGGAATATGGTGGAAGGGGGCACCGCACACGGCTAAGGAACAATCCGTAGATCAACTTGTGTGTCATGGGGTGTCCCCCTGCCCCCGTATATAAAGGAGCAAGGGGGGAGGAGGCCGGCCCTAGGAGGGGGCGCGCCAAGTGTGGAGTCCTACTAGGACTCCCTAGTCCTAGTAGGATTCCACCTCCCTTGTTGGAGTAGGAGAAGGGGAAAGAGGGGAGAGGAATAAGGAAAAGGGGCTGCGCCTTGTCCAATTCGGACCAGAGGGGGGGCGCATGCCTCCTTCCTTTTGGCCTCTCTCCTCTATTCCCGTATGGCCCAATAAGGCCCATATACTCCCCCGCGAATTCCCGTAACTCTCCGGTACTCCGAAAAATACCCGAATGACCCGGAACCTTTCCGAACTCCGAATATAGTCGTCCAATATATCGATCTTTACGTCTCGACCATTTCGAGACTCCTCATCATGTCTCCGATCTCATCCGGGACTCCGAACTCCTTCGGTACATCAAAACTCATAAACTCATAATATAACCGCCATCGAAACCTTGCGTGCGGACCCTACGGGTTCGAGAACTATGTAGGCATGACCTAGAACTATTCTTGGTCAATAACCAATAGCGGAACCTGGATGCTCATATTGGCTCCTACATATTCTACGAAGATCTTTATCGGTCAAACCGCATAACAACATACGTTGTTCCCTTTGTCATCGGTATGTTACTTGCCCAAGATTTGATCGTCGGTATCCAATACCTAGTTCAATCTCGTTCTTGGCAAGTCTCTTTACTCGTTACGTAATGCATCATTCCGTAACTAACTCATTAGCTACATTGCTTGCAAGGCTTATAGTGATGTGCATTACCGAGAGGGCACAGAGATACCTCTCCGACAATCGGAGTGACAAAACCTAATCTCGAAATACGCCAACCCAACATGTACCTTTGGAGACACCTGTAGTACTCCTTTATAATCACCCAGTTACGTTGTGACGTTTGGTAGCACCTAAAGTGTTCCTCCGTAAACGGGAGTTGCATAATCTCATAGTTACCTGAAAATGTATAAGTCATGAAGAAAGCAATAGCAATATACTAAACGATCAAGTGCTAGGCTAACGGAATGGGTCATGTCAATCACATCATTCTCCTAATGATGTGATCCCATTAATCAAATAACAACACATGTCTATGGTTAGGAAACATAACCATCTTTGATTAATGAGCTAGTCAAGTAGAGGCATACTAGTGACTATATGTTTGTCTATGTATTCACACATGTATCATGTTTCCGGTTAATACAATTCTAGCATGAATAATAAACATTTATCATGAAATAAGGAAATAAATAATAACTTTATTATTGCCTCTAGGGCATATTTCCTTCAGTCTCCCACTTGCAATAGAGTCAATAATCTAGTTCACATCATCGTGTGATTCAACACTAATATTTACATCTGTATGTGATTAACACCCATAGTTCACATCGTCATGTGACCAACACCCAAAGGGTTTACTAGAGTCAATAATCTAGTTCACATCACTATGTGATTAACACCCAAAGAGTACTAAGGTATGATCATGTTTTGCTCGCGAGAGAAGCTTAGTCAACGGTCCTGTCACATTCAGAGCCGTATGTATTTTGCAAATATTCTATGTCTACAATTCTGCACGGAGCTACTCTAGCTAATTGCTCCCACTTTCAATATGTATCCAGATTGAGACTTAGAGTCATCTGGATCAGTGTAAAAACTTGCATCGATGTAACTCTTTACGACGGGCTCTTTTATCACCTCCATAATCGAGAAATATTTCCTTAGTCCTCACTAAGGATGTTCTTGACCAATGTCCAGTGATCTACTCCTAGATCACTATTGTACTCCCTTGCCAAATTCAGAGCAAAGTATACAATAGGTCTAGTACATAGCATAGCATACTTTATAGAACCTATGACTGAGGCACAGGGAATGACTTTCATTCTCTTTTCTATTTTCTGCCGTGGTCGGGATTTGAGTCTTACTCAATTTCACACGTTTGCAACACAGGCAAGAACTTTTCTTTGGCTGTTCCATTTTGAACTACTTCAAAAATCTTGACAAGGTATGTACTTATTGAAAAACTTATCCAGCGTCTTGATCTATCTCAATAGATCTTGATGCTCAATATGTAAGTAGCTTTACTGAGGTCTTTCTTTTAAAGAACTCTTTTCAAATACTCCTTTATGCTTTCCAGAAAAATTATACATCATTTCTGATCAACAATATGTTACTCACATATATTTATCAAAAAGGCGGTAGTGCTCCCACTCACTTTATTGTAAATACAGGCTTCACCGCAAGTCTCAGATAAAACTATATGCTTTGATCAACTTATCAAAGCGTGTATTCCAACTCTGAGATGCTTGCACCAGTCCATAGATGGATCGCTGGAGCTTGCACATTTTGTTAGCTCCTTTAGGATTGACAAAACCTTCTGGTTGCATCATATACAACTCTTCTTTAATAAATCCATTAAAGAATGTTGTTTTGACATCCATTTGCCAGATTTCATAAAATGTGGCAATTGCTAACATGATTCGGACAGACTTAAGCAACGCTAGAGTTGAGAAAATCTCATTGTAGTCAACACCTTGAACTTGTCAAAAACCTTTTGCAACAAGTCGAGCTTTGTAGATAGTAACACTACTATCAGTGTCCGTCTTCCTCTTGAAGATCCATTTATTTAACTTGACTTGCTGATCATCGAAAGGTGTCAACCAAAGTCCCCACTTTGTTCTTATATATGGATCCTATCTCAGATTTTATGGCCTCAAGCCATTTCGCGAATCTGGGCTCATCATCGCTTCCTCATAGTTCGTGAGGTTCATCATGGTCTAGTAACATGATTTCCGAACATGATTACCGTACCACTACAGTGCGGATCTTACTCTGGAAGACCTACGAGGTTTGGTAGCAACTTGATCTGAAGTTTCATGATCATCATCATCAACTTCCTCACTAATTGGTGTAGGAATCATTGGAACTGATTTCTGTGATGAACTACTTTCCAATAAGGGAGAAGGTACAATTACCTCATCAAGTTCTACTTTCCTCCCACTCACTTCTTTCGAGAGAAACTTCTCTAGAAAGGATCCATTTTAGCAACGAATAACTTGCCTTCGGATTTGTGATAGAAGGTGTACCCAATAGTTACCTTTGGGTATTCTATGAAGACGCACTTTTCTGATTTGGGTTCGAGCTTATCAGGTTGAAACCTTTTCATATAAGCATCGCAACTCCAAGCTTTAAGAAACGACATACTTAGGTTTCATCGCTAAACCATAGTTCATACGGTGTCATCTCAACGGATTTAGATGGTGCCCTATTAAACGTGAATGCAGCTATCTCTAATGCATAACCCCAAATCGATAGTGGTAAATTGGTAAGATACATCATAGATCGCACCATATTCAATAAAGTGCGGTTACGACGTTCGGACACACCATTATGTTGTGGTGTTCCATGTGGCGTGAGCTGTGAAACTATTCCACTTTGTTTTAATTGAAGACCAAACTCGTAACTCAAATATTCATCTCCACGATCAGATCGCAGAAACTTTATTTTCTTGTTACGATGATTTTCCACTTTACTCTGAAATTCTTTGAACTTTTCAACTATTTCAGACTTATGTTTCATCAAGAAGATATACGCATATCTGCTCAAATCATCTGTGAAGGTCAGAAAATAATGATACTTGTCGCGAGCCTTTATATTCATCGGACCACATACATCAGTATGTATGATTTCCAACAAATCTGTTGCTCTCTCCATTGTTCCGGAGAACGGAGTCTTAGTTATCTTGCCCATGAGGCATGGTTCGCAAGCATCAAGTGATTCATAATCAAGTAATTCCAAAAGTCCATTAGCATGGAGTTTCTTCATGCGCTTTACACCAATATGACCTAAGCGCCAGTGCCACAAACAAGTTGCATTATCATTATTAGCTCTGCATCTTTTGGTTTCAATATTATGAATATGTGTATCACTACGATCGAGATCCAAAAAACTATTTTCATTGGGTGTATAACCATCGAAGGTTTTATTCATGTAAACAGAATAACAATTATTCTTTAACTTTAAATGAATAACCGTTTTGCAATAAACATGATCAAATCATATTCATGTTCAACGCATAAGCGCTAAATAACATTTATTTGGCTTTTAACACTAATCTCGAAAATATAGGGAGTGTGTGATGATGATCATATCAATCTTGGAACTATTTCCAACACTTATCGTCACTTCCCCTCAACTAGTCTCTGTTTATTATGTAACTCCTGTTTCGAGTTACTAATCTTAGCAACCGAAAAAGTATCAAATACTCAGGGGCTACTATAAACACTAGTAAGGCACACATCAAACACCTGTATATCAAATATACCCTTGTTCACTTTGCCACCCTTCTTATCTACCAAATATTCAGGGCATTTCTGCTCCGAGTGATCATTTCCTTTGCAGTAGAAGCACTCAGTTTTAGGCTTTGGTCCAGCTTTGGGCTTCTTCGCGGGAGAGACAACTTGCTTGTCATTCTACTTGAAGTTCCCTTTCTTTCCCTTTGCCCTTTTCTTGAAACTAGTGGTCTTGTCAATCATCAACACTTGTTGCTCTTTTCTTGTTTTGTACCTTCATCGATTTCAAAGCATCACGAAGAGCTTGGGAATTAATTTTGTCATCCCTTGCATATTATAGTTCATCACGAAGTTCTACTAACTTGGTGATGGTGACTAGAGAATTCTGTCAATCACTATCTTATCCGGAAGATTAACTCCCACTTGATTCAAGCGATTGAAGTACCTGCATAATCTGAGCACATGCTCACTAGTTGAGCGATTCTCCTTCATCTTTTAGCTATAGAACTTGTTGGAGACTTCATTTCTCTCAACTCGGGTATTTTCTTGAAATATTAACTTCAATTCTGGAACATCTCATATGGTCCGTGGACGTTCAAAACGTCTTTGAAGTCCTGATTCTAAGCCGTTAAGCATGGTGCACTAAACTATCAAGTAGTCATCATATTGAGCTAGCCAAACGTTCATAACCTGCATCTGCTCCTGCAATAGGTCTGTCACCTAGCGGTGCATCAAGGACATAATTCTTCTGTGCAGCAATGAGGATAAACCTCAGATCACGGATCCAATCCGCATTATTGCTACTAACATCTGTCAACACAATTTTCTCTAGGAACATATTAAAATAAACATATGAAAGCAACAAACATAGGGAAGCAACAACGCGAGCTATTGATCTACCACATAATTTGCAAAATACTACCAGGACTAAGTTCATGATAAATTAAAGTTCAATTAATCATATTACTTAAGAACTCCCACTTAGATAGACATCCCTCTAATCTTCTAAGTGATTACGTGATCCATATCAACTAAACCATGTCCGGTCATCATGTGAGATGGAGTAGTTTCAATGGTGAACATCACTATGTTGATCATATCTACTATATGATTCACGTTCGACCTTTCGGTCTCCGTGTTCCGAGGCCATATCTGTATATGCTAGGCTCGTCAAGTTTGACCTGAGTATTCCGTGTGCAACTGTTTTGCACCCGTTGTATTTGAACGTAGAGCCTATCACACCCGATCATCACGTGGTGTCTCAAAGACGAAGAACTTTCGCAACGGTGCATACTCGTGGAGAACATTTCTTGATATTTAATGAGAGATCATCTTATAATGCTACCGTCAATCAAAGCAAGATAAGATGCATAAAGGATAAACATCACATGCAATCAATATAAGTGATATGATATGGCCATCATCATCTTGTGCTTGTGATCTCCATCTCCGAAGCACCGTCGTGATCACAATCGTCACCGGCCGACACCTTGATCTCCATTGTAGCATCGTTGTCGTCTCGCCAACTATTGCTTCTACGACTATCGCAACCGCTTAGTGATAAAGTAAAGCAATTACATGGCGTTTGCATTTCATACAATAAAGCGACAACCATATGGCTCCTGCCAGTTGCCGATAACTCGGTTACAAAACATGATCATCTCATACAACAAAATATAGCATCACGTCTTGACCATATCACATCACAACATGCCCTGCAAAAACAAGTTAGACGTCCTCTACTTTGTTGTTGCAAGTTTTACGTGGCTGCTACGGGCTTAGCAAGAACCGTTTTTACCTACGCATCAAAACCACAACGATAGTTTGTCAAGTTGGTGTTGTTTTAACCTTCGCAAGGACCGGGCGTAGCCACACTCGATTCAACTAAAGTGAGAGAGACAGACACCCGCCAAATCACCTTTAAGCAACGAGTGCTCGCAGCGGTGAAACCAGTCTCGCGTAAGCGTCTGGCGTAATGTCGGTCCGGGCCGCTTCATCTCACAATACCGCCGAACCAAAGTATGACATGCTGGTAAGCAGTATGACTTGTATCGCCCACAACTCACTTGTGTTCTACCCTTGATATAACATCAACACATAAAACCAGGCTCTGATACCACTGTTGGGGAACGTAGTAATTTCAAAAAAATTCCGACGCACACGCAAGGATCATGGTGATGCATAGCAACGAGAGGGGAGAGTATTGTCCACGCACTCGTGAGACCGTAAGCGGAAGCGTTATGACAACGCGGTTGATGTAGTCGTCGTCTTCACGATCCGACCGATCCAAGTACCGAACGCATTTACACCTCCGAGTTCAGCACACGCTCAGCTCGATGACGATCCCGGACTCGATCCAAAGCAAAGTGTCGGGGATGAGTTCCACAAGACGACGGGCGTGGTGACGATGATGATATTCTACCGGCGCAGGGCTTCGCCTAAACTCCGCGACGATATGACCGAGGTGGAATATGGTGGAAGGGGGCACCGCACACGGCTAAGGAACGATCCGTAGATCAACTTGTGTGTCATGGGGTGCCCCCTGCCCCCGTATATAAAGGAGCAAGGGGGGAGGAGGCCAGCCCTAGGAGGGGCGCGCCAAGTGTGGAGTCCTACTAGGACTCCCTAGTCCTAGTAGGATTCCACCTCCCTTGTTGGAGTAGGAGAAGGGGAAAGAGGGGAGAGGAATAAGGAAAAGGGGCTGCGCCTTGTCCACCGGACCAGAGGGGGGGCGCAGGCCTCCTTCATTTTGGCCTCTTTCCTCTATTCCCGTATGGCCCAATAAGGCCCATATACTCCCCCGCGAATTCCCGTAACTCTCCGGTACTCCGAAAAATACCCGAATCACTCGGAACCTTTCCGAACTCCGAATATAGTCATCCAATATATCGATCTTTACGTCTCGACCATTTCGAGACTCCTCGTCATGTCCCCGATCTCATCCGGGACTCGAACTCCTTCGGTACATCAAAACTCATAAACTCATAATATAACCGCCATCGAAACCTTAAGCGTGCGGACCCTACGGGTTCGAGAACTATGTAGACATGACCTAGAACTATTCTTGGTCAATAACCAATAGCGGAACCTGGATGCTCATATTGGCTCCTACATATTCTACGAAAATCTTTATCGTTCAAACCGCATAACAACATACGTTGTTCCCTTTGTCATCGGTATGTTACTTGCCCAAGATTTGATCGTCGGTATCCAATACCTAGTTCAATCTAATCTTGGCAAGTCTCTTTACTCGTTACGTAACGCATCATTCCGTAACTAACTCATTAGCCACATTGCTTGCAAGGCTTATAGTGATGTGCATTACCGAGAAGGCCCAGAGATACCTCTCCGACAATCGGAGTGACAAAACCTAATCTCGAAATACGCCAACCCAACATGTACCTTTGGAGACACCTGTAGTACTCCTTTCTAATCACCCAGTTACGTTGTGACGTTTGGTAGCACCCAAAGTGTTCCTCCGGTAAACGGGAGTTGCATTATCTCATAGTTATAGGAACATGTATAAGTCATGAAGAAAGGAATAGCAATATACTAAACGATCAAGTGCTAGGCTAACGGAATGGGTCATGTCAATCACATCATTCTCCTAATGATGTGATCCCATTAATCAAATAACAACACATGTCTATGGTTAGGAAACATAACCATCTTTGATTAATGAGCTAGTCAATTAGAGGCATACTAGTGACTATATGTTTGTCTATGTATTCACACATGTATCATGTTTCCGGTTAATACAATTCTAGCATGAATAATAAACATTTATCATGAAATAAGGAAATAAATAATAACTTTATTATTGCCTCTAGGGCATATTTCCTTCACGCCCTCCCCACACGGTTCTACCCCACTCTCTACCAGCACCTCTCCCAGATGATCGTCCGAAAAAGAATCCAGGATCGAGAAACGGGGCAAAGGATTACCTGAGGTTTCCAGATTCTTCTGTGCTTGGAGGAGTTGGGCGCGTTGGAGCGAAGGCATGTTCCCGTTGGCGCCCTTGGCCCGCGCACTGACGCGAACAGGAGCCACCTGCCCATCCACGACGGCCTTGGAACGCTTGGCCTTCGGGAAAGTCGCCGTCATGGACCTCTCCAGCGTGATCGGGGCCGAGCCGGGCACGACCAACGCCATCACCGCCTGACGAGGCATCGCCGGCGCGCCCTGGAGCTCCGCTGCCCACCCGGCCTCCATGCTGACCTTGCGCACGACCACCTTCTTGAGCTGCTTCACCGCACCGAGCTTGTTGGAGCTGCGGCCTCCTTGAGATGGAGAGCGCGAGGCGAGAGGCAGCGAGTCCACAGACACCGCGATGGGGGTGCCAGCCTCGCCCAGTGGCTCCACCATCTGATCCACGCTGGCCTCCGCCACCGAGCGCACCGGAGGGGACGTGACCGAGCCCAAGTTTGAGCCATACTGGTTCGGGATGGATAGCTGTAGCTCCATGGACCTCCCCGCCAAAGGCATCTCCAGCGAAGGGAGCAGCGCCCGATTCGCCACCCCGCCCTTGTCAGTGATGGCCAACTTCTTCCACGCCGCCGTGTCAATGGAATCATCCCCCATGCTAGCATCGGCCTCCTTATCGTCATCCATGGGGCCGTCACGCCCCGCCCCGTCCGGGCCCTTGTCGTGGTTAGGAGAAGGGGGATTCTGGTCAGGCAAGGCGTGCGCCGTGATTTGCTCCGGGGGGAGCTCGGGCTCGATGTTGATGTTGAAACCCTCGCCATTCAACCAGATCTGGACCAGACCGCGCAGCTTGTGGGGGTTGCGGCAGGCGAAACGCATACGCACCGGCCCCGGGCGGATGAGAGACTACTCATCTATCAGCAGGGGGCGGCCGAGCATGGTGGTGGCCGCCATGAGCAGGTCGGAGCGCCTCTGCTTGGGTGGGATTCCTCCCAGTTTGACCCACACCTCTGGCATCGCCATTCCTTTGGGAGCATCGAGAACCGCATCGCGGATATCCACCATGAGGCTGTTGAGGGAGAGAAAGATCTTGCCGCTTCGTGTTGCCATCCTGAGCATCACCGGATCCGAGAAGACCACTGAGAACGCCCCGCCCTCCAAAGGAGAGATCTGCCAGTCCCACTCGCCCTCAAAGAGGTGTGGCAGCTCCACTTGGAGGATCTCATGCGTGAGCACGCCGGAAGGCATGGAGAGCACCGCCGCGTTGGCCCCCGGCAGGATCTGAGGCGTCGCCGACGCATCTTCCGGGTACTGGAGACAGAAGAAACCCTCGCCGGAGATGGCGTGCCCCATGGTTTGGAGAAGCAGAGGTTCGCCGCGGGTCAGGCACTGCGCCGACGTGTGCCCCTCCTTGGTGCACACCACACACAAGGGCTTGAAGGTGCACAGGTTCTGGAAATGGCCTGTGCGACCGCATCTGAAGCACTCCGGGCCATCAGCTTCCTCGATTGGGATTGGCTCCTCCTCCGTGCCCTTGGACGAGCCCGGCGCCTCAGATCTGGGCGGGAGGGGCAGCTGGGAGGCCGCCGCCCCCGCCGGCTTGAATTTCTTCTTCGCTTGGGGTTCGCCTCCCCGGTCGCCGCCCGTCGCAGGTTGCTACCCCTTGCGCTTGAGCTCGAGGCCACGTTGCTTGTACTCCGCCTTCTTCTTCTTCGTCTTCTTCTTTCTTTCTTGCTCCTTGAGCCACCACGCGGGCGGCGGCCCCCAACCACCCTCGTCGTCGGCCCGGCCGCGGTTGCGGTCCCGCGGCGGCTCCATTGGAGGCATCTCCCCTCTGGGATCCTGTTTGGAGCCCATCGCCACAACCTCCGCAAAGGAACGCCGCAGAGGAGGAGGGAGTGGAGTGGGTGAGAGGAACCGGGCGGAATGACCGAAGCGCCGCACCTCCGCTGCGGTGGCTGGGAAACCTAGCGAGGGATTTAGGGTTCCGTGGGGGATCCAGAGCCATTTATATGTCCGCTCGGGGCTGGGCGACATGGGCTGCGAAGCCCCCTGTGGGCCGGGCTGGGGCCTGGAAGCCAGCTCACTTCCCTGCTCCCCAGGCCCGCCAGGAGACAGAGCTCCAGCCCGCTGCTGCCCCGCAGATGGCCGGGCGCCCCCCTGGTGGGCTGGCCCGTCCGAGCCACTGGTGGATCCGCCCCAACCCTAGAGCTCACCATGCCCAGCTTCGCCTGCGCCGCCGCCACGGGGAGCGTCGGCGCCGGACACGGCGAGTCCAGCGCGTGCTGCAGGAGCAGCCCCGCGTCGGCAGCGGCCAAGCAACCACGTCCCTCGCGTCCCCACGAAGAGCACGTCGTCCTGCCCACGGCCGAAGCGAGCCGCCTCGAGCCACGGCCACCGGCCGCAAAAGCACGCCGGCGTCCGGCCTTGAGAGAGCCCCCAAGCTCCTCGGCCCGCGACACGAAGTCGCCAATGGAGCAGGCCGCACGGCCACCCGCCCCAGACTCCCCCTCGTCGCCGTCCTCCGCCTCCTCATCGCCATCAGATTCGTCCGCCGCCAGAGCCCAAACGCGGCTCCCCGACCACTTTGCCACGCCCATGGGAGGTGCGGCCGTCCGCCTGGGAGCAGGAGAGCGAGCCGCCGACCAGCCCCCCGCCAAGCCGACCGCCAAGGCCGGGGCGCCGTCGCCGTGGACGTCGGGGGCGAGGCCCTGCGCGGGTCGCCCCCACCATCGCCAGAGACGCCCGCGTCTCCTATCCGTACAGGAGCCGTTGGGAGCGCCATCGAGTCAGTATAATTTGGTTTCCGATGTATCTCTTGGCCTAAGGAAAGTATTTCCTGTATCAGGTGAGTAATAATATTGAAGTGAACTGAGGGTAGCCAAAGCCAATTGCGTAGCTTTGTGGAGGTGACGTCCGTTGGAAAGAGGCTTGCTAACCATACTAGAGAGTAGCTAGTGACTGTCATCAGGAGGGGGCGGAAAGAACAGCTGAAAAAGGAAGGAAAGATATGTGTCATCTAACATAAACAGACTACATGCTTTTCTAAAAGCGATGGAGCGTGCAACGTCATAACGACTTTGATAAGATGTTCTGAGGGGCCATGAGCATCACTGGCTAAATCTTGATCATTAAGCTAACATAGAAGAGGTTATAATATTCAGGCAACAGGTAAGCTAGCTGACTTTACTGTTTCACTTGCTCTACACCAATCAACAGTCAGTCATGCAGAATATGATGGCCACATCTATACTACTTATAAAAGAGCAAACATTATCTTCTCTAAGTGCACCTCACAAAACGTACATGAATACATTATCATCGCATGATTAGTCTCACTAAACTCAATCTAACGGCTAGCATTAACCTAATCTGTTCTCTGTATGCACTTAGCAATTTACATTGACTGACCGTACTCCACCGTGGAGGAAAATATGAAAGTCCACGCCTGGTCAATTAGAAAACTATAATCACGGACACATCCTATTAAGAAATTAATCACGGACACATCTAATTATTAGGAAACTAATCACAAACGCATCCTATTATTAGGAAACTAATCACGAACACATCTAATTATTAGGAAAATAATCACGCGCCTCCTATTAGGAAATTAATCACGGACGCATCTAATTATTAGGAAACTAATTACGGACGCATCCTATTAGATAACTAATCATGAACGCATCTAATTATGAGGGAACTAATTGCGAGCGCATCCTATCATCTCCTATCAGGGAATCGCGATCGCGAGTCGCCTGCCGTCACCAGCCCCACCACCCAAGCGAGCCACAGTGGGAGACACGCGAGGAGGAGCTGCGGCTTCCTCCGAACACACACACGTGCCGTCACCGCTTTCGTCTTCTGCCTGGAGGCCGGACCATTTTTCTACTGACTGCAACGACTTCGTCCACGTCCTGGCATGCTCTCCGGGAACCACCGGCATCCGCGTCGACTTCAGCTCCGTCCACAACTCCCACGCTGACAACCACCCACCACCGACGCCCTTCAAGTGGGGGCAATGCTGAGTATCCTGGACCAATATAAGCGAGCCAAAAAAATCGAGTGGGGGCATTTGCCAGCCATGCATGTAGATTCGCCTGGTCGCCAACCATCGTCGTCCCCAGGACGGCGCAGATCTCGACCACTGCGCAGCAGGTGAAGCTAATTACGGGCCCATCTCACTCGCCCGAAGCCACCGCCGACTCCCTCAGCTCTGACGCGTGCTGCTCCGTTGGACACGCTTATCCAGTACTCATGCGTGGACGACATCCTCTAAAGACATCCTACCTTTGTTGGACGCTGGAACTCCCCACGCCCCAGTGCATGGAGACCGCCGCCTCAAAGCTGGACGACTGATTCACCTGCGTCGACAACGCCGCCCAGCTGGTGAGAGGACACGGTCACAACGGCGGCTCGTAGGCCTGAACGACGGAGACGCTCGCCTTCACGCAAACGCGCCGCACACACGCACTAATCAGGTAAGTACCGAGTGTTGTTTTTTTACTGTCATCGCTACCTCACCGGTGGTGACACATCTAGAAGTACAGGAACCAGAGATGAGGCAATGAGAAACAGAGACGCGCTGGAGCACACACAGTTGGGTTTCAGGCAACCAATGCCTTCTTTCTTTATTTTTTCACTGATTTTCGCGTACCTGCAACAGACATCCCTGTTTTTTTAAGTACTGACTACCGGTTATTACATGGCCAACTCACGACTACATAGTGAACTCACCGACAAATTCACTGAACCAAGACCTTACTTGCAGTCATGAAATTACGTTTCACTGAAAAACCCCAGAAGTTTGCATAAGTTTTAGTGGAAAAAAAACTACAGTTCGCATAAGTTTTACTAAAGAAAACTGAAGTTTGCATAAGTGTATTTGTTTGTCCAGCAGATACATGGCAATTGTAATTTTACATGAGCATTTTCATACCGTCCTTATCTACAGTTGAGTTAACATGTTTTCCTGATAGAAAACTTGGACCACATACAAGAGAAGCAAAAAATGCATGTTGATTATGATGATGGCGAATGTAGGATATTTTGTGGCCATGGTAAATTCTCATATCATTTATTTTATTTCGCTATTGCACTCTACATTACATACTACGCACGACCACTTTGGTAGAGGTGACGAGTTCGCATCATACAGAGAGACCAACCATGTTTCTCCGAATATCTTGAATCATGATCCTTATGACTTCATCTCTACTACTTATAAGAAGTACATTTTTTCATTTAACTATTTCCTGACTTGAGAGGTAAGGTTTGTTTCAGACATTACGACACTTGTGTGCTTTTCTTGCTTCCAGACATTACGACACTTATGTGCAATAGTAGAATCGGATGGTCCAACTAGCATTGTTTTGTCTTGTTTCACAGCTGATTCTATGCAGTCAAGACATCTCTACACTTGTCTATCTGACAATGGCTTTCTCTTTTCAACAAACCATAGAGGTCCCTTCCCACTATTGTGGTTGACACTCAATTGTAATAATAATTCTTGACTGGAGTTTGTTGACACTGAAACGGTTCCTTAGCTTGTCCTAAGTGACATTTTCATGTGTGATTATACTTGCATAAATCTGTGCATATGGAGAATCATGATGAATATTCTAAATAATTTTGAGTTTTATACATTGGGAACATTGGGTGGTCTTTTAATACAGGAGACATGTTGATTAAGGAGAAACGATATTTTAAATTATTTGTACGAGTTGGGAATAAGAGATTGTGTATTTTATAGGAAAATTTCAAATTTATGAATAAATTGTCTTATATTAAGTTTAGTATAATGTGTTAATCTAAATAGACGCGTGTTGCACGTGCACACTTATTAGTTCAAATAGACGTGCGTTGCACGTGCACACTTACTAGTATTTCTAAATGCAGCAACGCCAATATGTTGATTTTTTGCAAAATAAAATAATGTTCCTACTTTAATAATAACATAATGCAAAGAGAGCCTTGACTCAGTGGTTAGGCATGCGGTTGTGCAGCCTAACGACCTGAGTTCAATTCCTAGAATTGACAGGGGATGCACAGGGGTTTTCCCCCATTTATTGAGGATCAAGCTTGGTGTGTGGTGGAACCACTCATCAAAAACTATCTTGATACTCATTAAAAAAATTCTGAGGACCATGCTTATCTTGGTACTCATACTAAAATGGTCGTATGCATCCCTAGTTGGTGCAGAGGCCGGGAAGTGAAATTCTCCCCCAATAAAAGATGCACACATTTCCATTTCACAAGAAGCCCGATCCTTGTCCCCCACGTCGCCCTCCCTGGCGGCGACGGGGGAACCCAGATCCGGTGGCCCTACACCCTTCCCATCTCCCTCCCCACCTCGCCGCCACCGGCTCCCGGGATGGTGGCGGCGGGGCGACTTGGCTGGATCCAGCACTGCACCCCAATCTGACCGCTCCCTTTCGGTGGTGAGGGTCCGGATCTGGTGGCGGCCTCATTTGGTGCGGACGGCGCTCCTCCGTCGGCGGGGAGTGCTCGTCGGTGAGGTAGGCCGGTTCCCCTCGGCTGCGCTGGAAGCGAGGTCCCGGTGGGCGCAGGTCTTGGCGCGGGGAGGCCCCGGGCTCCCCTCGTCAGATCGGAGGCGATCCTGGTCCACTCGTGATGCATGACCTCCGGCCGGCCTGGATCTCCGGCGTATACACGCTTGCGGATGTTGTGGCTGGTTCGGAGGTGGCGGCAGGGTGCTTGGCCGGGGGAAACCTTTGGTCGCCGGTGGCGGTCACGGCGTCGATGGCGTCCCGGACGCCATTCCCTCCTTGGTGGCGGCGCCGAGGCTAAACCTCCCCTGCCTCCCCCCTTCCCCTGCGCCCGGGTGAAAACCCTAGCCCCAGTGGCTAAGCGGCGGCGGCGCCACAGCGTCGTCACCTTCTTGTAGGCGCCGACTTGGGAATGGGGATGCTGGGTGTGCATGACGAGTTTGTCTGGTTCCTGGTGGCGGCCCGCCTGATCTGCTGCGTCGCAG
Organism: Aegilops bicornis; assembly: GCA_021605145.1. NCBI lineage: Eukaryota > Viridiplantae > Streptophyta > Magnoliopsida > Poales > Poaceae > Aegilops > Aegilops bicornis. Next base: position 237,011,656 of record CM038675.1, on the reverse strand, counting down.
CTCCGGGCAGTGTCTCGGGGCTGCGGTGCTTCTCTTCCGGCCGTGTCTCTGATGGGGACCTCGCCCTTCCTCACCTTGTACATGCCGTGGTGGAGCGGTACTCCATCTCACTCATTGATGGTGGCGAAGATCGGCGGCATGGCGCTGTGGAGGCTCGCCGCCCGGCGCGCTGGAGATGGACTCAGCGAGGAGGAGGTTCTTTGTCTGGCGTCATGGTGACGTTGATGGCGAGTGGCGGACAAGGTAGAAGCATCAATATGATCTCAAGACGGACTGTGGAAGATGGCGGCGACGACACACGAGTGCGTCGACGGATTGTGCCCCTGCACCGGTATGTGGCTCGGCTGGGGCTTCCGAATATGTTTCGGTTTCCGGCTTTTTGATGTTAGGCTTAGGTGAGTGGTTTAGGTAGTGGCCCAGCTAGCACCCCTTCATCATTTTGGATAGGAGTAGCGGCATGTGTTGCCAAGATGGTGGATTCAGGATCATTGTTGTAATACTTTGTAAGGTCCTCGAGAATAATCAATAAAGTAGCCGTATGCATCTCCCAGATGCAGAGGCCGGGGGTCATCCTCCTTTTCTAAAAAAAAATAACAGAAAATTCATCTTGAATTGCTTGGCCTGAGTTTTTCCTTCTGTTGGAAAATTTCTAAAACCATGCAGATTTTGAACTTTCTAAAACAGTTTACCATAAATTGTAGGTCGGATTTGTATCCCAACACTTGCAGTACATATGAAAAGGAATCATTCACTGCTAGGAAAATGCTTATGCATAGAAGTTTACCAGTAGCGTTTGTTTGGGCCCCCACGCTACAGTAAGGCTGGGTATAAAGAGCGCTACTGGTATAGATTAGCAGCAGCGCTGGTTTCTATCAGGCATGCTACTAGTAACTGTGCCACACCACATCACCAGATCAATAAATATTAGCAGCGTCGCTCGTCTATAGAGTGTTACTGTTAAATCAGTATCTATAGTGCATGTTCACAGAAATGCGCTACTGTTATTTCTTCTATGTGTATACTTTTACCAGTAGCGTGTTTTTCCTACCGGCGCTATAGCTAGTAGAACTTAGTAGTAGATATTTTGGCTGGCGACCATAGCAGTAGCACGCATTGGTAGCCAGCGCTACTACTATATGGTCACCAGCCAAAATACCTACCACCTTCGCCCCCCCCCGCCCTTCTTCCTCCCCCTTCCTTTCTCCCCCTCCTCCTGCACTTGCTTGTTCCTTTCAATGCTCCCCCTCTTCTTTGCCCCTCCACCACCCCCTCATTATTGCACTCCCTCCTCCCTCTTTCTTTCTTTGCCCCTCCACCCCCTCTTCTTTGCCCCTCCTCCCCCTCTTATTTTCCCATCCACCACCCCCTCCATTAATGCCCTCCCTCCTCCCTCTCTCTCCCTAGCTCTCTGTCTCTCCCTAGCTAGTTATAGCTATATATATGTAGCTAGGTACCTCACTATATAGAGCTACTAGCTAATTAAGAAGGTGCTCGATATCCCTCTCGACACATAGGTGAGCAAAAAAAAGCGTGTGTGCGATAGGACCGAAACTATATATGCGCGATGTGAGAATATACCGAATTATGTGTGGCATGTGAGTTGCCTATATTTTATATTTGTTGAAATGTGGGTGACATGAGTTTCCTATATTTTGCCAAAATGTCGATTCAATTCTGTTTCGGTGAATTTCGGGCAAACTCAATATGTCCTATGTTTAGAGAAGGTCATGCCGAATTTTTGTATGAATTTGATCCATGCATGCATACGTGGTTATAGTATTTTGCTCCGCACAGGTGATCATGAAGGTCAATGGACGGATGGTGGAAAGATACTGGCAATCCGTAGTGGACGACATGTATGAAAAAAGACTGAAGGATGTTGTATGTCCGTGTCGAAAATGCAAAGGAGGAGCCATGATCGACCCCTTTAAGGGTGGTAAATTCAAGGCACACCTGCTCATGCATGGTTTCATGGATGGCCATACTCGGTGGATAAGTGAAGATGATGATGATGAGGACGCCAACGGGGTAGGAAATAACGACATGGGGCCACACGATGAGATGACTGATTATGGGCCCGAAGAAGAAGACGACCTCGAAAATGGCGATGGCGAAGAGGCAGTACAAGGCGGAGAAGACGCTAACACGCCGCCGTCTCCGTCGCTACAAAGTTCAGCCATGCGAGACCCGCATGTTCGAGACTTGCTTCGCAAGAAGACGACTAGCAACAGAGCTACTTCTAGAGAGGAGGCCAAACTGGCGCAACTGGAGGTAGACACGATGACTCCTTTGTATGATGAATGCGATCCCGAGGTGATCTATTTGAGTTTCACGCTAGAATTTCTAAAGACGAAGGAAAAAAACAAATGGACGGATGCAAGCCTGGATGAGCTTCTGAAGTATCTAAAGAAGGTTCTTCCCGCGGGAAGCTGGTGTCCTACTAGTGTCGAGGTGGCAAAAAAAATCGCGTGCCCTCTTGATTTGCCACACATTAGATATCACGCATGCATCAACGATTGCATCATCTATTGGAACAAGCATGCGGAAAAAACCATCTGTCCAAAGTGCAATGCTTCACGCTATAAGAAGACCGGAAAGAAAGCTCCACAGAAAGTTGTATGGTACATTCCGATCACTCCGCGTCTGCAGCGATATTTCGTAGATCCTAAGGAAGCAAAGCTTATGCGCCGGCGCGCAGAAAGGGTGAAGCCATAGGAAGGAGATGATCCAAAGCTGAGACACCTCACAGATGCTAGCCAGTGGAGAGCATTAAGCGCTGAATTTGATTTTTTTCACAAATGATGCAAGGAACATCGTGCTTGGCACTAGTAGTGATGGCATGAATCCGTTTGGCAACCAGAACACCAATCATAGCACATGGCCCATGTTTGTATGGATGTACAACCTCCCCCTGGAAGTGCATGAAGGAAAAATACATAAACATGGCTATGCTTATTCAAGGCCCGAGACAACCGGGAAATGATATAAATATGTATCTCGGGTTACTAAAAGAGCAGCTACAAACCTTATGGACAATGCCGACCAAGACATGGGACGCAAGCAAAGGAGAGCATTTCTACATGAGAGCCGTGCTGATCACGACGGTGCAGATCTATCTCGGTTACGACTATCTCTCTGGCCAGTTGTGCCACGGATATTGTGGATGCACCAGGTCCATGGATGATACAACTTCTCCACAGCTAACGAAAGATGGCGGGTCTTCAAAAATCGTGTACATGGGGCATCGAAGATGGCTCGAGAAGGATGACTCGTGGAGAAAGCATGGAGATCTATTCAATGGTAAGGCTGAGCATCGAGGTCCTCCACGTGAGCGTAGGTGCAGAAATATATGAGTTATTGATGAACCAGGAAGAGTGCCCTCACCAGGAAAGACGAAGAAAAAGGCGTCGGAGCCACTGTTGAAGGTATGGAAGACGAGATTTGTTTTCTTAGACTTGGAGTACTGGCCCAAACTCGAGATGCCTTATAGCCTTGATCAGATGCATATCACATAAAATATCCTCAAGAGTTTGCTTGGAACATTGATGAACATGCCGGAGAAGACCAAGGATGGGACGAAGGCAAGAGACAACTTGGAATTTTTGAAAATCAGGAAAGATCTCCTAATGCCCGGTAAAAAGTCGTCACAGGAGATGGAGACGGAGACGGAGACGGAAGTAGGGGAAAAAAATAAACAAGAAGGAAGAACAATAGTGCCCCCCCTCTTGCTTCACCTTAGATCCGAAGGAGGTCGATAAATTGTTAAAGTGCCTTGTCGGAATCAAAGTTAGTTCTGGATACTGTGGGAAGATAAGCAAATATCTGGACACTAAGAAAAAAAGGTTCAGCGGGATGAAGTATCATGACTGTCATGTGATGATGATGCAGTTACTCCCGGTTGCACTTAGAGGGATTATGGACACACACGTCCGTGAGACGCTTACTGACCTATGCCACTTTTTTATGCTATCTCTCGAAAGTCGATCAGTGTGAAGGAACTCCATAGGCTACAGGAAGAGATCGTTGTCATAATAAATGAGCTAGAGATGTATTTCCCGCCCGCGTTCTTTGATGTCATGGTGCATCTATGTGTCCACATCGTGGACGACATCATCGACCTAGTGCCGACATTCCTGCACAGCATGATGCCGTTCAAGAGGATGAATGGGGTCATCAAAGGATTAGTTCATAACATGTCTCGTCCGGATGGAAGCATACCCCAGGGATATCTGACCAAAGAGTGCATCTCTTTCCGTGAGAGTTATCTAGGCACCGGAGAACCTGTTGTTGGTTTTACCGTCAACAAGCATCGTGGAAGGCTCGAAGGCGAAGGTCACACCAACGGTTAGAGGGATGTGAATGTGGTTCGCTCGAGCCAACAGAACGACTTTGACAGGGCAAACTTAGTAGTGCTATAGATGTGCTAGAAAATTTTGTTACACTGCACAAAGAGACCATCGCAAAGAACTACCATGACCGTGGAGTGCACAGGACGGACACTGAAGTTATTACAGAGCACAACTCCACTTTTTTGCGTTGGTTCAAAGAGTGAGTTCTGGCTAATCCCCCGGAAGAGGGCTGTCCGGATGGAACGCTCATATACGCCTTAGCACATGGCCCGTCGATCAACCTCATGACTTATCAAGCATACGATATCAACAGATACACGTTCTACACAGAGGACAAAGATATTAACAGTGATAACCAGAACTCAGGGGTGACGATGGAAGCCATGACCGGGAATGTAATTGAAAGATATTACAGAATGGTCGAAGAGATCTGGGAGCTTAACTAATCTGGATTGCATAGTGCGACGATGTTCCATGTCAGATGGGCTAAGAACGTACAAAGAGAAAACCGACATTTCACTACCATGTGTATACCCGACTCCAATAGCGGTACCGTCAAAGCCACCGCAAAAAATGAGCCATGGGTACACGCTAAACATGTGACACAATGTTTCTTCATAACCGCCCGAGCAATCCCAGCCGTGTTGTCGTGAGGAGAGGCAAAAGGAGCATCGTCGGAATGGTTGGAGTCGCCAACAAGGAAGACTACGACCAGTATGGTGATCCGATGAGGGAAGATGATGCTAATGACGATGAAACATACGTCAAAAGAAGAATGAAGACTACATTACCTACGAAAGATAATAATCCCTGGAAAAGGAAAAGTCACGACCATGGGCTCAATTATTTGACAACGACCAAAAGAGGGAAGAAGAACATAAGTCTGAAGCATCGTCGTCGCCCAAGATTACAAACTAATTAACATAATTTGTGTGTATCTATTTTGTATACCGTCGTTAGTGGTCAAATGATGTAATATATATTATACACTAATTATTATCCGGAGGGTAAACTGTGTTATTGCTCCAACATACCAAGTTATTTAAACCCTAGCTAGCTAGAGCTATATATACCCCTGCTATACAAAACTTCTACAAATGCAAATGAAAGATAAGAAAAAGAAAAATGAGAATGAAAGAAAAAGAAAAAGAAAGGAAGTTGTGGAAAATGAAATGAAAGTAAAAGAAAAAAGAAAAAGAATAATGATCGGTAGCCCTTTTCGGGGGAACAAGCTCTACAACTAACTGGCCACATTCTTTAAAAAAAGTTAGCAGTAGCGCAGTTTGTGATGGGTAGTGCTATAACTAACTTAGCTATAGCGCGTTTTGCCACGCCGCGCTATAATTAAGTTGCATACAACGCCGGTCGAGCCACACCTAGCTCTTTCCTCTCTCTCACTCTCGCTCTCTGTCGATCCCCTTTCTCTGAGCTCCCACGCCACCGCCGACGCCGCACCCACCCACGTCGCCGTCGACGCCGCACCCACCCACGTCGCCGTCGACGCTGCACCCGACCCCGGCGCCGACCACTGGTCGCCCCGACACTCCCTTCCCCCGTGCCGTCCCCTGCCCAGGTCCACCCCCGGCCCGGCCACTCCCCCCATGCCGTCCCTCCCCCGAGCAGTCCCCTCCATTGGTCGACGCCCCTCCCCTGAGCAATCTCTCTCTCTCTCTCTCTCTGACCAAATTTGGTCTCTCTGCAGATCAAAGCTAGGCGCAGATCGATGAGGAGGAGAAGGACGCCCTCAACCCCCTCTGCCCCGGTGACCTCGACCCCGGTCCCAACCCCGAGGTGCGCCACCCCCTCTTCCCTCCCTCTTCATATTATTAGGCAATGCTTGTTAGAGTGCTTGTTAAAATGCTTGTTAGAGTGTTCATAATGTGGCTGTTAAAATGGTTGTTAGAGTGTTGAAATGCTTGCTGTTAAAATGAAATGCAATTGCTGTCCATTGGAGTCAATTTGGAGTTGCTAGAGTAGTTGGAGTTAAAATAAAATGAAATGAAATGCTGTCCATTGGAGTCATTTGGAGTTGCTGTTAAAATGAGCATTTTATTAGGCAGTTTGCCGCTATAGAATGGTTGGACAGATGCATCCTATATTGTTGTGCTGCTGTAGTTGTGCCGGACTTTGGTTATTACATAGTAGTAGTATATATTATCAAATTTCGGTGATCTTGGTGGCTGCATTGCTTGTGTGAGATGTTGTGGGGAATATCTTTGTTCTTGCATCTGTTCAACGATGGCCTTATAGTGGGTAGAAGTTATTGCATCACATAGTTATTGCATTGTGCTAGTGTTGGCATATGGTACGCTACACTATGATGAAAAGTACCAGATGGTAGCGAAATGCTACTTCAGCACATAGAGCTTATTGTCATTTGCAGGGTATCCAATTACGAGTGACCTATGTTTTGCCGGAAATGTTGATTCATTTTCATTCCGGCAAATTTCAGGCGCTCTATATGTGCACTTTCTAGCATAGGTGATGCCGAAATTTTCCGTGAATTTTGGCATGACTTGCGCTAGAAAGTTGGACATATCGAGTGCTCGAGATTTGTCGCGATGGGAGTGAAACGACATTCAGGCAAAACAAAGGTCATTTTTGGTCAATATTCACTTTATCATAGAAAGCTCGATAATTAAACGCCTACAACATTGAACCCTAGGAAACATGACCGACCCTGATGAGGCTGGAGGTTCTCAGTCCCAAGAAGGTCGAGCACACGCCTACCTCGACTTTCTGGCGGATTAGGAGAGACAAGATGGTTGTTAGGACCCCTTGTCATAACGGACGACGACGGTGGTGGCGCCGGCGCCGACGCTGATGCCACCAACACCAGCACTGGGACGGGCCTGATGATGTTGCTAACGACAGCACAAAAGGTGGGACCTCCCAAGCTAGTGAAGGAAAGAAGGCAAAGAGGACACGACGACCAAATGAGCTCGACACCGGAATACTAGTGGTCACGGTGATGCACCCTGGCGAGTTCGAGCCAACAGAGCCGCGGGAAGTTGCAGCGTGTTACGGCAACCAACTAGCATGCATCCTACGGGATACCGCTAACATCAACACCACAAAAATATGGAAAAATGAACATCTGAAGCAGCTGCTCCTAACTAGGTTGCACGCAAGATTCCAGTTCCCCGGTCGGAATGATGATGTCGACCCATGGGAAGATGATGCCATGAAAAAAATCAACAACAAAGCCCTAGGGAAGTTCAGCAATGCATTGAGCGCTTGGAAAACTAGGGTGAAAAGGCGATTGAAGTAGACCATGAAACCTACGCCGAGATTGTTGCAGACAATCCAAAAATTACGCTAGAGGACTTTGAAAAGTGCAAGGAGGCTTGCAATGAAGAAGCTACCAAGGCCAGGTCGGAGAGAGGCAAGTAGCTGCAGGCAAAGAACATGGGGAACCACCACCTTGGAAGTGGTGGTTAGACAGGAAAGAGGCCCGTGTGGGCTAAGGAGGACGCAAAAGGTGAACGTCTCGGGATCCCAGACCCATTGGTTGAGTTCAACGACCACCAGGAGCATGACTTCATCAGGGCCTGATTCTCGTGGGACCCCAAAAAAGATTTTTTTTCACCGACGGGCCGACTAGGCAACTCATGAGATTACTGGTAATTATCCTTTTACCACCTTATATATTAGCTTCTGATCAATGAAGTATACTACATTCTAGTCACATTCGTAGACGATTCACGCTCCATTTTGCAGAGAGAGCAACACAAGCTTGCAGCCGAAAGCGACTCGTCCACTCAGTCATCGGCGAAGTACAAGTGGGACACTCCTCTCAATCGGGCCATGAACATAATGATGGGACACCTGTCGGGCTAGCAGCCGCAATATGGACGTGTGCACGGCGCCGGGGACGACGCCACATGGAAGTACTATTACAACGAGGACCCCGAGGCCAAAAGACGGAGAAAGAAGTTCAGTCAAGTGACTATCGACGAGAAGGTGGCGCGGGCGATCGAGAAAACAGGAGCTGATACCAAAGCTGAGGTAATCCGGGAAGCGGTAGCTACCTGTAGAAATGATATGGAAGCTGCCTTTACAAGCTTGATTCCAACTGTGGTCAGCTGGGTGCAACAAAATCCAAACGCGGCATTAACTAATTTTCCCATGCCCAGCTTCACTGGGAGCGACTCAATGAACACCGCACCCACACCTACTCCAGCACCTGCTCCCACTCCCAGCTCTCACAACAGCCCTAGCTCCATCTCTGGCTTGAATGTCGGCCCGTCGACATTGGCTGAGCTCGATGCACTCATGGTAAATATGCGCTGCACCCTCATCAACACAACTAATTAACTAATCTTTAGTTGCCATTCTTTTTGGATCTCTGACGCCGCACGTACATGTCTTCGCAGGTCGACTCCACTCCGTGCACCCTCCTTTATGACATGAAGGGCGGGTTGGTAGATGTGGGGAAGGGTACTATAGTGAAGCCCAAGGATCGATTGTTCCACTGCCGGCAGATGCCTGATAACGCCTTAAGGGTCTCTGTGGAGAGTGTGAAATCGGGCTACGAGGGTTTTCCTTGTCTGATACAAACCGATGGAGAGGATGACGAGACCCCCACACAGCTTGGCCATTGCAAAAATTGGCCGATCCTGTGGCCGAAAAATCTTCTTCGTGTCGAGGTGGCCGGGAGCACACCAATGGGACCTCAGGAAGGTATGACCACAACCCCACCTACACAACTACAACCATTATCTGTGCTGCTTGGTGAGATCGAGAGACACGAGGAAGGAGGGTCAACCGTTCCGGCGGATGATGCCATCTGCCCCATGGAAGAGGATATGGATCATGACATGAAGGAGGATGACCCTCTCCAGTATCTCAATACGCCCTTTGATAACGAAGTAACGATGAGTCAACCATATGAATATGAGATGCATGTACCAGAGCCGGAACGTCCTCGGGAGTGCAGGAAGTCTTTGTTCATGCAATCCTCGCTGGACACGCCTCCAGATGCCGGTTCCACCCAAGCTCAACTAATTAGCCAAAGTCATCCAATGCTGAGCCCGACAACACTAGGGGTGGTGCTCAAGGAGGGTCTGACAGACCCACCAGCACCTGAGCCCACCAAGAAGAAGTAGAGGAAGAGACCGATGAGAAAATCCAATAAAGCTGCCAATGTTGGTTCTAGCAGCCAGCTGCCTTCGCAGACCAAGGTTGACAGTGTACCGATGAAACACGCGCCATTAATCCATGTCGCAGGAAAGCTGCCATAACAGGGTATCTCAGGAGACTCCATGACCATGTGCTTTTGACAGAGAGAGGCCTCCTCGCCTCGGATGATCCAGAATACCCACTTTATATGGTTCATGTGACGAGCAGTTGCAAGATGTACGTTCACACATGCCCCGCGAACCTCTTCTTCCTGCGATTTGATTACATCTTCCAGATGTTTCAAATGAGGACACTCATTTTACGTTCATCCGCCTGCATCTGTATGCGCTGCACATGAACTACATCGTCAGGAGGGAGCAACTCACTGGTCTTGCGGCTGCGGACCCATACTACATGCATGAGGGCTTCTTGTCAATCAACGAAGCCAACCGTCAATATGTGAGTCAGTACATCAAAGAATTCTTGGTCAGCAATAAGGACAAAGAAACGACTCTCCTACCTTATCATCCCGGGTAAGTCGTCATCCGCGGATAGCCACCATAACACATACATCCTTTCGTGCATTTCAATAATTACTTTGCACGCATGGAGGCCAACTTGATCGTGTATGTTGCGCAGCGGGAGGTGTCGTGCCGTTTTCATCGTTCTTTACCCGTGTTACTCCCGCACTCTATATTTGGACCCATCGTAGAACATACAGAAGAAAGATTACACACACATAAAATATGTTCTGGACGGAGCTCTCCTGGGCTTCAGCATGCGGGGTGGCTACATCCAATGCAAAAAAAAACAAATAAGGTCGGGCTGTGTTTCGGCCACAAGACTGACTTCTGTTGCATCCAGCAACCGGCAAGAAGTGAGAATGATGGATTTTACGCCATCCATCTAATGATGGAGTACAGAAGGGATGTGCAATCACTTTGCATGAAATCTTCATCCGATACTCATATCTAGAGATGGGCCGAAGCCTTTGGAGCCGTGCCAAATAATCGACTTCGAAATGATATCTACTGGATCCAGCAGGAAATTGCGTCCATCATCATGAAAGACGTCCTCGAAGAGAATGTGATGTTCTACGACGGCCCAATATCGCGAGCTGACGTCCGAACCCGCATAGCCCTACAGCGTCAGGACACGACGCCTTTCACTAAGCTTGGGTGCGCCCTCCCGGATATGGACAGATGGGAAGAATGCACTGCTTAAAGACAATGTGTCTGTTTAGTTACTTGTTACTTTCTGTACGACGAAACTTCGAATGTCTCAATACGACGAAACTATTAGATATAGATGGTGATGCGCTCTAGTTAATTTGTTTCGGTATGATGAAATTTGTTAACCATGTTTACTATGTGTTGCTTCTATTTCATAACTGTTTCTCCCCACAGGCCGACGTATCTTAAGCTGCATATTATCGTTGAATTCGCTTGATGATATATGTGTGTGTGTGTGTGTGTGTGTGTGTGTGTGTGTGTGTGTGTGTGTGCTGATGTGCATCTCTGACAGGTATATAGATCAATGATGGCGAGGAAGTGGTATGCTGTGTATGTAGGGCATATTCCGGGTGTGTACGATGAGTGGCTAGAGTGTCAGGCCCAAGTGTACCGCTTCCCGGGCGGAAGCCAGAAAGGGTTTGATAGCAGAATGGAAGCCGAAGCTAGTTACTTTAGTTTCGTAGCGTAACAGAGGGTTCAGAACCAACGCCGCAAAAACTATTACATAATCCCGCTTTTGCTCATCGTGATCACTCTTATCTCGTATGTCATGGTTTAGGTAGATGATGAAACATGTGTCTATAGTGACAATGTAAGAGACATGTGATCATTAACTTGTATCGCTATTTCGAGATGATGATGAGATCAACATCATTTGTGTTCGATAATGATGATATGATGAGACTATGTTGTACCACTTCGATGATGATGATGAGACATTCCTTTTTCATATAGTTTCAATGTATGTGTATGTTGTAATTGTATAAAACCTGTAAAAATACAAATACAGCAAAAAAATACTAGCAGCAGCGAGGGGTTTTGGAGTAGCAGCGGCGCTGCCTTACCAGTAGCATTGGACGTAGAGCCGCGCTACAGAGTATTAGCAATAGTGATGGCCAGAAGCGCGCTACTGCTAGGTGTAGGTAACAGTGGTGCTGGGTAGGAACCGTGCTGCTGCTAAAATTTAGCTGTAGCGCCGTAGAAATAGTGCGGGCACGCGCGCTACTGATAGCCAAAAATCCCACGCTACTAGTAGCCTTTTTCCTGGTAGTGATTGACTGGACTGTTGTTTCTTTTTTTTATCCAAAGGAAATAAGGCGGTTACACACTTTCAGAATTATGTGTTACTTTAGTATTTCAGAAATGTGGAACCGGGCAGTGCATATTTCTACATCTACAATTTCCACATATCTTTGTGTGCAACTCAGTCAATTCAGAAATTGCAACCCCTTAAAGTGGGGAGGCAAAGAAAGCACAACTTTTGCAACACAAATATATACCTCAAACCAAACAGTATCCTGCCAACTTTCTCTCTCATCTCATAACTAGGAGAAACTGCAAAAATTTCGCTCAAACCATTTGTTCCAACTTCTGACTTTACCTATCACTAGAAACAAGAACAGACACATAGTCGTACATTGGATAGTTTCAAGTTGCAACATGCCGACAAGAGAATCGAGATAGAAGCATGAGGCTCAAGTTTTGCGTCAGTTCGTACGCATCAGTTCGTGTAGATTGTCCCTCACTGCCAGTCCGCCTGCTCCATTGGCGTAGTACTAGCGATCTAGCTCTGTCGCGTGAGGTGCAAGATGATTAGGCGAGCAGAGGAGGGCACGCAGTGCGGTGCCCTTGAGCCGATGCTACCACCACTGGTAGAAAAAGGGCCTATTGTCCCGGTTTGTAAAGGCCTTTAGTCCCGGTTCCTGAACCGGGACTAAAGGGTCAATACTAATTCCCTGGCCCTTTAGTCCCGGTTCAGTCCAGAACCGGGACAGATGGGCCTCCACGTGGCTTTGTCGCCGAGCCCGAGCGGAGGGCCTTTGGTCCCGGTTGGTGGCATCAATCGGGACCAATAGGCATCCACGTCGGCATTTACGTGGCTTGGGTTTTTTGAAAGCGGGGGAGGGGTTGGGGTGTTGGGGGGTTAATTTAGGTGTTTCATATATTGTGTTAGCTAGCTAATTAATAGAGAGAAGTGTCCTCTCTTTTGTCCGTGCTTGGTCGACGCTACATACTATACATACGTATAGAGAGGACTAGCTAGACACGCTAGCTAGCTAGTAAGAAAACGAAGGAAACGTAAGATCGTCATGAACATATATGCATACAGAGAGAAGTGATATCGACCACCTCTCCTTCTCTGAGAGATTGGTCGAACAACAAGTTCTCGTATATCTATCCGACACTACCGGCTACATATATACAATAATTATCTTTTCCAAATATAATCTCCTAACAATCGGACGCATGGTCCACATAGTATTCTCCGTCTTCAGCGATCACGTGGTCAAGAAAGAATGCCGCCAATTCCTCTTGAACTGCTCGCATGCGATTTGGTGCTAGGAGTTCATCCCGCATCCGAAACATCTAATTTTAAGAAAGGGGTCAATACATATATATATGAATGAATGAAACTCAACACAAATGATGGTAATAAAATAAAATTGTGAATATTGTTATTTACGCACTTCATATTGTTCGTCAGAGTTGCCCCGCTCACAAGTCGTGTGGCGGATGGACTCGCAAACGTAGTATCCATAGAAATCATTCCCTTGTTCCTGCCACAACCACTTTACAAGAAATAGAGGTCAGTCAAACTGATAAGCAAGAATGCCAAATGGTATTGATGAAACTAGCGCTTGAATCACTAGGAGATGCGTGGAACATGCTACTATAGTACTTACTTTCGGGTGTCTAAATTCCAGCTTCTTCGGCAGTCCTGGAGCTTTTTTGGTGAATTTTCTCCAAACTCTGCCATACAAAGAAAACAATTACTTTATATCAGAAATGAACAAAATTGCTGATATGGTGGATAATGATCGATTTAACTTACTTCTCGAGCATTTGAGTCATGTCCGCATACTCCTTGGGATCTTTTCGTCTCGAGTCTAAGGCAGTTACTACTCCCTGCTCAAGCTTAATCTCTAGGAGAATATAGTAGAACCTGCGCATGCATGCATAACTCATCAATTACATTACTATAACCTGGACTAATAAGGGAAACCGAATATGCCACAAGACAGTAACACTCACTTGAAGTTGTAAGAAAAGAGTATTATATCTTTGTGTTCATTTATTACCAACGATCGTAGCAAGTTGGCCTCGGTATCTTTGGCATGGTATTTAACCTCAGTTGCATCTATGAGATATGTGTTAATGAACCCAATATCACCCACTTGTCTTTTCTTCAATTCGGCGATCTTGAATCTGCATAATATAGTGAGGATAATTATAAATACATGCAATGAAAGAGTTGAGCTATATAGAGAGACTTAATGACAGAAGTAGTACTACTTACAGACAGTAGCAGGTGATCGTTGCTTTATCGAGGGCAAATTGATTGAAAAACTGAAAGAACTCCATAAATGGAACAGGCAACCGTTCAATTCCAACGAGGTCATGCTCCTTTTTAACTCTCACATACAAAGTACTCCTCCCCCCAGACTCTCTGCAGGTTTTCATGTACCAATCATGCAATCTTCGCATCATCGTTGATAGAGATCTTTCATCTTTGACGAGAGGCTTCCCGTACTCGTATCTTTGTATCTGCACCTCCAAGAAATGATAATGTACATCGTCAGACAGGTAATCTCCAAGATTGCTATAACCGGGCACCATCCTCGGATCGACGATGTCGCTAGTAGGCACCTTGAGCGGGGGGGGGGGGGGGCATGAGTGCTTCGCTTGTTCGCCGAGCTGGGCAATTTGTTTCCCAGCTCGTCATTCTTTCATCCTTTGATCGCTGACAGTACTTCCCGACCGCTCTGCTTCGGCAAATGCCTTTCCAATAATGCGCTCATAGTTACCTTTCGGCGGAGACTTGGGTGGTTTTGTCAGGGCAGCCAGAGTGCGCTTCGCTTTCACCAGATCTACCTTCTCCTCTGGAGGTGGATGTCTCTGTGCTTTCAACCTTTGAAACCAGTCCTTCACTTCGGTTCACGCGATCTTCGCGTTCTCCTCCGGGGTCATCTCGTATGGTAACTTCTCTGGAGTCTTCAGAGAAGGACCGAATCTGTATGTCCTCCCGCCTTTGGCTGTACTGCTAGACGCCGGCAGAGCAGACGGATCGGATGTTTTCTTTCCTTGCTTACGAGGCGGAGGAGAAGGACTACGACACGCCGGTGCAGCCAGAGCGGTGGCGTGTCTCTTCCGCCCTTGCTGACGAGGCGGAGAAGGAGGAGGCTGGCTGCTCGGGCGCGCCGGTGCAGGCGGAGAAGGAAGCGGAGTGCCGCCACCCGCCGGAGAAGGAGCCGGCCGAGTGCCCTGATTGTCACTCGCCGGAGGAGGAGGCGATGGAGGAGGCGGAGTGCCCTGACTCGCCGGAGGAGGAGGGAGAGGAGGAGGCGTCCAGTTCAGAATATTGATGAGATCCTTCCGCCATAGGCATGGAGTCTTCAGAGCAGAACCCAGCCGAGTCTCCCCTTCACCGGTAGGGTGGTCAAGCTGGAGGTCCTCAAATCCCTCCGTTATTTCATCCACCATCACCCTAGCATATCCTTCTGGAATCGGCCGGCAGTGAAAAGTTGCGCCGGGTTCAGTAGGATAAACAGAGCCAACAACCGCCTTGACCTTCAAATTCATCCATTGCGTCATAAGGTGGCAATTTTGAGATTCCGTGATAGCATCCACGGGATAGCTGGCAGGAGCCGTCAAGGCATGCTCCGGCTGAAGCAGCTTGGTGGAAGCCACGCTGCTTCTCCGCTGAGATGGCGGGGTAGCTTCGGGGGAAGCTTCGGCAGGTCGTTTGCTGCGATTTGCTTCTCGTTCCTCTATCGCTTCTACCCTTGCATGCAGCGCCTGCGGTTCGGTCTGCTGCACTTTCTTCCTCCTCTCCTGGCATTTGTAACCGCTGCGTCCGGAAATCCAGCCTTCCATGAAGCGGAGCCTGGCGTGCCTCGTGTCCGTCCAGGGTGCTCAGGATTCCCGAGGGCCATTGTGAGCTCGTCGTTCTCTTTGTCTGGAACAAACGTCCCTTGCTGCGCTGCTTCGATATATTGCTGAAGCCTCTTGATTGGTATGTCCAATTGATCGTCCATCCAAATGCACTTCCCTGATACAGGGTCCAAGGTTCCG
Organism: Aegilops bicornis; assembly: GCA_021605145.1. Taxonomy (NCBI): domain Eukaryota; kingdom Viridiplantae; phylum Streptophyta; class Magnoliopsida; order Poales; family Poaceae; genus Aegilops; species Aegilops bicornis. The sequence goes on along the minus strand of CM038675.1, from coordinate 236,995,881 downwards.
CCAGCCCCAAAGAACCAAGTCCGGCAACGGTCTGGCCAGTTCATTGTCTCTGCTTCGATCCCTTTATCAAGCAGATCATTCTCAGCCTTGGCCCACTTAGGCCGGGCTACGAGGTAGCCACCTGACCCCATGCGATGGTGAAGCTTCTTCTTCGCAGCATTTTGCTTGTTTGTCGCCGACATCTTTTTACTCTTTTCCAATGTCTTGTGGGCCACAAATGCGGGCCAGTCATCTTTGATCTTCTCATATTTGCCCTTGAATTCTGGTGTCTCTTTTTTATCGACAAACCCATTCAGGTCTTTCTTCCACCTCCTGAATGGGTCTGCCATCTTCTTAAGAGCAAAAGACTTGATTAATTGCTCTTTAACTGGCTTCTCCGGATCATCCTCTAGCGGTAGGGTGAAATTTGACTTCAGCTCAGTCCAAAGATCATTTTTCTGCATATCATTGACGTAAGACACCTCAGGGTCTTCGTTCTTAGGCTTATACCATTGGTGGATGCTGATCGGGATCTTGTCCCTAACCATAACCCCGCAAGAGCAACAAATGCGTTCTTTGTCCGGATGGGTTCAATCGGTTGGCCGTCAGCGATTGCTATGATCTCAAACTTTTCATCCGAGCTCAACTTTTTCTTTGGGCCTCGTCTCTTTACCAAAGTTGTGCTCGATCCGGAGGGCTAGAAAAAAGAACAAAGACGAGAGTTAATTAATATGTGTACATACCAAAACAATGAATGCATCAATTATCTAGTCAGCACAGGCTTAACTAATATATATACATGGACGGACTCGGTTCGGTCACCGGAGCCGTCCTCACGGTCTACTTCTTGCGCCGGCATTGGGTCACTGGAGCCATCATAATCATAGCCAGCTGCTTCTTCACCCTCTCATTCCAGACCATCAGTGTCGTTGAGAAACATCAATGAGCAGTCGGCATCACTACCTTCTGCAATTATGTCCCTCAACAACGCTTCTTGTGCTTCGTCTCGGGGGGTGTCCATAGTTTCTACAAATATTTACAACATGGCAATTATTATTCAAACATGACAGATGGATATATTAGGGGCAAACGTAGAACTAGCTAGCTAATCACAATAAGGAATCATATTAATTAGTGGCCTCGACGCTGCTTCTCTAGGGTTTCGGGTGGCCTCGACAATGCTTCAAGGGTTAGGGGTGGCCTCGAGAATGCTTCAAGGAGGGGGTAATATCAACCCCCCCCCCCCACGTGTTGAAGCTATCGGGGGGGGGGGGGGTTATATCGACAACGACGCCATACGTACATGGGAAAATAATATGCTTGTTTTTTCCTTCTTAAAAATACATGAAGTAGTATTGCTTGTTTTTTTAAATGATGTTCAAATAGAAATTTTAGAAAAAAAGAATGAGACGTCGGTGTCGGCATTGAACACTACATCTATGTCCCACAAGTGACGTGGGCATCGACGCCCGCATCACTTGTGGGACCTAGATGTAGTGTCCAACACCGACGGCCACATGTATCTCACACCGACGATACTTGCTATTTAATTAGGGTTTCCTCTACCGCTCGGCGACCCTCGACGACCCTCGTTCTCGAAAAAAGAAGAGGAAGAAGAAGAAAAAAAGAGGAGAAGAAAGAATAGAGTAGAAGAACTCCTCTATTCTTTCTTCTCCTCTTTTTTTCTTCTTCCTCTTCTTTTTTTATCCTCTTCTTCCTCTCATGTTCGACGACCCTTGACCCCGATAACATTTTTTCCTCCGAGAGAGTTAGTGTTCCCGAATGAACCGGAGGTGGACGTTGGTCATAACGGATTCGTCATATTTTGTACAAATGTTCTATATACATACATCCATGGATATCATTCCATACATACATAGACATCTACATTATATATGAATAAAAAAATATCAAAATTCATGATACATACATCTACAGTATATATGAACAAAAAATATAAACTTTCTCCCCAACTCATACATACATACATATATTTTGCAAAGGATCTATATTTTGCAAAGGAGAAGGGGAAGGAAGGAAGGGGGGAGGATGGGGCGGTACCTACCTCTCCCGGCGGGATCGGGGAGGAGACGCGGGCGGGCGGCGTCGGGGGCGACGGCGACGAAGACGGGCTCGGGTCGGCGAGGCGAGGGCACGGCAGGCGCTCGGGGCGGCGGATGGGCTCGGGGCGCAGGGGGTGCTCGGGGCGGCGGATGGCGGCAGCGACGACGGGCGAGGCAGGCGCTCGGGCGGCGGACGGGTTTTGGGCGCAGGTGTGCGGTGTGGCACGCCGGGGCGGCGGACGGCGGCCGGTGTGGGGCTCGGGACGGGAAGGGCAACGGCACACGAAGAGGCGCAGAGAGGGGCAGCCTGGCGGCGTCGTCGGGGCGGGATCGAAGAAACTGAACCAAAATTTTCACAAGTGTTGTATATATTGACCGAGCATTGGGTCCGGTTCGTGGCTCAAACCGGGACCAATGCCCCCTTTAGTCCCGGTTGGTGCCAACAACCGGGACCAAAGGCCTCTTTTCAGCAGCCCAAAGGCGGAAGCGGCCTTTGGTCCCGGTTGGTGGCACCAACCGACTAAAGGCATTGGTCCGGTTTGTGCCACGAACCGAACAATGCTCTTTAGTCCCGGTTGGTGACACCAACCGGGACCAAAGGTTCTTATATTTGGCGCTGGTGGGATTTTAGTCCCACCTCGCTAGTCAAGAGCTCCGCACCTGTTTATAAGCCCTGTTGTGTGTTCCTTCGAACTCCTCTGAACTGCTGGCTTACGGGCCTAATCGGACACTGCAATGCACAATGGGCCCTCTTTGGGCCTCTTGGGCCTAAATCCTGGCCCATGGTTGGGTTTCTAGTCGTATTCAGCCGTCTTGGCCCGATGGGTGGCATTTTTTTCTTTTTTGGTATTTATTTTTTCATTTCTACTTAGAACTAAATACTTATAGTTTTTTAGTGATTTCTTCTTTCTTTTAGGTCACAAAAATTATAAACTTTCTGTTAGTGCTATTAGTTTTCAAATTTGAAAACACTTTTTTAGTTTTTTTGTTTTCTTTGTTGCTTTATTTATTTTATTTTGTTTCTACTTACAACAAAATATTTATTGTTGCTATTTTTATTTATTTTTCCATTTTTTGTTTTGTTTTCTGTATTATTTATTTTCTTCTGTTTTTTGCTTTATTTTTTAATTCTTTTTGATTTTAGGTCAAAATTATAAACTTTTAATTGTTTTCTAGTTCCTAATTCTTTTGTTTTGTTTCTACGTACAACAAAATTATAAACTTTCTGTTACTGCCATTAGTTTTCAAAAAAATGAACATAGATGCACCTATAGAGAAAATTCGACCTAAATTCATAGTTTTAAAATGAACCCTGAAAAAGTTGGCATAGCATGTGCATGTACAGAACGGACAATGGTATCATACTCGTCGGTTACAAAGTTGGCATGGTATCATCATAATAGTTGCGGGAGAAAGTCTTCACTTTTTCTTCGCTTGTGTCATTTGCTTATTGCGCCGTAACCATGGATAATCTTCATCGTTTATCGGGATGCTTGGGTCAGCCTTGACTTTGAAGGAGGAATTTCATGAAACTTTTCATACTCTTGAGACATGTCTGTCTTGCCCTCCACTCCCGGGATGTCCCTTTTTCCTGAAAAGAACTATGTGGCGTTTTGGCTCATCGTATGATGTATTCGCTTCCTTATATCTTCTTTTTCTCGATGCAGTAGACATGTCCTTCACATAGATAACCTGTGCCACATCATTGGCTAGGACGAACGGTTTGTCAGTGTACCCAAGATTTTTCAGATCCACTGTTGTCATTCCGTACTGTGGGTCTACCTGTACCCCGCCTCCTGACATATTGACCCATTTGCACTTAAAAAAAGGGACCTTAAAATCATGTCCTTAGTCGAGTTCCCATATGTCCACTATGTAACCATAATTGTTTTCCAGTTTTTAATTCTTTTGTTTTGTTTCTACTTATAAAAAAATTATAAACTTTCTATTACTGCCATTAGTTTTCAAAAAAATGAACATAGATGCACCTATAGAGAAAATTCGACCTAAATTCATAATTTTAAAATGAACTCTGAAAAAATTGGCATAGCATGTGCATGTACAAAAGCGGACAATGGTATCATACTAAATGCATTACAAAGTTGGCACGGTATCATCATAATAGTTATGGAGAAAGTCTTCACTTTTCTTCGCTTGTGTCATTTGCTTATTGCTAGTAACCATGGATAATCTTCATCGTTTATCAGGATGCTTGGGCCAGCCTTGACTTTGAAGGGAGGAATTTCATGAAACTTTTCATACTCTTCAGACAAGTCTGTCTTGCCCTCCACTCCCAGGATGTCCCTTTTTCCTGAAATAACTATGTGGCGCTTTGGCTCATCGTATGATGTATTCGCTTCCTTATATTTTCTTTTTCTCGATCTGGTAGACATGTCATTCACATAGATAACTTGTGCCACATCATTGGCTAGGACGAACGGTTCGTCAGTGTACCCAAGATTTTTCAGATCCACTGTTGTCATTCCGTACTGTGGGTCTACCTGCACTCGCCGTGACAGATTGACCCATTTGCACTTAAACAAAGGGACCTTAAAATCATGTCCGTAGTCAAGTTCCCATATGTCCACTATGTAACCATAATATGTGTCCTTTCCCTCTCGGTTGTTGCATCAAAGCGGACACCGCTGTTTTGGTTGGTGCTCTTTTGATCTCGGTCAATCGTGTAAAATGTATTCCCATTTATCTCGTATCCTGTGTAAATCAATACAGTCAAAGATGGTCCCCTGGACAACAAGTACATCTCACCACAAACAGTCTTGTCACCTCTGAGACGTGTTTCCAACCAACTGCTGAAAGTCCTGATGTGTTCACATGTAATCTAGTCCTCGCACTGCTCCGAGTGTTTCGAGCACAGACTGTTCTTGTGTTCATCGACATACGGGGTCACCAAGGTAGAGTTTTGTAAAACTGTGTAGTGTCCTTGAGACCAAGAATATCCGTCCCTGCATATTATTGAGTCCCTTCCAAGCGTGCCTTTTCGGTCAGTCTCCCCTCATACCGCGATTTAGGGAGACCTATCTTCTTAAGGCCGAGAATAAAGTCAACGAAAACCCGATGACATCCTCTCGTTTGATGGCCCATGGAGATGCTTCCTTCTGTCCTAAGCCGATTCTGAGACATATTTCTTTAGGACTCCATGAACCTCTCAAAGGGGAACATATTGTGTAGAAATACGGGGCCCGTAATGACAATCTCGTTGACTAGAAGAACTAGGACGCGTGCGTCATGATATTGAAGAAGGATGGTGGGAACACCAGCTCGAAATCGACAAGACATTGCGCCACATCACTCCTTAGCGTTGATGCGATTTCTGGATCGATCACCTTCGAGATATTGCATTGAGGAATGCACATAGCTTCACAATGGCTAATCGGACGTTTTTCGGTAGAAGCCCCTCAATGCAACCGGAAGCGATTGCGTCATAATCACGTGGCAGTCATGAGACTTTAGGTTACGGAACTTTTTCTCTAGCATATTTATTATTCCCTTTATATTCGACGAGAAGCCAGTCGGGACCTTCATCTTGAAAGGCATTCAAGAAGATTTCTTTCTCTTCTTTCGTAAGAGCGTAGCTTGCAGGACCTTCATAGTGCTTCGGAGGCATGCCCTCTTTTTCGTGCAAGCGTTGCAGGTCCTCCCATGCCTCAGGTGTATCTTTTGTCTTCCCATACACCCCCAAGAAGCCTAGCAGGTTCACGCAAAGGTTCTTCGTCACGTGCATCACGTCGATCGAAGAGCGGACCTCTAGGTCTTTCTAGTAGGGTAGGTCCCAAAATATAGATTTCTTCTTCCACATGGGTGCGTGTCCCTCAGCGTCATTCGGAATAGCTAGTGCGCCGGGATCCTTTCCAAACATTACGTGTAAATCATTGACCATAGCAAGTACGTGATCACCGGTACGCATGGCGGGCTTCTTCCTGTGATCTGCCTCGCCTTTGAAATGCTTGCCTTTCTTTCGACATTGATGGTTGGTCGGAAGAAATCGACGATGGCCTGGGTACACATTCTTCCTGCATTTGTCCAGGTATATACTTTCAGTGTCATCTAAACAGTGCGTGCATGCATCGTATCCCTTGTTTGTCTGTCCTGAAAGGTTACTGAGAGCGGGCCAATCGTTGATGGTCACGAACAGCAACGCCTTTAGGTTAAATTCCTCCTGTCTGTGCTCATCCCACGTACGTACACCGTTTCCATTCCACAGCTGTAAAAGTTCTTCAACTAATGGCCTTAGGTACACATCAATGTCGTTGCCGGGTTGCTTAGGTCCTTGGATGAGAACTGGCATCATAATGAACTTCTGCTTCATGCACATCCAAGGAGGAAGGTTATACATACATAGAGTCACGGGCATGGTGCTGTGATTACTGCTCTGCTCCCCGAAAGGATTAATGCCATCCGCGCTTAAAGCAAACCATACGTTCCTTGGGTCCTTTGCAAACTCATCCTAGTACTTTCTCTCGATTTTTCTCCGCATCGACCCGTCAGCGGGTGCTCTCAACTTCCCGTCTTTCTTACGGTCCTCACTATGCCATCGCATCAACTTGGCATGCTCTCTGTTTTTGAACAGATGTTTCAACCGTGATATTATAGGAGCATACCACATCACCTTCGCAGGAACCCTCTTCCTAGGATGCTCAGCGTCAACATCACCAGGGTCATCTCGTCTGATCTTATACCGCAATGCACCGCATACCGGGCATGTGTTCAGATCCTTGTATGCACCGCGGTAGAGGATTCAGTCATTAGGGCATGCATGTATCTTCTGCACCTCCAATCCTAGAGGCCATACGACCTTCTTTGCTGCGTATGTAATGTCGGGCAATTCATTATCCTTTGGAAGCTTCTTCTTCGATATTTTCAGTAGCTTCTCGAATCCTTTATCAGGCACAACATTCTCTGCCTTCCACTGCAGCAATTCCAGTACAGTACCGAGCTTTGTGTTGCCATCTTCGCAATTGGGGTAAAACCCTTTTTTGTGATCCTCTAACATGTGATCAAACTTCAGCTTCTCCTTTTGACTTTCGCATTGCGTCCTTGCATCGACAATGACCCGGCGCAGATCATCATCATCGGGCACATCGTTTGGTTCCTCTTGATCTTCAGCAGCTTCACCCATTGCAGCATCGTTGGGCACATCGTCTGGTTCCTCTTGATCTTCACCAGCTCCCCCCGTTGCAGCATCACCGTATTCAGGGGGCACGTAGTTGTCATCGTACTCTTCTTCTTCGCCGTCTTCCATCATAACCCCTATTTCTCAGTGCCTCGTCCAAACATTATAGTGTGGCATGAAACCCTTGTAAAGCAGGTGGGTGTGAAGGATTTTCCGGTCAGAGTAAGACTTCGTATTTGCCTCAGCCGCTTTAATGCCGTCTTTAATGCCTCGTCCAAACATTATAGTGTCGTCTTTAATGCATGGACAACACATAAAACCATTCTACTTGTTTGCCTCAGCCGCTTCGAGAAACTCATGCACGCCCTTAATGTACTCGGAGGTGTGTCTGTCACCGTACATCCATTGCCGGTTCATCTGCGTGCATTATATATAATCAAGTGTGTCAAAAACCATTACAGAACTTCATGAATAGATAAATAAGTTACCAAATTAATAGAAGTTCATCATCACATTAAAACCAAAGTACATACATAGTTCTCATATAACAACATATAGATCTCCAGAGCATCTAATTAATTAAACCATACATTGAAACTATGTAAAACATTTCAATGCGAAAACAAATGCGATCATAATCGCAACCAAGGTAACAATTGATCCAACGGCATAATGATACCAAGCCACGGTATGAATGGAATATTTTCTAATCTTTCTAATCTTCAAGCGCATTGCATCCATCTTGATCTTGTGATCATCGACGACATCCGCAACATGCAACTCCAATATCATCTTCTCCTCCTCATTTTTTTATTTTTTGCTTCAAGAAATTGTTTTCTTCTTCAACTAAATTTAACCTCTCGACAATAGGGTCGGTTGGAATTTCCGGTTCACATACCTCCTAGATAAATAAAATCTATGTCACATTGGTCGGCATAATTTTCATAAACAATAAATGAACCAATAGTTATAAAGATAATATATACCACATCCGAATCATAGACAGGACGAGGGCGGCGAGGCGGATACCAAAACCATCGCACTATATAAGATGCAATAATAAAAGTAAGAAAATAATACAAGTAAGAATATTTTTCCTTTCAGAGAGAAGATAAGAACAAGAGGCTCACCACGGTGGTGCCGGCGATGAGATGGGTGCGGGTGATCGACGGCGGTGAAGACGAGGACGGGGCCTGACGGACCGCTAAACCTAGACAAATATTGAGGAAAATGGAGCTTTTAGGTCGAGCTTGGAGAGGAGAAAGCTTAAGTAGTGTGGCTCGGGCATTTCATCGAACACCTCATGTGCATAGGAGGTGAGCTAGAGCACCACAAAGCCCCCGCTCGCCGGCCAGAGAAAAACAGAGCACTGGAGTGCTCTGCTCGTGGGCAAGGGGTATATATAGGCAACACTATTGGTCCCGGTTCGTGGCATGAACCGGGACTAAAGGGAAGCCATTGGTCCCGGTTCAGGGCCAGGAGCCAGGCCCATTGGTCCCGGTTCGTCCCACCAACCGGGACCAACGGTCTAAACGAACCGGGACCAATGGCCCACGTGGCCCGGCCGGACCCCTGGGCTCACGAACCGGGTCCAATGCCCCCATCGGTCCCGGTTCTAGACTGAACCGGGACTAATGGGCTGACCCGGCCTGGACCGTTGCCCCCTTTTCTACTAGTGCACACCAACCATCCGGATGCGAGTGGAGGGTTTCATGCGTGATTATTGATTGTTTAGCTAGAGATCAACAATATATTATCTTAAGCCCTATGTAGTGATCTCGTTTGGCGCATGAGATTTGCGTTTAAAGCTGTGCAGTATCCGCGGAGCCAGCGTTGTTTAGTGTCATTGATCTTGATGGCGTGCGATTAGCTCATGATGGTCAATCAGGTTGGTATGCAGCCTCGTGCACCTTTATCCATCCATCAGCATCTTCTTGGTGCCTTTTCGGATCACAGGAATCCAAATTTCTGGTAGTTTCCGGTATAATACGATGAGAAGAAAGAAAATATGCACCATTTCGTCCATATCCAAACCAGAGTGTAATGGAATGCCATCCATCGGCACGTACCAACATCGACCGACGCTTGAAGGGAGAGTAGGAGTTTTCAATGGGGAGAAATGCATCAGCAGGTAAGATATTTCTGAGCTTGGTTGGTCAGGGCGTAATTTATAGCTCTTAATCTTGAGAAGCACGAGGACGGTGCTAGCATCAGGGAGGGAGCAGTTCGCCGATCCTATGCTTCTGAAAATGATCGACCTCACCTGACAGCCATTTGGGGACTGTAGGTTACGTACGGAGAGGCCTATCTGTCCATCCATCTACCATTTGGCTGCTTGCTGTGCCACTCAATCTTCAACACCCAACTGTATAGAATCAGCTGCTCAAACAGAAGTTTCTGTAACCAGATCAATTATTCTCGTCAGCCATTGACGTCGAGAACGCGATAGAGCACGAGACAAAAAGCCCACACACATGGACACCATGATTCATGAAGGAGAGATTGGGCCGCGCTTTTCATGCACGTACACCATACACGCTATACACGAGCGCATCTACTACTTTCTTGTTCCCTCTAGCTAGGCTTTTCCTTCTCTCGAGGCGATCTTGATCGCTGTCGTTGAGATCGTTCTCTTCCCTACCTATGTCGTGTTCTCCGGAGCCCTCCCTTCGAGAGGGGGTACGACGGCGACCCTGGTCCAGGCGGGACTGGGGGAGGGAGGGGCTCTAGGGTTATCCTCAAGGCCCTGTGTTCTAATCGGGTTAGGGTTTGAAGATTTCCATGGCGTCGGACGGAGCTTCGGGATCGCGCTCGGCAGGGCCCTCCGAGACGGACGACGTAATAACACCGATGATGGAGCTAGGTCTTCAAGAGGAGGACCTTGACGATGTGGTATTCGATGAGGATGAGGCGCCACCGGCAGCGGCACGCTGGATCGTGCTGGTCAAGGTGCACACGCCCAAATCATACAACCAATTTTGGTTCTTTACGAATATAAGAGCGGCGTCGGATCTAGCTCAGGAGGTCCAGTTCAAACCGTTTGAAGACAATCTGTACATAGCCCAGTTCTCATGTTTGGGAGATTGGGAGAGAGTAACACGCGATGGTCCATGGAACTTTCGGGGAGGCGCCATTATTCTGAAACCATATGACGGATTGGCAAAACCGTCAATAGTTCAACTTGATACTATCGAGATCTGGCTGCAGATTCATGATGTCCCGCCATTGTATGCTCATCTGGTGCCATCTCTAGCTCAAAAAGCTGGAGAAGTCTTATATGCAGAACCCCAATCACATGACTTTGTGGGGAATTTCCATCGGGTTTGGGTCCGAATTGATGTCAACAAGCCTTTGAAGAATGCAGTTTCTATGATAAGGGATGGAAAGCGCCAAATATACAGGGTTAAATATGAGAAGCTTCCAGATTGGTGTGCGGTATGTGGTAAGCTGGGCCATCTATACAAAGAACATGGCAGTGGAATACACCCTCCTACAACACTGGTTTTCAAAGATCTTCGAGCCTCCTGTTCTATGCGTACTGGACAGCGTCCCGGTGGGGGCCTTGGCCGGAGGGGAGACCGAAGAGGAGGCCGGGGAGCTCGGGGAAACGGCACCTTCTCTCATGAAGATGTGGGAAGTGAAGGGAAGGAGGATTATACCTCCAAAGCTGATACAGATATGACAGAGGCGGCCTATGTCAGGAAGAGGACGCGGATGTAACATGTGCTGCGATCAAGCCATAATGTGCCTAGCACATGAGGCCAGGGGGCGACCCTTGCGCTGCCATCTCCCCCACTGATCCTTTGAGTCCGAGCAGCAAACATGACCTGAAGAGGTCTAAAACAGATGTAGCAACTGATGATTTGTAGAAAAGTGGCGATCTTGGCAAGATTGACTCAACGTTGGCGGGCTCCTTCGAGGAGTGCCGCCGGGCCCAATGAATATCTTTTGTTGGAACTGTCGTGGTGCGGGTAAAGGTGCGACAGTCCGTGAACTTTGCGATTTCGCGAGGCAATTTACCCCTACCCTGTTGTGCACAGTTGAAAATCAAATTGAAGGTGCTAGGGTAGAAGCTTTGGCTGGAACATTGGGTTTTGATAACTTTTATGCTGTAAGTAGTCAAGGTTTGAGTGGTGGAATAGGCTTGTTTTGGAATAATTCAATAAAGGTTGAAATTCTTGGTTACTATGTTTATCATCTCGATGTGTCTGTTGAGGAACAAGATGCAGAGAAGTGGAGGATGACTTGCGTTTATGGTGAGTCACAAACACACATGAGGCATCACTCCTGGACAACTTTGAAAAACATTAACACTTTGAGCGATCTTACCTGGCTTTTGTTTGGGTGATTTTAACGAGGTTTTACGTCCAGATGAACATCAAGGAGTTGGTCAGCGCAACAACGCTTAGATCCAAGCCTTCAGAGAAGTTCTTGACGTTTGCATGTTGCTTGATCTGGGATACAAAGGCAATTTTTGGACATTTGAGAAGAAGGTAACAGCTGGGAGCTATACGAGGTGTAGAATTGACAGAGCTCTCGCTAACGCGTCATGGCTGGCCAAGTTTCCGCTGGCTGCGGTCACGCACTTAATGGGGGTAACATCAGATCATGCCCCCCTACTGCTAGAGCTGGATGCTGGTACTCATGAGCGGATACAGAGACCATTCAGGTATGAGCTAATGTGGGAGTCGCACGAAAACTTCCATGACACGATAATTTCTGGATGGGGGGCCAGACCCCCATGCACTTCCGTGGCAGAACTGGGCCAGAAGATGAAGGATCTTGCGAACGATTTACAGAGGTGGAGTCGGGAAACGTTTGGAAGTGTATGAAAAGAGATAAAAAAACTCAAACTTATGCTTGAGGAACTGAAGAACGACTCGGCGAGATTTGGTCCTTCCCATGTCGAGCTCAAAATCAATGAGAAGCTGATAGAGATGTACTACAGGGAGGAGATTATGTGGCGGCAGAGAGCTAGGGTTGAATGGCTGTCGGCAGGGGACAAAAACACAAATTTTTTTCACCTTCGAGCTAGTCTTCGCCGCAAGAAGAATATGATCAAAGCACTTCAGAACTCGCTAGGAGTGGAGATCTCCGACCCAGCAGAGCTAAAGGTTTTGGCTAATTATTTTTATAAATCCTTATATCTATCTGAAGGGGTCCAGAACATGGATGCGGTGCTCGATCATGTCTCGAGGAAGGTGATAGCCGAGATGAACTCCAACCTGTGTGCCCCGTACACCAAAGAGGAGGTCAAGATCGCTCTATTTCAGATGTTTCCGACCAAAGCTCCAGATCCAGACGGTTTTTCTGCTCATTTTTACCAAAAGCACTGGGAGATTTGTGGGGATGAAGTGACAAATATAGTGATCACAATCGTGAATGGTGAGGAGAGCCCGGAAGCTATCAACGATACTGTTTTGGTTTTGATCCCCAACGTAACGAACCCCACGGTACTTGCTCAATTCCGGCCTATAAGCCTTTGTAATGTTTTGTATAAAATAGCCTCCAAAGTGATACTAAACAAGTTGAAAACTATATTGCCTGACATAATTTCCGAGGAATAGTCTGCGTTTGTGCCTGGGAGGTTGATTACGGATAATATCATCTGTGCTTATGAGTCCCAACTTAGCCCATGATAAGCTCTCGCGATCAACGAAGGATATTCCTTCTCCCCGGGAAGACCCGATCAGTCTCGGAATCCCGGCTACAAGACATTTCGACAGTAATAAAACAAGACCAGCAAAGCCGCCCGGATGTGCCGACAAATCCTGATAGGAGCTGCACATATCTCGGTCTCGGGGCACACCGGATGAGCAGACGTCGGGTTGGCATAAACCCTGATTGCCAGTGGGGCGCCGGACATCGCTTCGGTTTGGACCAAAGACTCGAAGGAGAACTGGCCCGGGGCTAAAATAAAGATGACCCTCGGGCTCCGGAAAACCCAAGGGAAATAAAAGGGCATAGGTGAGGCAAATGGTAAGACCAATGTTGGGCCTTCTTTGGAGGAGTCTTATTCAAAGCGAATCGTCAAGGGGTCCCATAAATCACCCGACCGCGTTAGGAACGCAAAATCCGGGAACATAATACCGATATGACGGAAGCTAGGGCGGCAAGAGTGGAACAAAACACCAGGCATAAGGCCGAGCCTTCCACCCTTTACCAAGTATATAGATGCATTAATTAAATAAGATATATTGTGATATCCCAACAAGTAAACATGTTCCAGCATGGAACAACATCTCCATGTTCCAACAAGGAACAAACTTCATCTTCACCTGCAACTAACAACGCTATAAGAGGGGCTGAGCAAAGCGGTAACATAGCCAACCAATGGTTTGCATAGGAAGGGTGCAAAAGGTTAGAGGCTGACATGGCAAAAAGGGGGGCTTGAAGAGCAAAAGATAGGTAGCGCAGCATAGCGAAAGAGCGAAGCAACTAGCATAGAAATGATAGTAGTGAGATCCAGGGTAGCGGTCATCTTGCCTGAAATCCCGCAAGGAAGAAGAACGAGTCCATGAAGAAGATGAACGGATGAAGCGAACCAAGCGTGAGACGAGCGAATCCTCACGATCATAGCAACGAAACAGAACTAACAAGAAGAAGCACACAACATAGTAAACACACCACACATGAACAAGACATGAAGCACAATCAAGCATGATGCATGACACGGCTACATGAAGCTACTCATGGCAAGGGATGATGCAAACAAGAGCAACACATCAAGGCAAGTTTAAATGAGGCCGGAAACAACGTATAACAATTCCGGTAAGTCCTCATATGCAAATTTCAAAATTGGTCCAGATCTGAATAAACCTTATGTTCAAGTTGTTAAACAGCAAGTTAATATGCACCACGATGATCTACACGAAATTCTAGTCAAGTTACATATAAAGTTCATTTAATTCGGAGCTACGGTCTAGAAGATATGAGCAAAACAAGTTAAGCATGACATTGATGCAAAATGCACCCAAACATCAAGAAAACACATCAAAACAAGGATGCAACATGATAATATGAAACTACATGCAATTCTAAGCAAGTTTCATATAGAGCACACTCAAAACGGAGCAACGGTGCAACACATACACACTATACAAGTCATGACAATAATGTCCAAAACAGCAAGTAGGAATATTGCAAGGATCAAAACAACAAGCTACAGCATCTTAACATGAGAACAAAAGTCATGGGCATGATGTACAGGTAACGCATAACAAAACATGAACACTGAGCTATCTCCAGAAATCACTAGAACATGCTCAAAATGACATGGCAAGATTGCAAATAATAACAGTTTCAGACTTTAGCAGAAATAACATCAGGCTGCAATGTTTAGAGCTATCAAACAACATGTTAAAGGAATTTATCATGGCAAAACAAAGGCATGGCATGATACTACTAAATACATAGAACAAATGTCCTTTACTGACCATGAGCCAAAAAGGATCAGGAGATATGATGGCACCCATGTAAACATGGCAAGTTATATGACAGATTCATACATGGCAGAAACAACAATAAGTAGGCATGTTGGTGAGCTTGAACCACTCACCATAGAGCAATACATGGCATGGAAAGGAAACCAACAGTAATAAGACATGTCATAGAAGCTATACATGGCAAGAACAACATCATAGCATACACGGATCAACTACAACAACCTTGGCAAAATTGAATAACATGTAAACAACCTGTCAGGAAACATTTTATAGCAAAAGTATAGCTCGATTGACTCAAGCTATGGCACGCCATAATTGCAAAAAAGGGCATGTATGGATAAATTATAACCATATATTCAAATCATCCTTACTGAATCATCTCAAAATATGCATGGATCTCTTGGTAGCTTCAAGTTAACATGGCAACAAAATATAACAGAATCTGCCAGGAAAACAGCAACAACAAGTACCCTACTTAACAAGCTTGATGCACTCACTACACAACTCACAAAAATACATGGCAAGCACCCCTGGAAAGATGGAATGGCACATTACAAAACACCTGTAGGACTCAAGTTCATAGGATGCACACATCAATCATGGCAAAAATGACAAAAGTGCATGTTCTGTTAAGAAACAGAAACTAACATCACATAGCACTCTTCTAACAGCATTTAGGGCGTCAATATGAGCTCAAATGAAAATGGTTCAATGAGATGAAATGATCTACTCTTCGGGGCGAACAACTAGACATATTACACGCATGAAACGGAGCTACAGATGCAGAGTTATGACATGATGAATATGGCAAGATAATATCACATATTCGGGGACTTGGTAGGAAATCGGGGTCAACCTCATCTGCACGGTTTTCAAAGCAGGCCGGAACTCGCCGGAGATCGACGTGGACGGCGGCCGGAGTGAGGAGGAGGGGTCGCTGGAGGTGGGGGAATCGCCGGATCCGGCGCTGGTCGTCGGATCTGGCCGAGAAGGACCGGGCGGCACCGGGCGCGGGCGGCCGGGCGGATCCGGCCGGGCCGGAGTTTCAAGCGGCGGCGGCCATGGAGGCGAGGCTGGCGACGAGGAGGCCTGGGCGGCGGCGCGGAGGCGGACGGTGGCGAGGCGCCTGACGCGACCGGGCGGAAGCGGCGGCTCGTGAGCGGCCAGGCGAGGCATCGGGCGGCGGCGGAGGCCTCCGGCGAGGCGCGCGGCGCGCTGACTCGGCGGTCGGGCTGGCAGCGCGGAGCGCCGCCGGGCCGAGGGCGCGGGCGTCGGCCGCCGGAGCTCAAGGCCGGGCGCGGCGCGCATGGAGCAGGCCACGTGGCGGCGGCGATGACGTGGCGTCCCAGTTGGTCCGGCGACGTGGAGGCGGCGGGCGGACGCGTCGGCGGCGGGTGGACACGTCCGGTGGCGTCTGGGATTTTAGGGTTTGATCTGCGCGAGAAAAAAAACGGAGGGAGACACATATTTATAGGTTGAGGGAGCTAGGAGACTCCAAATGAGGTGCGGTTTTCGGCCACGCGATCATGATCGAACGACCGAGAGCATGGAGGGGAGTTTGCTGGGTTTTGGGCCACTTTGGAAGGGGTGTTGGGATGCACACGAAAGAGGCTTTTGCGGTTACCCGGTTAACCGTTGGAGTACCAAACGACCTCCAAATGGAACGAAACTTGACAGGCGGTCTACCGGTGCTATACCAAGGCCGCTCGACAAACCTCGGTCCATTCCGAGACCGTTTAACACCCGCACATGAAAAGAGGCAAAAGGGGGCGCCGGGAGACATAGGAGCGCCAGATTGCAAAACGGACAACGGGGAAAATGCTCGGATGCAAGAGACGAACACGTATGCAAATGCGATGCACATGACGACATGATATGAAATTCATATGATGACATGGAAAAATGCAACACGCAAGCAAATGACATGGCAAAGACGACTGGCGCATCAAATCCGGGGCGTTACAACACTCCTCCACTAACAAGAGATCTCGTCCCGAGATCTTAGGACCGAGACGGAAGGGAAAAGGGATGAGGTGAAACAAGAACTCAAGAGAAGAAGCAAAGAATCGAGAGCACTCAAGAAGAAGAGAGGAACGACGAGAATGACGAGAATCAAAGGCTCACGAAATCAGAAAGACTATGAAAGCACTCGTTCTAACCGGAGAGGTTAGAATGAGAAAAGAAACGAATAAGACTGAAAGGATTTAAGTAGCACTCCGGCTGAACATGGAGGAATAGAACTTGAACTTGAGAGGATGGAATGATACTTGAAGAAGACGTGACACAAAACCTCCGGAAAGGATTGAAAGAATTGAATGAAAAGAACTTAGAAGGAAGGGTTGAACGGAGTTGTTGAGAAAATCGACAACGAAAAGAAATAAGCTTGTTGTGGTCTTATAGGTAACATCTCAAGATCATAAGGTGATAACCGGCCACAAACGGAAATGATTGGATAGCTGAGAAGAACGAAGAAATGCAAAACTCCACTTCAAAAGAATATGGAGAATTAATTGCACCTTGAGAAGCGAGAAGAAAAGATACTTGAACTCCGGCAAGAAGAATCTTGATGAACTCTTGAGAGAATGAATTAAATCATGAAGAACCACCATGAAGAACTCCGGTAACAAAAGGATGATGAGATAGAATTGAATAATGAAAAGAATAAGATGAGCGTTGCGATGATTTAGATGGAGGTTCCGACGAAATGGCTGAGGAAATTAATTGAACTCCGGAAAAGAAAAGATGAAAAGACTTGGAACTAGAATTTATTCATCAGAACAAACTCCGAAGGAAGGGATTAATCACTTGGATGAAATAAGAAAACGATTTATTGTATGCTTATCCTTCATCAAATTAAATTGATGACAAGCAATGGATTTGCATACTACTTATCCTTCTTGAAAAGGATTAAAGGGGTTATGGCACAAAACTTCAGAAAGTCTTCATGAACCACCGGTAGGATTGGAAAGAACGAATGGATTAATATGATAATCAAGGAAAAAGAATCTTGAACGAACCACCGTAAGCATTCGAAAATGACTGATGAAAGAGAATGAATCACCGGGAAGAATTAGAAGACCGAATATGCTCGAGGGGATTTAGATGCAAAAGAACAAAGAGATCATGAGCTGATTAAAGAACACTTGAACGAGGCACCGGGATAAATAGAGAATGATAACTGGAATGATGGCCTCCGGTGAAAAGAAACAGAAATCAACTCCTGAAATACTCCGGATGGGTAAGAAAAGAATCTCTAACAAGCTGAATAAGTCGAGAGGATAACATGAAGCTAGAACCACGAATCTTCGAGAGAACGGACAAGATTTAGAAGAAAAACTCTTCTTCGGTCCTCAAATGCCGACGAGAAACAACACCAAATTATTGAGGTACTCCGGTGAAACGAAAGGCGGAGAGGTTGAGCCAACAATGAAATGGTTTGAAATCGATCTTGGAAAAGGCATGTGACTGATGAAATTCATTCTTACATCACACTTGAAAAGAATTGAGAATAACTCCGGGGAAATTAGAAGAGTCAGGTAAGATCCTGGGAAAAGACCTGTGGGTTAGGGCCCACTGAAGAGATAACACCGTTGAAAAAGGATGTTGAATAGATAGATGATGCACCGGAACAATTGAAATATTAGAATGAGGTGATAACCTCGAATTAGTTGGAACACAGACGAATTTCCTGAGATGTCTTCCGAACTCCGAAATGATAAACTGGCGAGAGGCAAACGAGCAAGGAGAACACTAGATCGAAGGAAAAGATTGTGATCAACCCGAAAACTTGAATTGAGTGCACCGGAAAAGAGATGAAGAATGTCAAACGAGACGAGAATTCACCGGTTGAAATGATTGATGGAAGACTGAAGAGGCTCCATACGAATGAAATTGATGCTCGAAACAGAGACTCGGGCTCCGGGAAGAAAAAGGGTGGGAGGGCGGGAAAACAAAGACAACTTGGAAGGGGAAAACGACGAATATCTTGAAGAGAAAACACGGTTGAAATCATTGAGGAAAGAAAGCAAAGACTTCGCATTTGAGTAGAATGGATACTCGACTACGAACTCCGGTTCCGACAAGAAGAAGGGTGGGCGGGCGGGAAAAGAAAACAACTGAGGATTGGACTTGAAGATGAAGAGGCTCGAGTCAACTTGACGAGAAATGCACCGGATGAAAAGAGATGAGACCCAACGATCGGAAAACCAACTGCGTGATCCTAAAAAAAAAATTGAAGGGGAAGAGGAGTAGTTCCAAACACCTACGTCAAGATTCCTCACCAGAGTGACGAAGGGGCAGAGGAGTAAAAAGAATTCCTACTCTCCGATATAACTAGACTCCGAAAATAGTTTTCTTCTAGACTCAACAACGGCCAAACTACACGATCAATCAAGGGGGCTCCTAGGGTCGGTCGAGGCTCTGATACCAACTTGTCACGCCCAATATGCGACCCTATCGAAAAGGAACTCGACGGTCCCACCAAGGATAGACCCGCATATTGAAACGCTTTTGCAAGGTGGATATCATTACATCAACATTACATAATAGATGGGGATACATACATAAGGCACAAATGCCACAAGAATACATCAACATCATATACAAGATCAACATCCGACTACGGATGAAACATAAACAGAAACTCAAACGACATCCACCCTGCTAGCCCAGGCTGCCGACCTAGAACCTATCCCCTGATCGAAGAAGAAGCAGAAGAACTCCAATACAAGCAAACATCGCTCTCTTGTCATGATCATCGCATAACCTGTACCTGCAAATGGTGGTGTAGTAATCTGTGAGCCACGAGGACTCAGCAATCCCATTACCATGGGTATCAAGGCTAGCAAAGCTTAAAGGGAAAGGAAGGGGTAAAGTGGTGAGGTTGCAGCAGCGACTAAGCATGATATGGTGGCTAACCAACGCAAATGAGAGCGAGAAGAGAAACAAAGGAACGGTCGTCAACTAGTAATGATCAAGAAGTGATTCTGAACTCCTACTTACGTCAGACATAAACAAGAAACCGTGTTCTCCTCTCGATCAACCCCGAAAAGAGACACTCACGGTTACGCACACGGTTGGTGTATTTTAGAAGTGTTTGCTTGAGTTTACTACAACCGGATATTAACAAATTCCCATCTGCCACATAACCGGGCACGGCTTTGAAAGTTTATACCCTGCAGGGTGTCCCAACTTAGCCCATGATAAGCTCTCGCGATCAATGAAGGATATTCCTTCTCCCGGAAGACCCGATCGATCTCGGAATCCCGGCTACAAGACTTGTCGACAGCAATAAAACAAGACCAGCAAAGCCGCCCGGATGTGCCGACAAATCCTGATAGGAGCTGCACATATCTCGGTCTCAGGGCACACCGGATGAGCCAGACGTCGGGTTGGCATAAACCCTGATTGCCCAGGGGGCGCCGGACATCGCTCGGTTTGGACCCGACTTTCGAAGGAGAACTGCCCGGGGCTAAAATAAAGATGACCCTCGGGCTCCGGAAAACCCAAGGGAAATAAAAGGGCATAGGTGAGGCAAATGGTAAGACCAATGTTGGGCCTTCTTTGGAGGAGTCTTATTCAAAGCGAACTGTCAAGGGGGTCCCATAAATCACCCGACCGCGTTAGGAACGCAAAATCCGGGAACATAATACCGATATGACGGAAACTAGGGCGGCAAGAGTGGAACAAAACACCAGGCATAAGGCCGAGCCTTCCACCCTTTACCAAGTATATAGATGCATTAATTAAATAAGATATATTGTGATATCCCAACAAGTAAACATGTTCCAAAGATGGAACAACATCTCCATGTTCCAACAAGGAACAAACTTCATCTTCACCTGCAACTAACAACGCTATAAGAGAGGCTGAGCAAAGCGGTAACATAGCCAACCAATGGTTTGCATAGGAAGGGTGCAAAAGGTTAGAGGCTGACATGGCAAAAAGGGGGGCTTGAAGAGCAAAAGATAGGTAGCGCAGCATAGCGAAAGAGCGAAGCAACTAGCATAGAAATGATAGTAGTGAGATCCAGGGTAGCGATCATCTTGCCTGAAATCCCGCAAGGAAGAAGAACGAGTCCATGAAGAAGATGAACGGATGAAGCCGAACCAAGCGTAGACGAACGAATCCTCACGATCGCAACGAAACAGGAACTAACAAGAAGAAGCACACAACATAGTAAACACACCACACATGAACAAGACATGAAGCACAATCAATCATGATGCATGACACGGCTACATGAAGCTACTCATGGCAAGGGATGATGCAAACAAGAGCAACACATCAAGACAAGTTTAAATGAGGCCGGAAACAACATATAACAATTCCGGTAAGTCCTCATATGCAAATTTCGAAATTGGTCCAGATCTGAATAAACCTTATGTTCAAGTTGTTAAACAGCAAGTTAATATGCACCACGATGATCTACACGAAATTCTAGTCAAGTTACATATAAAGTTCATTTAATTCGGAGCTACGGTCTAGAAGATATGAGCAAAACAAGTTAAGCATGACATTGATGCAAAATGCACCCAAACATCAAGAAAACACATCAAAACAAGGATGCAACATGATAATATGAAACTACATGCAATTCTAAGCAAGTTTCATATAGAGCACACTCAAAACGGAGCAACGGTGCAACACATACACACTATACAAGTCATGACAATAATCTGTCCAAAACAGCAAGTAGAAATATTGCAAGCATCAAAACAACAAGCTACAGCATCTTAACATGAGAACAAAAGTCATGGGCATGATGTACAGGTAACGCATAACAAAACATGAACACTGAGCTATCTCCAGAAATCACTAGAACATGCTCAAAATGACATGGCAAGATTGCAAATAATAACAGTTTCAGACTTTAGCAGAAATAACATCAGACTGCAATGTTTAGAGCTATCAAACAACATGTTAAAGGAATTTATCATGGCAAACAAAGGAATGGCATGATACTACTAAATGCATAGAACAAATGTCCTTTACTGACCATGAGCCAAAAAGGATCAGGAGATATGATGGCACCCATGTAAACATGGCAAGTTATATGACAGATTCATACATGGCAGAAACAACAATAAGTAGGCATGTTGGTGAGCTTGAACCACTCACCATAGAGCAATACATGGCATGGAAAGGAAACCAACAGTAATAAGACATGGCATAGAAGCTATACATGGCAAGAACAACATCATAGCATACACGGATCAACTACAACAACCTTGGCAAAATTGAATAACATGTAAACAACCTGTCAGGAAACATTTTATAGCAAAAGTAGAGCTCGATTGACTCAAGCTATGGCACGCCATAATTGCAAAAAAGGGCATGGATGGATATATTATAACCATATATTCAAATCATCCTTACTTAATCATCTTAAAATATGCATGGATCTCTTGGTAGCTTCAAGTTAACATGGCAACAAAATATAACAGAATCTGCCAGGAAAACAGCAACAGCAAGTACCCTACTTAACAAGCTTGATGCACTCACTACACAACTCACAAAAATACATGGCACGCACCCCTAGAAAGATGGCATGGCATATTACAAAACACCTGTAGGACTCAAGTTCATAGGATGCACACATCAATCATGGCAAAAATGACAAAAGTGCATGTTCTGTTAAGAAACAGAAACTAACATCACATAGCACTCTTCTAACAGCATTTAGGGTGTCAATATGAGCTCAAATGAAAATGGTTCAATGAGACGAAATGATCTACTCTTCGGGGCAAACAACTAGACATATTACACGCATGAAACGGAGCTACAGATGCAGAGTTATGACATGATGAATATGGCAAGATAATATCACATATTCGGGGACTTGGTAGGAAATCGGGGTCAACCTCATCTGCACGGTTTTCAAAGCAGGCCGGAACTCGCCGGAGATCGACGTGGACGGCGGCCGGAGTGAGGAGGAGGGGTCGCTGGAGGTGGGGAATCGCCGGATCCGGCGCTGAGGTCGCCGGATCTGGCCGAGAGGGACTGGCGGCACCGGGCGCGGGCGAAGTGGGCGGATCCGGCCGGGCCGGAGTTCCCGTGGCGGCGGCCATGGAGGCGAGGCAGCGACGAGGAGGCCCGGCGGCGGCGAGCTCGACGCTGCCGGGCGGAGGCGGCGGCCTCGGGCGGAGCCGGCGGGAGGCGAGGCATCGGGCGGCGGCGTAAACTTCGGCGAGGGACGCGGCGGCGCGCGTTCGCGCGGCCGGGCTGGCAGCGGCGAGCGCGCCGCCGAGGGCGCGGGCGGCGGGCGCGGCGGCGGGCGCGGGCGGCCGGCGCGGTCGGCGGCCGGACTGGGGCCGGGAGCGGCTCGGCGGGCGGCGGCGAAGTGGAGCAGGCCACGTGGCGGCGCAGGGTTGACGCGGGCGGCGGCGATGACGTGGCGTCCCGGATTGGTCCGGCGACGTGGAGGCGGCGGCGGACGCGTCCGGCGGCGGGGTGGACACGTCCGGTGGCGTGCGGGGGGGAATTTTAGGGTTTGATCTGCGCGAGAAAAAAAACGGAGGGAGACACATATTTATAGGTCGAGGGAGCTAGGAGACTCCAAATGAGGTGCGGTTTTCGGCCACGCGATCGTGATCGAACGACCGAGAGCATGGAGGGAGTTTGCTGGGTTTTGGGCCACTTTGGAAGGTGTTGGGCTGCACACGAAGAGGCTTTTGCGGTTACCCGTTAACCGTTAGAGTACCAAACGACCTCCAAATGGAACGAAACTTGACAGCGGTTCACCGGTGCTATACCAAGGCCGCTTGACAAACCTCGGTCCATTCCGAGACCGTTTAACACCCGCACATGAAAAGAGGCAAAAGGGGCGCCGGAGACATAGGAGCGCCGGATTGCAAAACGGACAACGGGAAAATGCTCGGATGCAAGAGATTTAACACGTATGCAAATGCGATGCACATGAAGACATGATATGAAATGCATATGATGACATGGAAAAATGCAACACACAAGCAAATGACATGGCAAAGACGGCGAATAACTGGCGGACACCTGGTGCATCGAATCCGGGGCGTTACATCAAATCTGTTGCATAAGCTATACCGGTCTATTCTATGTCTTGCTTCAGATTGCCACGAGGTTTATGTGAGAGCATAATGTCACTTATCCGACAATTTTGGTGGGGCTCCAAGCATGGTAAGAGAAAGCCTAGTTGGGTTGCGTGGGATATAATGACTCTTAACAAAGCACTTGGGAGGCCTAGGATTTCGTGACATGGAGATTTTTTAACCTTGCACTTCTGGCAAGGCAGACATGACGTACCCTTACAGATAGCACTTCGTTGAGTGCTCGTATTCTCAAGACAGTATATTTCCCATATTGTTCTCTCCTCCAAGCCGAACCGCATCCATCCCAGATTTGGCGGGCGATATTGGATGGCCGTGACATCCTGGAACAAGGGGTCATTAGGCGCATTGGAGATGGAGAGACAACGGATATCCGGATGCACAACTGGATCCCACGCGACGGCATCAAGCGACCCATCAGTTCACTTGTTCATAACCCGGCGGGGAAGGTGGTGCAGCTCATAGATGCAACGTCGGCAACATGGAATGAGAACTTGGTACGCTCACTGTTTACTCATTTTGATGCGAAAGAGATCCTATGGATTCCTTTATGCACACGTCGTGTGGGGGATTTTTGGGCTTGGCATGAGGAGCCTCGAGTGTCATGGAATTGTCATGGCAGATGTCCTCTTGCAAGGACTTAATCGTGGAGCCATCGCAACAAGCAAGCTTAAAGGGGTTAATCGGGACAAAGGACACGAGAGATTTATACTAGTTCGGCCCCTTACGGTGAAGGTAAGGCCTACGTCTAGTTGGTTTGGTATTGCTTGAGGTTTCGATGACCAGGGAGCGAGATACGCTATGCCCGGTTCTTGATTGGTTTTTTTTTTCATAAGCCGCCGGCAGGTCGTCCCCTTATATACACGGGTTGTCGCCCTACGGCTTACAGAGTCCCGGCCGGCTCATAAACAGTGTCCGGCTCGGTGACTAGTCAAGTCTACCTTATGATACAAGTCATGCCATTATGGCGGTTTACTACAACGGTCCTTAAGTCGCCTGTGGGTCTTAGGCCCCTTGTTGAGACGCCATCTTCATGCTTGGACTTGGGCTTCTGTCTGGTAACTCTTTACGTAACCCGGCCCCTCCCAGGCGGCTTACACAAATAGTTATATCCCCAACATTAGGCCCCAGATTGATTTGAACCTGTTCATGTCAATCTTAAAAAATATATTTAAAGAACAAATCTTCAGTCTACTAACTATCCAAAGGGTTTTCTTTAACCCGCCATGACGTCATCTTCTGGATCTGTCTTAACCCGGCGTGACGTCATCCTTTCCTTAATTCATTTTCTATTCCATCGTATCCTTCAACGGATCTTTTCTTTTATTGATTGTTCCGAAAATCGAGGCGTTGGGGCCGCTGGATAGTAATTCTTACCTCCTTGTTTCCCGCGCCGTCTCGGTTATCTTCTCCCTATAAATAGGCGCAACATCAGGTCTTTCATTCTTCTCCTTCCAGTCGTCTTCTTCCTCTCTTCTCTGTCACTCAAGCTCCGCCACCACCGCCGTCGAACCCCTCGTCTTCATCGACTCAGGCCGCTGCATCAGCCTGACTCGGACCAGAAATCGACGGCGAACCTCCGCAGCTCGAGTTCATCCGTGAGTTCCTCTCCCTTCCTTTCTTTAGATCTGCATCGGAACTTTCTTGAGTTCGTCGGCATTCATCACCGTCCGACGCAAACCCTTGCTAGCCTGCACCTCCACAGCCTGCTTAGATCGTAAAAACTATGCGTAATCGTTGCGGTAGTTGTTTGTGTTGATCTTGCATAAAAACATATCTCATCTCCCTTGTTTGGGAACTTTCTTGAGTCATAAACTTCTCTCGCTCTGTTTTAGGTCTAGAAAAAATTCTTTCGTAACAATAATTTGATCCAAAATAATAGCTGTCATCTGTGAAACTTGTTTCTATCACCCGAAAGCTTCTTCCGTAAATGCCCTTAAACACAACTGTCCAGGTGTCCGGTTTAAATAAGTGATACTGAGCTGTAATCCTTGCCGTCTTCTCATGACTATAAATTTTTTGAATCGCTCTTGATGTTTGTAGCGGCTTAAATATTGTTGCACAATCGCCCTTATATCATTAAGCCCCTTCGTAAGCCGCTACCTTCAGTAATTTGGATATTTTCCTCCCGGTTAAAGTTTGAACCGAACTTCTTATTTTGTAATAGGCCAACTGTTGTCATGGCACCTAAAGGCGGCAAAAGCTCCTGTAACCTGCAATCGGGTCCCATCCACAATCACTAAGAGTAAACCGGCGAATTTGTGAAGTCGGCCATCTGCCAAAAAAGGAGGTCATGTCTTATCGTGTTCTGACCCATCCGAAGAAAAGCCTCAACCAAAAGACGGGAAGTGATAGTTTTCACGGATCACATGAACCGATTTGCCCTCCGGCTCAAAAATTTCAGAGTAGTTCTGAATTTCTTTGACCTTAGACCTCAAGACATCGGGCCCAATTCCGTGTCAAATCTCTGCAATTTTCAAGTTTTCTCGCAAAGTGTACACGGAGAAGAACCAAATCTGCTTTTTTCGAGAACTTTTTATTTGAACCGGCAAAATGAACGTGCCAACGGGCCTAGTCTTGAACTTGGCGGCATCTCCATCCAGCGGAGAAGAGATTGTCTTTTCCCTTATGCTGAGCTGCCAAGTCACCCGAAAGACTGGAACCAGACGTGGTTCTACTGCCAAGACACATCACCGTGATGAGAAGCCATCGCCGGCTTTCGCTACCTGCGTCTCGAATCCAATCATCCATTTGGCGGATAAGTTATCCGTTGTTGAACGCACGCCTCTCAACCCCGCCATCAAGAAGATCAAAGCTCTTCTAGGGAACAGTTTAAATGGCATCGATCTGGTTCGATGCGGGTCACTGGCGGATACTACCATTAAGCCGCCGCCCGCTTAATGTGTACTTATACAGCGAAAAGGATGACTCGATGCATCATAGCTCGATGATTTATCGACGATGCGGTAGATGCTACAAGTCCAATCTCTGTTGAAGGAAGGCATCAGTAACGATAATGCCTTCGTCTTACTTCCCTTCTGTAAGAAGAACCCGGCTCCTGCGGTAAATTACTAGCCTTCACAAATACTCTTTTATATGTTACCTTCTTATATTTATGATTCTTTATCTGTTTCCACAGGCCGGTGATGATTTCTGGAAGGTTAAGTATGACCATGAGGCTGCTAAACAGGCCAGGGCGGCCAAGAAGATTGAAAGAAAAGCCGCCAGGACGGGCACCTCTAAGAAGAAGAAACCCAGCACCTCTGATATGTTTAAATTGGATGACTCTTCTTCGGATGAGGAAGAGGTAATCTTTTTCAATTTTCTTTAACTCCTTTGCCATTACCTTACTGACATTTGATCCTTTCAGGAGGATACTGGCAACAGTCAAGCAGCTGGCGAAGAGGTAACTATAATTTCCTCCGACTCAGAGCCTTTGCCAACACAAAAAATCCGAAGGGTGACCCGGAAAGTAAGGTTTTCACACCCTCTAGCTTACCAAGATCCTCAATTTCTTTTGAAGCAACAACAACTTGAGAACCGGAGGCAAACTCGGGCCACTCAAGACGCAGAACTCTCCTCCGGCTTACCCGATATAACCAGGAAGCGCCGGACCGAGGTTATCTCCAATTTACATTCTGCTTTTCCTTTGGCGGGTCTAATTCGCCGACCCCTCAATTCATCTGACTCCAATTATCAGGATACCTCTCCGTCTTCCCATGAAGTCGATGCAATCAAACATGCGGCTTTTAAACAGCTCCCGGTAATGCCACCTTTATTACTTTAAGTTTTTCCATACTTATTCATTGGTACTCATCCTTCCACTTTGGTGACCGACAGCAAGCGAAGCCTAGCAAGAGGGCCAAAAAGAATAATTTGTCCCGAGACCCGGTGGTCACTGAACCGGCAATTGACTCATCCGTTCCTGATAGCTCCACTCATCAGCCACCGCCTGAACCGGCTTTTGATATTCCGGTGTCAACCTCTGACCCGCCTGCAGAAGACGTTGTCCACGATTCTGATAAGCCGGAAATTCCTAGCCCGGTCAAGACGACTGAACCAGAAGTTGAATTTCTGAAAAGCCAATATGTTGACCCGGGCCGGGCTCATCGTCTTGCTCGATGCACTGCCAAGGAGGAGTTTTCCCAACATCGGAAAACCAAAAAGAACATCACTGATTATACTCACCTAAGCATTGGTGATATAGTCTCGGGCTATCTGAACCAAGTGCACAATATCCGTGACCTGGAAATTGACATGGTGAAGCAAATACAACATAAATCTGAGGTATAACTTTAACTTTTTCCTGAACCTTACTTCAGTATCAGCCCCCAAGTCTATTGCTTTTTATTGAATATGCTGTAGACTTAGAAATCTACTTACTGTTAGTTTTGGCCGGCTTAAATTGGATATATTAACTCGGTGATAGCGTGAAACTTCGAATTTGGGTTACACATTAGCCCCCAAGTGTCAAGTGCTTTACTTGTAAAGTGCTTGAGACTTAATATACATGACCCGGTGAAATAGGTTAAGAAATTCTTTAAGCATACATTAGCCCCCAAGTGCCAAGTATCTTTACTTGTAAAGTGTTTGGGACTTGAATGTAATCTTACCGTGATTCTTACCATAACCTGATGTCGATGCAGGCCACCATAAGTCAATTTGAGGCGGAGATTGCTGATCTGAAGAGTCAGTTGAAAACCCAAGAGCTTGAAGCTCAGAAAGCCAACTCCAAGTTTGAATTCAGTGTCTCCGAACAAGAGAAACTGAAGAAAAATTTTGAATCGGAGAAGAAAACTTGGGTTGAGGAGAGGGCTTCACTGGTGACTCGGGCTGAAACAAATAGATGCATCTCTTGCCGAGGCAAATCACGAGCTGTCCGGCTTAAAGCGCCAGATATCTCAAATGGTCTCAGCAATCTTCGGTAAGTTACTATGTATAACTCTGAATATCACAATGGTTCCTTTGATGTCTATTTTAGTTGCTAACTCCGGCTCACCTTATAAGTATAAACGCAGGCCCCAGGAGCACGAACCTCAAGCAGAATATGCTGGTCAAGCTTAAGGCGGTGTACACTCTGGTGGAACAACTATACACCGGGTCACAACGTGCTTTAGCCGTTGTGGCTTTATCAAATGATGCTCCTTATCTCATGCAATATGTACTCAAGCGGCTTGCCGTGTTACCTCAACGGATTCAGGAGTTAAGGCGAGCATCTGGTAGAGCCGGGGCCATAGCCGCCTTCAGCCGGGCCAAAGCATTGGCTCCAGAGCTAGACTTAAGCGATGTTGCTCTTGGATACCCTAGTTTAAAGGAGGACGGCTTCGCATTCAGTCAATCAGACTTCACCACCTGCGTGAGAGTCGTACGTCCTGTGGCCACCATCATCGGCAATGATATTGATCTTACAAACTACCAGCCGGGTTATGACAACGAGGACCGGAGGATTCCAACTCTGCATTATGATGATGTCAGCCTGATCCCTCCAACTCGTAAGCATACTTTTGCTCCTGAAGTTGACCCGGCCAGTTTAATAGATGATGAAGCTGAATTTGAATCCTTAAGCGGCATTGACTGGACCTCGTCAACCTTCCAGGACAAAGTAGCAGACGAAGAGGCGGAGAAGGATAACCCAGAATTGTCAAGTCCACCAAAGGAGTAATCCGCCTGGCACTTAAGTCTTTTTAAAGAAAACAATACTTCATTATTCAGACTCGTGGAGTCTTGTAATAGGGTAGAAAAACTTCTTAACTCTGTCATGCCTTCGTGCATGTTTTGCTGTGCTTAACAATGTCTCAAGCCGCCAGCAATGTGCACTGCCGGCTTGCTTGAATCATCCAAAAGCTTTCTGCTTTACTCTGTGTATAAAACAAAAACTTCCTTTGGCATCTCACCACATCCGGGTCATGTAAGATAACGTTGATCCGGAGTAGGAAGCAAAACATCATAAGTATCACCGGTTTAAGGCGTACCTTACCGCTTACTTGATCCCAAAAAGCAGACAGTTATACTTAACTTCTGAAAATTGGCACATATAATGTTTACCTGGCCCTTAGTATTATTTACTCTTATAGAATAAAGTAAAACTGATTTTCAAAGGCCTCTGATTCGAATACGATCAGTAGAACCGTACCTGACGGGTTAAGCTAAGATTTCGGATACGATCATATAGCCCCCAATGGCTTTGGCAATGCCGATCAGATGGGTATCGACAGCTATGTTCTCTTTGGTTCGAATACGACCTATGTTTGAACAGGAAGCCCCCAAGTGACCATGAGAGTTGTTTAATGACGCTGATTCGAATACGATCCACGTCAGGCCCAAAGAGGTTAAGCTATGATTCAAATATGATCAAGAAGCCCCCAAGTGGGTTCGGCAGTGTGCCAATCAATTGGGTATCGACAACTATGTTCTCTTTGGTTCGAATACGACCTATGTTTGAAAAGGAAGTCCCCCAAATGACCATGGCTTGATTCAGATATGATCATAAGTCGGACCAAAGGGAAAACCGGATTCAAATATGATCCGCTCCCTGTTAGTCGTTTCCATCACCTGGTAAAGAAGACACATAAACCTTGTAGGATGGAAAAGAAAGAGGTCCTGCTTTATTGCTTTATATAATATATACATTGCTAAAAAAGAAAAGATAAGTATACTCTGAAAGCCAGCGGCTTAAGTATAGTAGGGCCGGAGATGCGCTATGTTCCACGGCCGGCGGGTCTCCTCCTCCGACTTACGTGAGTCTTTGTGCTCTCGAACATCGATGAGGTAATATGACCCGTTGTTGAGATTCTTGCTGACCACGAAAGGTCCTTCCCAAGGAGGGGACAGCTTGTGCATATCAATTTGATCCTGGATGAGCCGGAGCACTAAATCGCCTTCTGGAAAGGTTCTGCTTCTAACCCGGCGGCTGTGATAACGGCGCAGGTCTTGCTGGTAAATCGCCGAGCGGGCTATGGCCAAGTCTCGCTCTTCATCCAACAAGTCAAGTGCATCCTGACGAGCCTTTTCGTTATCCGCCTCAACGTAAGCCGCCACACGGGGTGAGTCGTGCCGGATGTCACTTGGCAGGACTGCCGCCACTCCATAAACCATGAAAAAAGGTGTATACCCCATAGATCTGTTAGGCGTAGTGTTGATGCTCCATAACACGGAGGGTAACTCCTCCACCCAACAACCCGGAGTCCCCTGTAAGGGGATTAAGAGCCGGGGTTTGATGCCTTTTAAGATCTCTTGATTAGCTCTCTCTGCTTGACCATCGGATTGAGGATGAGCAACGGCCGAAACGTCAAGACGGATATGTTCCCTTTGACAGAACTCTTCAATGGCACCCTTAGAGAGATTAGTGCCATTATCAGTTATGATGCTATGTGGAAAACCAAAACGAAAGATCACCTTTTTCATGAACTGAACCGCCGTGGCTGCATCACACTTACTGACCGGCTCTGCCTCAACCCACTTGGTAAACTTGTCCACTGCCACCAGTAGATGTGTCTTTTGTCTTTAGACCTTTTGAAAGGTCCAACCATGTCAAGCCCCCTGCATAAACGGCCAAGTGATTGGGATCATCCTCAATTCTTGAGCCGGCACATGAGCTCGTCGTGAGAACTTTTGACAACCATCACATTTACTGACCAGATCCTCCGCATCAGCATGAGCCGTCAGCCAATAGAAACCATGACGGAAAGCCTTGGCTACAAGAGATTTTGACCCGGAATGATGACCGCAATCACCTTCATGAATCTCATGAAGTATCTCCTGACCCTCCGTAGGTGACACACAACGCTGAAATGCCCCAGTGAAGCTGCGGTGATGCAACTCGTCATGAACAATCGTCATGGATTTGGACCGCCTGACGATTTGTCTTGCCAAGGTCTCGTCCTCAGGCAATTCTCCCCGGGTCATATAGGCCAAGTATGGGACCGTCCAGTCCGGGATGGCATGGAGAGCCGCCACCAGCTGCGCCTCTGGGTCTGGCACTGCAAGCTCTTCCTCTGTAGGCACTCTGACAGAAGGGTTATGCAAAATGTCAAGAAAAGTATTAGGCGGCACCGGCTTACGCTGAGACCCCAGCCGGCTTAAAGCATCAGCCGCCTCATTCTTCCTTCGATCAATGTGCTCTACTTGATAACCTTTGAAGTGCCCAGCCACCGTATCAACCTCACGACGATAAGCCGCCATGAGGGGATCCTTAGAATCCCATGTGCCTGACACCTGTTGAGCGACGAGGTCTGAATCGCCCAAGCATCTTACCCGGCTCAAA
Source organism: Aegilops bicornis (assembly GCA_021605145.1). Taxonomy (NCBI): domain Eukaryota; kingdom Viridiplantae; phylum Streptophyta; class Magnoliopsida; order Poales; family Poaceae; genus Aegilops; species Aegilops bicornis. The sequence continues at coordinate 236,963,917 of CM038675.1, read as the reverse complement.
TTTATCTCTTTGGCCATCCGGAGGCCATGGAGTAAAGCCTCATTTTCAGCTGCATTGTTAGTACAGGGAAACATAAGCTGGAGCACATAAAAATATTTGTCACCTCGGGGGGAAGTTAAAACAACCCCAGCCCCCGAGCCCGCCAACTGCCTGGACCCATCGAAGTGAATATTCCAATACGTGTTATCCGGCTTCTCCTATGGTGCCTGCAACTCCGTCCAATCATTGATAAAGTCCACTAGGGCTTGAGACTTGATAGCTGTGCACGGCATATACTTCAAACCGTGAGGCCCAAGCTCGATGGCCCACTTGGCAACTCGTCCTGTGGCTTCCCTGTTCTGGATGATGTCTCCCAAGGGGGCTGAACTTACCACAGTTATAGGATGACCCAGGAAGTATCGCTTTAGCTTCCGGCCGCCATGAACACCCCATAAACCAGTTTACGCCGGTCACGGATACCTTTGTTTGGACTCTATGAGCACCTCACTGATGTGATAAACCGGCCGCTGAACCAGATGCTCCTTGCCAGTCTCCTTACGCTCCACCACAACGGCCACACTAACAACACGTGAGTTAGCAGCAACATACAATAGCAATGGCTCTTTATCAATCGGAGCTGCGAGAACCGGCGGCTCAGCCAATTGTCTCTTTAAATCTTCAAAAGTAGCATCAGCAGCCTCACTCCAGACAAAGGTGTCTGCTTTCTTCATCATCTGATACAACGGTAAAGCCTTCTCCCCTAGCCGGCTAATGAATCTGCTTAAATCTGCAACGCGACCCGCCAGTCGCTGAACATCATTGATGCACGCCGGCTTAGCCAGAGAGGTAATCGCCTTGATCTTCTCCGGTTAGCTTCAATGCCCTGTTTGAGACCAGGAATCCCAAAAGTTTGCCTGCAGTACGCCAATACGCATTTGTCCGGGTTAAGCATCATCTTGTAGACCCGGAGATTATCAAAGGTTTCCTTTAAATCGGAGATCAAGGTTTCCTTCTCTCTGGACTTCACCACAATGTAATCCACATAAGCATGAACATTGCGCCCAATCTGATTGTGGAAACAATTCTGCACACACCGCTGGTAAGTCGCCTGGGCACTCTTGAGCCCAAACGGCATAGACACATAGCAGAAGGCTCCAAATGGAGTAATGAAAGCCGTCTTCTCCTGGTCCTTAACTGCCATTTTGATCTGATGATAACCAGAGTAAGCATCCAAAAATCTCAAACGCTCGCAACCCGCTGTAGCATCAATGATTTGATCAATACGGGGTAAAGCAAAGGGATCAGCCGGACAAGCCTTATTTAAGTCTGTGTAATCCACACACATCCGCCAGGTGCCATTCTTCTTGAGCACAAGCACCAGGTTAGCCAACCACTCCGGGTGAAAAACTTCCACGATGAACCCTGCCGCTAAGAGCCGAGCGACCTCTTCCCCTATAGCCTTTCGCCTTTCCTCATTGAATCGCTGGAGAAACTGCCTAACCGGCTTATACTTTGGGTCAATATTAAGAGTGTGCTCAGCGAGTTCTCTCGGGACACCCGACATGTCAGTAGGTTTCCATGCAAAGATATCTCGGTTCTCACGGATGAACTCGATGAGCGCGCTTTCCTATTTGGGATCCAAATTGGTACTGATGCTGAACTGCTTGGAAGAGTCACCCGGAGTGAAGTCAACCAGTTTTGTCTCGGCGGCTGACTTAAATTTCAACGCCGAGTCTTGCTCCGTGGTTGGCTTCTTCAAAGAGGTCATATCTGCCGGGTCAACATTAGTTTGATAAAACTTCAGCTCCTCTTCAGCACAAACGGATTCAGCATAAGCCGCATCTCCTTCCTCGCACTCCAAGGCCACCTTTCGACTCCCATGCACAGTGATGGTGCCCTTGTAACCCGACATCTTGAGCTGCAGATAAACATAACACGGCCGTGCCATAAACTTGGCATAAGCCGGCCGTCCAAACAGAGCATGATATGGGCTTCTGATTTTGACTACCTCAAACGTCAGCTTCTCAGCCCTGGAATCATATTCGTCTGCAGAAGCCACTTCCAGCTCGATCTTTCCAACAGGATACGCCGACTTACCGGGTACCACCCCATGGAAAACAGTGTTGGACGTCCTCAAGTCCTTATCAGTCAGACCCATACGACGAAAGGTCTCATAATAGATAATATTGATGCTGCTGCCGCCATCCATGAGCACCTTAGTGAATTTGTATCCACCAACCTGAGGGGCTACCACCAAGGCTAACTGACAGGGGTGATGTTCTCTACTCCAAATAATAGGCTGTTCTGACCACCTCAGATAACAGGGAACCGCCGGTTCAACCGAATTCACAGCCCTTTTATGAACCTTCTGGTCACGTTTACACAAGTTAGTGGTAAACACATGGTATTGCCCACCGTTTAACTGTTTTGGATGGCTCTGATAACTGGCGCTCTTTGTTGCTTGTCCTCCTTGACCGGACTGCTGGCGATTATAGCCACCTTGACCACCTTGAAAACCGGAACTTGAGCCGCCACCCGGGCCATGGAAACCACCCGCTCCTGAACCGCCGCCTGATCCGTGATTGCCATCAAACATGTTTGAATTCTTGAAAGCCTTCATGATCGCGCAGTCCTTCCATAAGTGGTTGGCAGGATTTTCCCGAGTACCGTGTCTTGGACAAGGCTCATTCAGAAGCTGCTCAAGAGATGGACCTGAGCCACCAGATCGAGGAGGTCCTCTCCCCTTACGCTTCTTATTATTACCTTGGGCATTAGAATTGGCCACAAATGTCGGGTTACCGTCCGACTTACGCTTGTTACCACCTTGACTTACCGGCTGTTGCTCCTGACCCTTTCCGTTCCCGTTCTTCTTTCCCTTCCCTGTCTTTTCCTCCTCAGACACGGGATCATCAGTAGTATCAGAATCGGCATATTTAACCAAAGCCGCCATCAGCGTACCCATGTCATTGCAATCACGCTTAAGGCGCCCCAGCTTCTGCTTCAGCGGCACAAAACGACAATTCTGATGGAGCATAAGTACCGCAGAGCCGGCATCCATCTTATCAGATGAGTGTATTATTTCCTTGACCTGGCGCACCCAATGAGTTGTGGAATCACCCTCCTCCTGCTTACAATTGGTCAAGTCCACAATGGACATGGATTTCTTGCAAGTATCCTTAAAGTTCTGGATAAACCGGGCTTTTAACTCGGCCCATGAACTGATGGAATTGGGAGGCAAGCTTTTCAACCAAGTTCGGGCCGTTCCATCTAACATCATGGTGAAATACTTAGCCATTGCCGCGTCGCTGACTTCCAATAATTCCATGGCCATCTCGTAACTTTCAATCCATGCCCCCGGCTGTAAGTCGGCCGTGTAATTCGGCACCTTTCGAGGACCCTTGAAATCCTTGGGCAGACGCACATCTCGCAGAGCCGGCACCAGACAAGGGACACCACCGGTTCTAGTGGCCACCGCTGCTCCAACAGAAGTCATTGGATACTCTAGGAAACCATCATACGCCGTCTGCTGAGCCGCTAATTGAGCCGCCCGTTCATCCTCCTGACGTAATCGATCCTGCACCGGGTTACAGCCGCCGGGTTGGTTGCGACGCTGGGCATTACTTGATAAAGCCTCTGACTCCATGTGTCTGGCCAGAACTCGGACTCCGGTTTGGTCGAGGTGCTACCCAAGGCTGAGGAGTGGAATGAATCCTGTCCCTGCTGTAAGAATAGGCCTCTTGCTGTGCCAAGGCCGTCTGAAGAAGCTCCCTAACCCTCCGGGTTTCCGCCACCGTCGGGTCGTCACCATCCACTGGAAGAGCCGTCAGACGCGCTGATGCTGCTATCAGGTTCTCCATGGGGTTGGAAAAGTGGCCCAGAGGTATGTATCGGGGCGGGGCCATGCTCCCGTGAAGAGGTGCCGTCTCTCGATGCTGAACCGGCCCTCCTGCTCCGGGTGTCATAAATTGATTGGCTTCGGGCGGATTGCTAGGACCAGCTCCGGGTGTCGTGAAAAGATTCCGAGGATCGTAAACTGGAGGCAGACGGGACTGGGTCTTCTGATGTCTCCTTCTCATTACCTCATTGGACGCTTTCAAACTCATGTTAAGCTGGAAAGCCTCTAACTGGAGTCGCTGCGCCCGTGCATCTAAAGCCGCCCGCTCCGCCGCTAGCCTGGTGTCCTCAGCCGCCAAGGCCTCCTTGGCCTGGGCTATCTCCTCGCGCACCTTTGCCACCTCCGCGTTATGCTCATCTGGATTTGCAGGAATAACCGTGGAGGTTAACAAGGCCGTCAACTTGTCCATAAGATCTATCAGCACCTGAGCCGGCGGGCGCGCGGGACCTCCTGCCCCGGCCGCTCCTAACCCGGACGTTATTGCTGTCGCAACCGTCGAGTTTTGGCCGGGTTGGGTACCAGCCATGAAGACTCCTGCCCAGCTTGGCGAATCATAGCAATCTGGAAAGCTAGAGTCGTCAGAACAGCCCCCTAGCATGCCTTCTTGGACCTGATACAGAGAATCTATTGAGCCGGAGGACAAATCATCATCTGATGGGATGACCGTCTCTTCGCCATCTTTAGATCCTTCCGAAAGTGCCTCTCCATGAACACAACCCACAAAGGCACGCTTCATTACAGGTTGAATCTGAGCGGGTCTCGCACGCTGAGCCGTCTCAATGAGGTCGGTACAGCTGTCTAGCTCTGGGCCCGGCTCACCAATCCGGCCGATGAAGACATGAATTCCGCCAAAGGGGACCCGGTACCCGTACTCAATTGAGTCGGCCTCGGGGCCCCAGCCTTCGTTGTCGATGTAGATCTTGCCGCAACAACTCTTGGTCATCCGGCCCATTGCGTATCCCTTGAGCCCTTCGAAGCTGCCCTTCAAGAACTCAAATCCACCGTGCGCTGGCCCCACGGTGGACGCCAACCGTCAGGAATTGTCACGGCAGACGTCCTCTTGCAAGGACTTAATCGTGGAGCCATCGCAACTAGGAAGCTTAAAGGGGTTAATCGGGACAAAGGACACGAGAAGTTTATACTAGTTCGGCCCCTTACGGTGAAGGTAAGGCCTACGTCTAGTTGTTTTGGTATTGCTTGAGGTTTCGATGACCAGGGAGCGAGATACGCTATGCCCGGTTCTCGATTGATTGTTTTTTTTCCTTAAGCCGCCGGCGGGTCGTCCCCTTATATACACGGGTTGACGCCCTGTGGCTTACAGATTCCCGGCCGGCTCATAAACAGTGTCCGGCTCGGCGACTAGTCAAGTCTACCTTATGATACAAGTCATGCCATTATGACGGTTTACTACAACGGTCCTTAAGTCGCATGTGGGCCTTAGGCCCCTTGTTGAGACGCCGTCTTCATGCTTGGAGTTGGGCTTCTGTCTGGTAACTCTTTACGTAACCCGGCCCCTCCTGGACGGCTTACACAAATAGTTATATCCCCAACATCAAGAAACTTTCAGTGTTCGCTCAGCTTACCGGATGATACTAAAGATGAAACATAGCAGGGAGGCTTGGTTATATGAGGAGGACGGAACATCCTACGAGCAACAAGAGACAAATAAGTGGTCCATGATCTGGCACATGCAAGTTCCATCCAAACTCAAGGTTTTTGTGTGGCGGCTGGTTCGTCAATCCATGCCAACGGGTTCACTCTTCAAACACCGTCACATGGCAACAGAGGATACTTGCTTGATATGTGGGGTTGCTGACACTTGGAAATATGCTCTTATTTCATGTCCGATGGCGGCGAGTGTGTGGGCGTTGGCCCCGGAGGAGTTGGTGCAGCATATGGTTGTTGGGGAACGTAGTAATTTCAAAAAATTTCCTACGATCACGCAAGACCATGGTGATGGCATAGCAACGAGAGGGGAGAGTGTCCGTCCACGTACCCTCGTAGACCGAAAGCGGAAGCGTTATAACAACGCGGTTGATGTAGTCGCACGTCTTCACGATCCGACCGATCCAAGCACCGAACGTCACGGCACCTCCGAGTTACGCACACGTTCAGCTCGATGACGATCCCGGACTCCGATCCAGGAAAGTGTCGGGGAAGAGTTCCACAAGACGGCGTGGTAGGACGATGTTGATGCTCCACCGACGCAGGCTTCGCCTAAGCTCATGACGATATGACTTCTCCGGTAGCGGGGCTTCGCCTAAGCTCCGCGATGATATGACCGAAGTGGAATATGGTGGAAGGGGCACCGCACACGGCTAAGGAAAGATCCGTAGATCAACTTGTTCTGTCATGGGGTGCCCCTGCCCCGTATATAAAGGAGCCAAGGGGAGGTGGCGGCCCAAGGGGAGGCGCGCAAGGAGTCCTACTCCTCCGGGAGTAGGACTCCCTCCAATCCTAGTTGGATTAGGATTCCTGAGGGGGAAAGAGAGAGAGGGGGCCGACCCACCTTTCCTAGTCCTAATAGGACTAGGGAAGGGGGCGCGGCCACCTAGGGCTGCCCTTCTCCTTTCCTCCAAGGCCCACTATGGGCCCATGTAGTTCCCGGGGTTCCGTAACCTCCGCATCTCAGAATTCCGATTTCACTCGGAACCTTTCCGATGTCCAAATGTAGGCTTCCAATATATCAATCTTTATGTCTCGACCATTTCGAGACTCCTCGTCATGTCCGTGATCACATCCGGGACTCGAACAAACTTCGTGCATCAATACTTATAAACTCATAATGAACATCGCCATCGAAGCGTTAAGCGTGCGGACCCTACGGGTTCGAGAACTATGTAGACATGACCTAGAACCATTCTCGGTCAATAACCAATAGCGGAACCTGGATGCCCATATTGGTTCCTACATATTCTACGAAGATCTTTATCGGTCAAACCGCATAACGACATACGTTGTTCCCTTTGTCATCGGTATGTTACTTACCCGAGATTCGATCGTCGGTATCCAATACCTAGTTCAATCTCGTTATCGGTAAGTCTCTTTACTCGTTCCGTAATACATCATCTCACAACTAACTCATTAGTTGTAATGCTTGCAAGGCTTAAGTGATGTGCATTACCGAGAAGGCACGGAGATACCTCTCCGACAATCGGAGTGACAAAACCTAATCTCGAAATACGCCAACCCAACAAGTACCTTTGGAGACACCTGTAGTACTCCTTTATAATCACCCGATTACGTTGTGACGTTTGGTAGTACCCAAAGTGTTCCTCCGTAAACGGAGTTGCATAATCTCATAGTTATAGGAACATGTATGGGTCATGAAGAAAGCATTAACATACTAAACGATCAACTGTTAAGCTAACGGAATGGGTCATGTCAATCAGATCATTCAACTAATGATGTGACCTTGTTAATCAAATAACAACTCCTTGTTCATGGCTAGGAAACATAACCATCTTTGATTAACAAGCTAGTCAAGTAGAGGCATACTAGTGACATACTGTTTGTCTATATATTCACACATGTATTATGTTTCCGGTTAATACAATTCTAGCATGAATAATAGACTTTTATCATGATATAAGGAAATAAATAATAACTTTATTATTGCCTCTAGGGCATATTTCCTTCAGTCTCCCACTTGCACTAGAGTCAATAATCTAGATTACAAAGTAATGATCCTTACACCCATGGAGTCATGGTGCGGATCATGTTTTGCTCGTGGAAGAGGCTTAGTCAATGGGTCTGCAACATTCAGATCCGTATGTATTTTGCAAATCTCTATGTCTCCCACTTGGACTTGGTCCCGAATGGAATTGAAGCGTCTCTTGATGTGCTTGGTCCTCTTGTGAAATCTGGATTCCTTTGCCAAGGCAATTGCACCAAGATTGTCACAGAAGATCTTCATCGGTCCCGATGCACTAGGTATGACACCTAGATCGGAAATGAACTCTTTCATCCAGACTCCTTCATTTGCTGCTTCCGAAGCAGCTATGTACTCCGCTTCACATGTAGATCCCGCCACGACGCTTTGTTTAGAACTGCACCAACCGACAGCTCCACCGCTTAATAAAAACACGTATCCGGTTTGCGATTTAGAATCGTCCGGATCGATGTCAAAGCTTGCATCGACGTAACCATTTACGACTAGCTCTTTGTCACCTCCATATACGAGAAACATATCCTTAGTCCTTTTCGTGTATTTCAGGATGTTCTTGACCGCTGTCCATGATCCACTCTGGATTACTTTGGTACCTTCCTGCCAAGCTTACATTAAGCATACGTCAGGTCTGGTACACAGCATTGCATACATGATAGAGCCTATGGCTGAAGCATAGGGAACATCTTTCATTTTCTCTCTATCTTCTGCTGTGGTCGGGCATTGAGTCCGACTCAATCTTACACCTTGTAACACGTAAAAAACCTTTCTTTGCCTGATCCATTTTGAACCTTTTCAAAACTTTATCAAGGTATGTACTTTGTGAAAGTCCAATCAAGCGTCTTGATCTATCTCTATAGATCTTGATGCCCAATATGTAAGCAGCTTCACCGAGGTCTTTCATTGAAAAACTTTTATTCAAGTATCCTTTTATGCTATCCAGAAATTCTATATCATTTCCAATCAGTAATATGTCGTCCACATATAATATTAGAAATGCTACAGAGCTCCCACTCACTTTCTTGTAAATACAGGCTTCTCCAAAAGTCTGCAGATAAACCCATATGCTTTGATCACATTATCAAAGCGTTTATTCCAACTCCGAGAGGCTTGCACTGCACCATAAATTGATCGCCGGAGCTTGCACACTTTGTTAGCACCCTTTGGATCGACAAAACCTTCTGGTTGCATCATATACAACTCTTCTTCTAGAAATCCATTCAAGAATGCGGTTTTTACATCCATTTGCCAAATTTCATAATCATAAAATGCGGCAATTGCTAACATGATTCGGACAGACTTAAGCATCGCTACGGGTGAGAAAGTCTCATCGTAGTCAACCCCTTGAACTTGTCGAAAACCTTTTGCAACAAGTCGAGCTTTGTAGACAGTTACATTACCATCGGCGTCAGTCTTCTTCTTAAAGATCCATTTATTTTCAATGGCTTGCCGATCATCGGGCAAGTCAACCAAAGTCCATCCTTTGTTCTCATACATGGATCCCATCTCAGATTTCATGGCTTCCAGCCATTTTATGGAATCTGGGCTCACCATCGCTTCTTCATAGTTCGTAGGTTCGCCATGGTCAAGTAACATGACTTCTGAATAGGATTACCGTACCACTCACAGTGCGTATTTTACTCTGGTTGACCTACGAGGTTCAGTAGTAACTTGATCTGAAACTACATGATCATCATCATTAGTTTCCTCACTAATTTGTGTAGTTGTCACAGGAACCATTTCTTGTGATGAACTACTTTCCAATAAGGGAGCAGATACAGTTATCTCATCAAGTTCTACTTTCCTCCCACTCACTTCTTTCGAGAGAAACTCCTTCTCTAGAAAGGACCCGAATTTAGCAACGAAAATCTTGCCTTCAGATCTGTGATAGAAGGTGTACCCAACAGTCTCCTTTGGGTATCCTATGAAGACACATTTTTCCGATTTGGGTTCGAGCTTATCTGGTTGAAGTTTCTTTACATAAGCATCGCAGCCCCAAACTTTAAGAACGACAACTTTGGTTTCTTGCCAAACCATAGTTCATAAGGCGTCGTCTCAACGGATTTTGACGGTGTCCTATTCAACGTGAATGCGGCCGTCTCTAAAGCATAACCCCAAAACGATAGCGGTAAATCGGAAATAGACATCATAGATCGCACCATATCTAGTAAAGTACGACATTCTGACGTTCGGACACACCATTTCTCCGTGGTGTTCCGGGTGGCGTGAGTTGTGAAACTATTCCACATTGTTTCAAATGTAAACCAAACTTGTAACTCAAATATTCTCCTCCACGATCAGATCGTAGAAACTTTATTTTCTTGTTACGATGATTTTCCACTTCACTCTGAAATTCTTTGAACTTTTCAAATGTTTCAGATTTGTGTTTCATTAAGTAGATATACCCATATCTGCTCAAATCATCTGTGAAGGTGAGAAAATAACGATACCACGCCAAGGCCTCAACATTCATTGGACCACAAACATCAGTATGTATGATTTCCAACAAATCAGTTGCACGCTCCATAGTTCCGAGAACGGCGTTTTGTCATCTTGCCCATGAGGCACGGTTCGCAAGTACCAAGTGATTCATAATCAAGTGATTCCGAAGCCCATCAAGATGGAGTTTCTTCATGCGTTTTACACCGATATGACCTAAACGGCAAGGCCACAAATAAGTTGCACTATCATTATCAACTCTGCATCTTTTGGCTTCAACATTATGAATATGTGTATCACTACCGCCGAGATTCAACAAGAATAGACCATTCTTCAAGGGTGCATGACCATAAAAGATATTACTCATATAAATAGAACAACCATTATTCTCTCGATTTAAATGAATAACCGTCTCGCATTAAACAAGATCCAGATATAATGTTCATGCTCAACGCTGGCACCAAATAACAATTATTTAGGTCTAAAACTAATCCCGAAGGTAGATGTAGAGGTAGCGTCGATCGCGATCACATCGACTTTGGAACCATTTCCAACGCCAAGATCGTCACCTCGCCCTTAGCCAATCTTCGCTTAATCCGTAGTTCCTGTTTCGAGTTGCAAATATTAGCAATGTAACCAAGATCAAATACCAGGTACTATCTGCGAGTATTAGTAAGGTACACATCAATAACATGTATATCACATATACCTTTGTTCACCTTGCCATCCTTTTTATCCGCCAAATACTTGGGGCAGTTCCGCTTCCAAAGGTCCACCGCTTGCAATAAAAACACTCGATTTCAGGCTTAGGTCCAGACTTGGGTTTCTTCTCTTGATCAGCAACTTTCTTGCTGTTCTTTTGAAGTTTCCTTCTTCTTCCCTTTGCCCTTTTCTTGAAACTAGTGGTCTTGCTGACCATCAACACTTGATGCTCTTTCTTGATTTCTACCTCCGCTGCTTTCGGATCGCGAAGAGCTCAGGAATTGTCTTAGTCATCCCTTGCATATTATAGTTCATCACGAAGCTCTTGTAGCTTGGTGGCGATGATTGGAGAATTTCATCAATGACACTATCATCCGGAAGATTAACTCCCAGCTGAATTAAGTGATTGTTATACCCGGACATTTTGAGTATGTGCTCACCGACGTAACTATTCTCCTCCATCTTGCAGCTATAGAACTTATTGGAGACTTCATATCTCTCAATCCGGCATTTGCTTGAAATATTAACTTCAACTCCTGGAACATCTCATATGCTCCATGACGTTCAAAACGCGTCGTTGAAGACCCGGTTCTAAGCCGTAAAGCATGGCACACTGAACTATAGAGTAGTCATCAGCTCTGCTTTGCCGACATTCACAACTTCTGCTCAAAGATCTGCAGCAGGCTGTCACCCAAAGCTTCCAGGACGTAATTTTTCTGTGCAGCAATGAGGATAATCCTCAAATTACGGACCCAGTCCGTGTAATTGCTACCATCATCTTTCAACTTTGCTTTCTCAAGGAACGCATTAAAATTCAACGGAACAACAGCACGAGCCATCTATCTAAAGAATTCTTAGAAAAGCAAAATACTATCAGTTACTAAGTTCATGATATATTTAAGTTCAATTAATCATAATAAAAACTCCCACTTAGACAGACATCTCTCTAGTCATCTAAGTGATCACGTGATCCATATCAACTAAACCGTGTCCGATCATCACGTGAGACGGAGTAGTTTCAATGGTGAACATCACTATGTTGATCATATCTACTATATGATTCACGCTCGACCTTTCGGTCTCCGTGTTCCGAGGCCATATCTGTTATATGCTAGGCTCGTCAAGTTTAACCTGAGTATTCCGCTGTGCAACTGTTTTGCACCCGTTGTATTTGAACGTAGAGCCTATCACACCCGATCATCACGTGGTGTCTCAAAGACGAAGAACTTTCGCAACGGTGCATACTCGTGGAGAACACTTCTTGATAATTTTTTAGTGAGAGATCATCTTATAATGCTACCGTCAATCAAAGCAAGATAAGATGCATAAAGGATAAACATCACATGTAATCAATATAAGTGATATGATATGGTCATCATCATCTTGTGCTTGTGATCTCCATCGCCGAAGCACCGTCATGATCACCATCGTCACCGGCGCGACACCTTGATCTCCATCGTAGCATCGTTGTCGTCTCGCCAACTATTGCTTCTACGACTATCGCTACCGCTTAGTGATAAAGTAAAGCAATTACATGGCGTTGCATTTCATACAATAAAGCGACAACCATATGGCTCCTTGCCATTGCCGATAACTCGGTTACAAAACATGATCATCTCATACAATATAGCATCATGCCTTGACCATATCACATCACAACATGCCCTGCAAAACCAAGTTAGACGTCCTCTACTTTGTTGTTGCAAGTTTTACGTGGCTGCTACGGGCTGAGCAAGAACCGTTCTTACCTACGCATCAAAACCACAACGATAGTTTGTCAAATAGACTCCGTTTTAACCTTCTCAAGGACCGGGCGTAGCCACACTCAGTTCAACTAAAGTTGGAGAGACAGTCTTCCGCAAGCCATCTATGTGCAAAGCACGCCGAGGAACCGGTCTCGGCGTGAAGAGTACGCGTAAGGTTGGTCCGGATCGTCTCGTCCAACAATACCGCTGAACCAAAGTATGACATGCCGGGTAGGCAGTATGACTTGTATCGTCCACAACTCACTTGTGTTCTACTCGTGCATATGACATCAACGCATAAAACCAGGCTCGGATGCCACTGTTGGGGAACGTAGTAATTTCAAAAAATTTCCTACGATCACGCAAGACCATGGTGATGGCATAGCAACGAGAGGGGAGAGTGTCTGTCCACGCACTCGTGAGACCGAAAGCGAAGCGTTATAACAACGCTGTTGATGTAGTCGACGTCTTCACGATCCGACCGATCCAAGCACCGAACGTCACGGCACCTCCGAGTTCTGCACACGCTCAGCTCGATGACGATCCCCGGACTCCGATCCAGAAAGTGTCGGGAAGAGTTCCACAAGACGACGGGCGTGGCAGGACGATGTTGATGCTCCACCGACGCAGGGCTTCGCCTAAGCTCTGCGACGATATGACTTCTCCGGCGCAGGCTTCGCCTAAGCTCCGCGACGATATGACCGAAGTGGAATATGGTGGAAGGGGCACCGCACGGCTAAGGAAAGATCCGTAGATCAACTTGTCTGTCATGGGGTGCCCCTGCCCCCGGATATAAAGGAGCCAAGGGGGAGGTGGCCGGCCCAAGGGGGGGAGGCGCACCAAGGAGTCCTACTCCCTCCGGGAGTAGGACTCCCCCTCCAATCCTAGTTGGATTAGGATTCCCGGAGGGGGAAAGAGAGAGAGGGGGCCGGCCCACCTTTCCTAGTCCTAATAGGACTAGGGGAAGGGGGCGCGCCACCTAGGGCTGCCCTTCTCCTTTCCTCCAAGGCCCACTATGGGCCCATGTAGTTCCCGGGGGGTTCCGGTAAATTCCCGATTTCACTCGGAACCTTTCCGATGTCCAAATGTAGGCTTCCAATATATCAATCTTTATGTCTCGACCATTTCGAGACTCCTCGTCATGTCCGTGATCACATCCGGGACTCCGAACAAACTTCGGTGCATCAATACTTATAAACTCATAATGAACTGTCATCGAAACGTTAAGCGTGCGGACCCTACGGGTTCGAGAACTATGTAGACATGACCTAGAACCATTCTCGGTCAATAACCAATAAGCGGAACCTGGATGCCCATATTGGTTCCTACATATTCTACGAAGATCTTTATCGGTCAAACCGCATAACGACATACGTTGTTCCCTTTGTCATCGGTATGTTACTTACCCGAGATTCGATCGTCGGTATCCAATACCTAGTTCAATCTCAAGTATCGGTAAGTCTCTTTACTCGCTCCGTAATACATCATCTCACAACTAACTCATTAGTTGTAATGCTTGCAAGGCTTAAGTGATGTGCATTACCGAGAAGGCTCGAGATACCTCTCCCATAATCGGAGTGACAAAACCTAATCTCGAAATACGCCAACCCAACAAGTACCTTTGGAGACACCTGTAGTACTCCTTTATAATCACCCGATTCGTTGTGACGCTTTGGTAGTACCAAAGTGTTCCTCCGTAAACGGAGTTGCATAATCTCATAGTTATAGGAACATGTATGGGTCATGAAGAAAGCATTAGCATACTAAACGATCAACTGTTAAGCTAACGGAATGGGTCATGTCAATCAGATCATTCAACTAATGATGTGACCTTGTTAATCAAATAACAACTCCTTGTTCATGGCTAGGAAACATAACCATCTTTGATTAACAAGCTAGTCAAGTAGAGGCATACTAGTGACATACTGTTTGTCTATATATTCACACATGTATTATGTTTCCGGTTAATACAATTCTAGCATGAATAATAGACTTTTATCATGATATAAGGAAATAAATAATAACTTTATTATTGCCTCTAGGGCATATTTCCTTCAATGGTGGATCGCGAGGAAGTATGCCCGAAGGAGTGGCTGTTTTCTATGCATGAAATATTGACAAAACAACTCTTTGATCGACTAGTGGTGACGCTTTGGGCAATATGGGCCGCCAGGAGGAAGGCAATTCACGAGAATATATTTCAGCCACCTTATTCTGTCGACAGCTTTATAACTAAATATTTAGGTGAGGTACAAGTGACCAACTCCAGGCATCCATTGATGGTCACTCCAACCAGCGCCAGACCGAGGCGATGGGTAGCCCCGCCTGCAGGGGAGGCGAAGTTCAATGTTGACGCGGCGTTGACCAGTTATGGTGGAGCAGTTGGGGGCATTTACAGAGATGACAGAAGTATGTTCATAGGAGCGTCTCGACTCTTTCTTTCAAATACATTGTGGATCCCCCGACATTGGAAGCTCTCGCCATCAGAGAAGCGCTCGCTTTGGTCGATGACCTCTATTTGAGGCGCATACAAGTAAATGGTGGTGCAGGATTTAAAGGAGGAGAATTTGGCGAGCTATGGAGCAGTTATTCATGAAATAGTTGAACATTTTTTAGCCTTTGATTTTTGTAATTTCAGTCATGAGTTTAGGAGCTCAAACTTTGAAGCTCATAACTTAGCGAAGCATGCTTTATTCTCGGTGATGGCCGCCATGTTTGGTTAGGACACCTCGGGAACTTATCATCCGTCCCTATAAACATTGTGACGAATCAATAAAAGCTTCGCGACGTTGTCTAAAAAAAACTTTCTTGTTACATTTTATTTTGCGGATTCTTGTTACATTTTCTTACCCCTTCACTTTTCGTATCACTTGGAATCACAATCTTCCGCACATCGATCGATCGGCCGGCCGGATGGCGAGGGCGCTCCGGCCGCGACGACTCCACGCTTCTTCCTCGATCCCACGCCCGGTTGCGATCACGGCCACTGTAGATATCGTTCCTAGACACACGATACAGTATGATGGTAGTACGACGTGGTATGATGGTTCCGCTGGTGGGTAGGGACGCGTACACCCCGACTGATTCCGATGGTTCGCAGTCACCGAACCTGCCGCATCCGCATGCATGATGTTCCTTCACTTTCTCAACCCCAGCCCCCCTGCATCCTCCTCTCCTCCCTTCTTGCTGCCTTCTGCTGCTGTTGGATAGCTGCAAGATTAGTTGGGCTAACACAAGTGATATAGTTGACCAAAAAGGGGATAATACTAGTAATAGTTGAGCAAAAAAAAAAAGAGCTAACACTGCTAGCTATAGTTAATCCTATACTAATTTGGCATCATACTCACATTTGTATGCATGTCTAGACAGTACACGCTTTGACCTTCTGCATTGTCTGTCGGTGCGATTATATACTCGTACTAGTACTTCCTCCGTTCCCATATAATTGTCTTTCTAGCCATCTCAAATGGACTACAACATACGGATGTATGTAGACATGTTTTAGAGTGTAGATTCACTCATTTTACTCCGTATGTAGTCGCTTGTTGAAATCTCTAGAAAGACAATTATTTAGGAACGGAGGGAGTATATGTCATGATTTCCTACGAATTTTAAAGACGTGGGCAAGGATCCTTTTGATTACTTTCTTAATTACTTCATTTTTCTCGCGGCCGGCTGTTGACTATTTTAGTTTTTTTTTGTGGGCATGTTGACTATTTTAGTACATTTTCCTTGCGTAATGCTACTGCTCTAGTAGTACATTTTGTTAGGCATTGAGTGGACCGGGCCGGTTCAGGCCATATATTCTCTTCTCTGCTAGTTGCTACAGCTGATCCATTTTCCTCGTGTTGACATATGGTATTTTTTTAGTTAGGACGGACGGTTCGTCATCGCGTCAAACACGTACACAGAGAAGCGAGTGGACCATGGTGTTTGGTTGTTTCTAGCAGTATTTTTTTAGCTTGCGACGTGACAGTGTGCTGGGAAATTTATTTGTTAGTTCAACCCGACTTGTCAAGCATACGTCCTATCGGTCTGCCGTCTATATACTGACCTATATACTTTATGTAGTACCAGATGACCCGTTGCGCTGATGGCGCAAAGGCCGAGAGCAAGCCAAGTATTGAAAGAGTACACATAAAAATATTTAGAGACAGATTGAAACATATGGAAATAAAAAATTGTCGCTGCCAATGTCATGATTTTCTCTAACCAGTATAAACATATATAATAGTCTTCTGAAAATATTAGTAGAAGGGCAGTTGATTACATATATAGAACAAGGGATCACAAACTTGTTTTGACCACAAAAACAGTAATAAGGTCTAAAGTGTACATGCAGTATCATACACGAATGGAAATCTAAAGGCTATACATATCTTGCTCATAGCAACACCAAAACCGCAAAGATACTGGATCGATTGATACGAAACAAAAGGTGGTTGCTGTTGGTTAGGACATATAGACCAAAGGTCACCAAAAACTATCTTATGTAGTCTTCAGGCACTACTCTGACTTCATGCCAATATAGTGTAACCTCAGCGTCAATTCTTCAATGCTTGGATTAGCTACTACTTTAGTTCTTTTGATAAAATAGTTTTTACACCAGCAGCAACACCCCTAAGATTAGCAAGTTTCCAGCAAAAGGATCACATGAGAACCACATATCTGTATTCTATATGAAGAGAAACACAAACCCAACAAGATGATATAAAGAAACAAAGGTATCAAAACTGCAATTGCTATAAGAATAGAAGCTTGATTGCACAGGGTTTCTTATTACTGTTTTGTTTTATGATTCATGCATGTATTTCCAGTCTGGATTGGTAGCTAATAGGGTATTATGTTTCATTGCCTAGAGAGGCCTCTTAAGCCTAGGTGGCTGAGCAAGGCCAGTTTCCATGGTGTTAGTAAGTGCAGTGGCAGGAGCATTAGCAGCAACGCCGGCCAGTTCAGATCCCTACGATTGAGTCAAGCTAGTCATTGGGAACCATGCAAAAGGAAAAAAATAAAGAGGACGCTAAATCTGATAGAAATATTAACAGTTGTTGAAACAAAAGAACTTATGAAAGTTGGTGTCACCATCCGGTCATCATCCTTCTCCTGCCAAATAAGGACACGTGCATGTGGAAGACCCCTCTTTTCAAACTCTATGGTGTAGAAAACTGGAAAATAGAAGGGTAAATGAAAAACATGAAAAAAAGAAATGTGGGTAAGAAAAATGAAGAAAGGAGAGAAAATGCACTGCGCATAGTACCAGCAACTACAGTCCCAAACATCTTTTCGGTCCTGATCTTCTGTAGGTACTCAAGCAGGTTCATGTGATATACATATCAGCCCTATCGACTGTTTTTTGCCAAGGTTCAAGACTCTTAATTATTTCAGGCCACTTTGGATTACATGCGAAAGTTGTGTTTATATCAGGTGATGCTTGGACAAGGGAAATAGTCATCGTGGCCAGGAACCATTTTTTTTCCGCTCCAGTCATAATTTGTTAATATTGGCTATCTAGTGCAGAAAAGAGTGATTATATAACCTCTGTTGATATCCGTCGGCATGTCCCAGTTTCAGCCGTCATAATCTCAGTCACAATTTCCACTCGTCCAAGCCCAAAATCACTAAGCTTCAGCTTCTTACGGTTTGCAGTAAGCAACAAATTATCTGCACACATGAAACTTTTATTAGGATACTGTAAAAGCATAAAAAGTGTGATGGAACAGCTTTGACAGAAAGGAACAAAGCAATTATTGGAAGAACTTAGAAGGTAAAGCAAGTAAAACAAAATGGAAAGATTGAGAGGGTGACTGAAACATATTGTGAGTGAACCATGAACATGAATTAAAGCGGATACCATGGATATGGAACCAGGAACATTCAAGAATGAGATGTAGAAACATCTGACAGAAATTTGTATATGATTAACCGACCAGCTACTGAAAACCAAACAAGCTGAACCAAAAAGATGAAACTGAAAACAGTATCTTTGCAAGTCATTCAGTTTTTAAACCAGATGCTATGACGTTGATGTACAAATGACGAAACAAATAGTACCCACCCAAAGTAGAAAAGATTCTTTTATTGAAGTGTCATAAATTGTTAAAAGCAGATGCCTCTAACCCACTTGATTCTGCAAGTAAATAAGCAATAGATCTGACTGCTGAATCCAATGATTGGTATCGAAACAGGAAAAGGGTACATCGTCTTTAACCTGTTGACTCTATGACAGCTTTAATCACCATCAGAAACAATCCTAATTAGAAATGCATTAGGGTTTCTAATAAACATGATGCAGCAGATTGGTATTATGAATCAAAATGTTTAGAAATCATGTAATTCTACTGCAACAAAGTTAATATGAATAATATGAACATATTAAGAAGAGGTGGCTTTCCAAAAACAGAATAAAGCTTTCACGGTAAAAATCTCACCTGCCAATGGAACCTTGTCGGTGTCAAAACCGGTGGATCTCGGGTAGGGGGTCCCGAACTGTGCGTCTAGGCGGATGGTAACAGGAGACAAGGGACACGATGTTTTTACCCAGGTTCGGGCCCTCTCGATGGAGGTAAAACCCTACTCCGCTTGATTAATATTGGTGATATGGGTAGTACAAGAGTAGATCTACCACGAGATCAGAGAGGCTGAACCCTAGAAGCTAGCCTATGGTATGATTGTTGTTCGTCCTACGGACTAAAACCCTCCGGTTTATATAGGCACCGAAGAGGGTTAGGGTTACATAGAGTCGGTTACAATGGTAGGAAAACTACATATACGTATCGCCAAGCATGCCATCCACGCCAAGGAAAGTCCAAACCCGACACTGGAAGCAGTCTTCAATCTATTATCTACATAGTCCATGAGTCCGCCAAAGGTCATAGTCCGCTATCCGGACACCCCTAATCCGGGACTCCCTTAGTAGCCCCCGAACCAGGCTTCAATGACGACGAGTCCGGCGCGTAGATTGTCTTCGGCATTGCAAGGCGGGTTCTTCTCCAAATCCTGTGTACCTGTTGAATAGTGTCCGACATCTCATAAATATCGCGCTCCTTGGCTTCCACGCCCAATAATGACCATCTTCCACGTGTTGAACGAAAAGCGAAAAGCCGTGGTATTTTTACATTTACCCTGCTAGCTGCGCAAATGAGCTGCCTATATAAGAGACGAGGATCTAGATCCGAATCACACCATCTTCCCTTCGCGAGCTTTCATCGGAGCGCATCTAACAGAAATCCATTCCATCATGGACAGTCGATGCGGCTCCTCCTCTCGCCCTCCCAGTCCTCAGCCTGGAGATTGGGAGAGATGCTCCATCCCGCACAGCGAGCTAGTGACGCTCCAAACCAAGGGATTTCTTCCCCCAGCCTTCATGGTTCCGGTTCGAGCCGGACTCGCCACCTATAAGGGCGGAAAACAAGCGGAGAGCGTCCCCAGTCCCTCCCAAGGAGAGCGGGTATGCCTTGTCCCTTATTTGATAAGAGGGCTCGGATTTCCAATTCATCCGTTTCTCCGGGGCTCTGGAGTTCTATGGCCTCCAGCTTGCACAACCTTACGCCTACCTCCATTCTCGCATATTGCGGGCTTCGTGGCCCTTTATGCGAGCTGTTTTTGGGCATCGAGGCTCATTTCGCACTGTGGAAGAGGTTGTTCTGCCTCGTACCCCGTTCTCAGGAGGGGTCGATATATCAAGTGGGCGGAGCCGAACTATGGCGCATCACCGGGACCGGATATCTATCCGGAACCCCGAAGAAGGCGTCCGAAGACTGGCCTTTGGAATGGTTCTATATAGAAGATGTGTTGGGGAACGTAGTAATTTCAAAATTTTCCTACGATCACGCAAGACCATGGTGATGGCATAGCAACGAGAGGGGAGAGTGTCCGTCCACGTACCCTCGTAGACCGTAAGCGGAAGCGTTATAACAACGCTGTTGATGTAGTCAGACGCCTTCACGATCCGACCGATCCAAGTACCGAACGTCACGGCACCTCCGAGTTCTGCACACGCTCAGCTCGATGACGATCCCGGACTCGATCCAAAGCAAAGTGTCGGGGATGAGTTCCGTCGGCCTGACGGCGTGGTAGCGATGTTGATGCTCCACTGACGCAGGGCTTCGCCTAAGCTCCATGACGATATGACTTCTCCGCGAGGGCTTCGCCTAAGCTTCTACGACGATATGACCAAGTGGAATATGGTGGAAGGGGCACCGCACACGGCTAAGGAAAGATCCGTAGATCAACTTGTGTCTATTAGTGCCCCCGCCTCAGATATAAAGGAGCCAGGGGAGGTGGCCGCCCAAGGGGATGCGCAGGAGTCCTACTCCTCCGGGAGTAGGACTCCCTCCAATCCTAGTTGGATTAGGATTCCCGGAGGGGAAAGAGAGAGAGGGGGCCGGCCCACCTTTCCTAGTCCTAATAGGACTATGGGAAGAGGGGGCGACCACCTAGGGCTGCCCTTCTCCTTTCCTCCAAGGCCCACTATGGGCCCATGTAGTTCCGGGGTTCCGGTAACCTCCGGTACTCCGATAAATTCGATTTCACTCGGAACCTTTCCGATGTCCAAATGTAGGCTTCCAATATATCAATCTTTATGTCTCGACCATTTCGAGACTCCTCGTCATGTCCGTGATCACATCCGGACTCAACAAACTTCTGCATCAACACTTATAAACTCATAATGAATCACATCGAAACGTTAAGCGTCATGGACCCTACGGGTTCGAGAACTATGTAGACATGACCTAGAACCATTCTCGGTCAATAACCAACAGCGGAACCTGGATGCCCATATTGGTTCCTACATATTCTACGAAGATCTTTATCGGTCAAACCGCATAACAACATACGTTGTTCCCTTTGTCATCGGTATGTTACTTACCCGAGATTCGATCGTCGGTATCCAATACCTAGTTCAATCTCGTTACCGTAAGTCTCTTTACTCGTTCCGTAATACATCATCTCACAACTAACTCATTAGTTGTAATGCTTGCAAGGCTTAAGTGATGTGCATTACCGAGAAGGCACAGAGATACCTCTCCAGACAATCGGAGTGACAAAACCTAATCTCGAAATACGCCAACCCAACAAGTACCTTTGGAGACACCTGTAATACTCCTTTATAATCACCCAGATTCGTTGTGACGTTTGGTAGTACCCAAAGTGTTCCTCCGTAAACGGAGTTGCATAATCTCATAGTTACAGGAACATGTATGGGTCATGAAGAAAGCATTAACATACTAAACGATCAAGTGTTAAGCTAACGGAATGGGTCATGTCAATCAGATCATTCTACTAATGATGTGACCTTGTTAATCAAATAACAACTCCTTGTTCATGGTTAGGAAACATAACCATCTTTGATTAACAAGCTAGTTTAGTAGAGGCATACTAGTGACATATTGTTTGTCTATATATTCACACATGTATTATGTTTCCGGTTAATACAATTCTAGCATGAATAATAAACATTTATCATGATATAAGGAAATAAATAATAACTTTATTATTGCCTCTAGGGCATATTTCCTTCAGTCTCCCACTTGCACTAGAGTCAATAATCTAGATTACAAAGTAATGATCCTAACACCCATGGAGTCTTGGTGCTGATCATGTTTTGCTCGTGGAAGAGGCTTAGTCAACGGGTCCGCAACATTCAGATCCGTGTGTATTTTGCAAATCTCTATGTCTCCCACTTGGACTTGGTCCCGAATGGAATTGAAGCGTCTCTTGATGTGCTTGGTCCTCTTGTGAAATCTGGATTCCTTTGCCAAGGCAATTGCACCAAAGATTGTCACAGAAGATCTTCATCGGTCCCGATGCACTAGGTATGACACCTAGATCGGAAATGAACTCTTTCATCCAGACTCCTTCATTTGCTGCTTCGAAGCAGCTATGTACTCCGCTTCACATGTAGATCCCGCCACGACGCTTTGTTTAGAACTGCACCAACCGACAGCTCCACCGTTTAATAAAAACACGTATCCGGTTTGCGATTTAGAATCGTCCGGATCGCTGTCAAAGCTTGCATCGACGTAACCATTTACGACTAGCTCTTTGTCACCTCCATATCTAGAAACATATCCTTAGTCCTTTTCGTGTATTTCAGATGTTCTTGACCGCTGTCCAAAGGATCCATTCCTGGATTACTTTGGTACCTTCCTGCCAAGCTTATAGCTAAGCATACGTCAGTCTGCAGTACACGACATTGCATACATGATAGAGCCTATGGCTGAAGCATAGGGAACATCTTTCATTTTCTCTCTATCTTTTGTGTGGTCGGGCATTGAGTCTTACTCAATCTTATACCTTGCAACACAGGCAAAAACCTTTCTTTGCTCGATCCATTTTGAACTTTTTCAAAATTTTATCAAGGTATGTGCTTTGTGAAAGTCCAATTAAGCGTCTTGATCTATCTCTATAGATCTTGATGCCCAATATGTAAGCAACTTCACCGAGGTCTTTCATTGAAAAACTTTTATTCAAGTATCCTTTTATGCCATCCAGAAATTCTATATCATTTCCAATTAATAATATGTCGTCCACATATAATATCAGAAATGCTACAGAGCTCCCACTCACTTTCTTGTAAATACAAGCTTCTACAAAAGTCTCAGATAAACCCATACGCTTTGATCACACTATCAAAGCGTTTATTCTAACTCCGAGAGGCTTGCACTGCACCATAAATTGATCGTTGGAGCTTGCACACTTTGTTAGCACCTTTTGGATCGACAAAACCTTCTGGTTGCATCATATACAACTCCTCTTCTAGAAATCCATTCAAGAATGCAGTTTTTACATCCATTTGCCAAATTTCATAATCATAAAATGCGGCAATTGCTAACATGATTCGGACAGACTTAAGCATCGCTACGGGTGAGAAAGTCTCATCGTAGTCAATCCCTTGAACTTGTCGAAAACCTTTCACAACAAGTCGAGCTTTGTAGACAGTTACATTACCATCGGCGTCATCTTCTTCTTAAAGATCCATTTATTTTCAATGGCTTGCCGATCATCGGCAAGTCAACCAAAGTCCAAACTTTGTTCTCATACATGGATCCCATCTCAGATTTCATGGCTTCCAGCCATTTCGCGAATCTGGGCTCACCATCGCTTCTTCATAGTTTGTAGGTTCGCCATGGTCAAGTAACATGACTTCGTAATAGGATTACCGTACCACTCAAAGTGCGTATTTTATTCTGGTCGACTCCTCTGAGGTTCGGTAGTAACTTGATCCAAGCTTCATGATCATCATCATTAGTTTCTTCACTAATTGGTGTAGTTGTCACAGAACCATTTCTTGTGATGAACTACTTTCCAATAAGGGAGCAGATACAGTTATCTCATCAAGTTCTACTTTCCTCCCACTCACTTCTTTTGAGAGAAACTCTTTCTCTAGAAAGGATCCGAATTTAGCAACGAAAATCTTGCCTTCAGATATGTGATAGAAGGTGTACCCAACAGTTTCCTTTGGGTATCCTATGAAGACACATTTTTCCGATTTGGGTTCGAGCTTATCTGGTTGAAGTTTCTTCACATAAGCATCGCAGCCCCAAACTTTAAGAAACGACAACTTTGGTTTCTTGCCAAACCACAGTTCATAAGGCGTCGTCTCAACGGATTTTGACGGTGTCCTATTTAACGTGAATGCGGCTGTCTCTAAAGCATAACCCCAAAACGATAGCGGTAAATCAGAAATAGACATCATAGATCGCACCATATCTAGTAAAGCACGATTCTGACGTTCGGACACACCATTTCTCTGTGGTGTTCCGGGTGGCGTGAGTTGCAAACTATTCCACATTGTTTCAAATGTAAACCAAACTCGTAACTCAAATATTCACCTCCACGATGAGATCGTAGAAACTTTATTTTCTTGTTACGATGATTTTCTACTTCACTCTGAAATTCTTTGAACTTTTCAAATGTTTCAGATTTGTGTTTCATTAAGTAGATATACCCATATCTGCTCAAATCATCTGTGAAGGTGAGGAAATAACGATACACTTGGCGTGCCTCAATATTCATTGGACCACAAACATCGGTATGTATGATTTCCAACTAATCAGTTGCTCGCTCCATAGTTCCGAGAACGGCGTTTTAGTCATCTTGCCCATGAGGCACGGTTCGCAAGTACCAAGTGATTCATAATCAAGTGATTCCGAAGCCCATCAAGATGGAGTTTCTTCATGCGTTTTACACCGATATGACCTAAACGGCGGTGCCACAAATAAGTTGCACTATCATTATCAACTCTACATCTTTTGGCTTCAACATTATGAATATGTGTATCACTACCGCCGAGATTCAACAAAAATAGACCATTCTTCAAGGGTGCATGACCATAAAAGATATTATTCATATAAATAGAACAACCATTATTCTCGATTTAAATGAATAACCGTCTCGCATTAAACAAGATCCAGATATAATGTTCATGCTCAACGCGGCACCAAATAACAATTATTTAGGTCTAAAACTAATCCCGAAGGTAGATGCAGAGGTAGCGTGCCGACCGCGATCACATTGACTTTGGAACCATTTCCCACGCCAAATCGTCACCTCGTCCTTTGCCGGTGCTCGTCTATTCCGTAGTCCACTGTTTGAGTTGCAAATATTAGCAATGTAACCCAGTATCAAATACCCAGGTGCTACTATGAGCTCTAGTAAGGTACACATCAATAACATGTATATCACATATACCTTTGTTCACCTTGCCATCCTTTTTATCCGCCAAATACTTGGGGCAGTTCCGCTTCCAAAGGTCCGGTGCGCTTGCAGTAAAACACTCAGTTTAGGGCTTAGGTCCAGACTTGGGTTTCTTCTCTTGATCAGCAACTTTCTTGCTGTTCTTTTTGAAGTTTCCTTCTTCTTCCCTTTGCCCTTTTCTTGAAACTAGTGGTCTTGTTGACCATCAACACTTGATGCTCTTTCTTGATTTCTACCTCCATGACTTTTAGCATTGCGAAGAGCTCAGGAATTGTCTTAGTCATCCCTTGCATATTATAGTTCATCACGAAGCTCTTGTAGCTTGGTGGCGATGATTGGAGAATTACATCAATGACACTATCATCCGGAAGATTAACTCCCAGCTGAATTAAGTGATTGTTATACCTGCACATTTTGAGTATGTGTTCACCGACGTAACTATTCTCTTCCATCTTGCAGCTATAGAACTTATTGGAGACTTCATATCTCTCAATCCGGGCATTTGCTTGAAATATTAACTTCAACTCCTGGAACATCTCATATGCTCCATGACGTTCAAAACGTCGTTGAAGACCCGGTTCTAAGCCGTAAAGCATGGCACACTGAACTATAGAGTAGTCATCAGCTCTGCTTTGCAGACGTTCATAACTTCACGGCTCAAGATCTGCAGCAGAACTGTCACCCAGTGCTTCCAGGACGTAATTTTTCGTGCAGCAATGAGGATAATCCTCGAGTTACGGACCCGATCCGTGTAATTGCTACCATCATCTTTCAACTTTGCTTTCTCAAGGAACGCATTAAAATTCAACGGAACAACAAAGACGAGCCATCTATCTACATCAAACATAGACAAGCAAAATACTATCAGGTACTAAGTTCATGATAAATTTAAGTTTGATTAATCATATTAAAAACTCCCACTTAGACAGACATCTCTCTCGTCATCTAAGTGATCACGTGATCCATATCAACTAAACCGTGTCCGATCATCACGTGAGACGGAGTAGTTTCAACGGTGAACATCACTATGTTGATCATATCTACTATATGATTCACGTTCGACCTTTCGGTCTCCGTGTTCCGAGGCCATATCTGTTATATGCTAGGCTCGTCAAGTTTAACTCGAGTATTCCGCGTGTGCAACTGTTTTGCACCCGTTGTAGATGGACGTAGAACTTATCACACCCGATCATCACGTGGTGTCTGGGTACTATGAACTTTGGCAACGGTGCATACTCAGGGAGAACACTTCTTGATAATTTTTAGTGAGAGATCATCTTATAATGCTACCGTCAATCAAAGCAAGATAAGATGCATAAAGGATAAACATCACATGCAATCAATATAAGTGATATGATATGGTCATCATCATCTTGTGCTTGTGATCTCCATCGCCAAGCACCGTCATGATCACCATCGCCACCGGCGCGACACCTTGATCTCCATCGTAGCATCGTTGTCGTCTCGCCAATCTTATGCTTCCACGACTATCACTACCGCTTAGTAATAAAGTAAAGCATTACATCGCGATTGCATTGCATACAATAAAGCGACAACCATATGGCTCCTGCCGATTGCCGATAACTCGGTTACAAAACATGATCATCTCATACAATAAAATATAGCATCACGTCTTGACCATATCACATCACAACATGCCCTGCAAAAACAAGTTAGACGTCCTCTACTTTGTTGTTGCAAGTTTTACGTGGCTGCTACGGGCTGAGCAAGAACCGTTCTTACCTACGCATCAAAACCACAACGATAGTTTGTCAAATAGACTCCGTTTTAACCTTCTCAAGGACCGGGCTTATCAATACTCGGTTCAACTAAAGTTGGAGAGACAGGTCTTCCGCAAGCCATCTATGTGCAAAGCACGTCGAGGGAACCGGTCTCGCGTAAGCGTCTGGCGTAAGGTTGGTCCGGATCGTCTCGCCCAACAATACCGCTGAACCAAAGTATGACATGCCGGTAGGCAGTATGACTTGTATCGTCCACAACTCACTTGTGTTCTACTCGTGCATATGACATCAACGCATAAAACCTGGCTCGATACCACTTGTTGGGGAACGTAGTAATTTCAAAATTTTCCTCACGATCACGCAAGACCATGGTGATGGCATAGCAACGAGAGGAGAGTGTCCGTCCACGCACTCGTGAGAACGTAAGCGAAGCGTTATAACAACGTGGTTGATGTAGTAAATGCGTCTTCACGATCCGACCGATCCAAGTACCGAACGTGACGGCACCTCCGAGTTCTGCACACGTTCAGCTCGATGACGATCCCGGACTCCGATCCAAAGCAAAGTGTCGGGATGAGTTCCGTCGACGACGGCGTGGTGGCGATGTTGATGCTCCACCGACGCAGGGCTTCGCCTAAGCTCCATGACGATATGACTTCTCCGGCGCAGGGCTTCGCCTAAGCTTCTACGACGATATGACCGAAGTGGAATATGGTGGAAGGGGCACCGCTGCGGCTAAGGAAAGATCCGTAGATCAACTTGTGTCTATTAGTGCCCCTGCCCCCGTGATATAAAGGAGCCAGGGGGAGGTGGCCGCCCAAGGGGATAAGACTAAGGAGTCCTACTCCCTCCGGGAGTAGGACTCCCCTCAATCCTAGTTGGATTAGGATTCCTGAGGGGAAAGAGAGGGGGGCCGGCCCACCTTTCCTAGTCCTAATAGGACTAGGGGAAGGGGGGGCGCGCGGCCACCTAGGGCTGCCCCTTCTCCTTTCCTCCAAGGCCCACTATGGGCCCATGTAGTTCCCGGGGGGTTCCGGTAACCTCCCGGTACTCCGGGAAATTCCCGATTTCACTCGGAACCTTTCCGATGTCCAAATGTAGGCTTCCAATATATCAATCTATATGTCTCGACCATTTCGAGACTCCTCGTCATGTCCGTGATCACATCCGGGACTCGAACAAACTTCGATTGCATCAACACTTATAAACTCATAATGAACTGTCATCGAAGCGTTAGCGTGCGGACCCTACGGTTCGAGAACTATGTAGACATGACCTAGAACCATTCTCGGTCAATAACCAACAGCGGAACCTGGATGCCCATATTGGTTCCTACATATTCTACGAAGATCTTTATCGGTCAAACCGCATAACAACATACGTTGTTCCCTTTGTCATCGGTATGTTACTTACCCGAGATTCGATCGTCGGTATCCAATACCTAGTTCAATCTCGCTACCGGTAAGTCTCTTTACTCGCTCCGTAATACATCATCTCACAACTAACTCATTAGTTGTAATGCTTGCAAGGCTTAAGTGATGTGCATTACCGAGAAGGCACGGAGATACCTCTCCGACAATCGGAGTGACAAAACCTAATCTCGAATACGCCAACCCAACAAGTACCTTTGGAGACACCTGTAATACTCCTTTATAATCACCCGATTACGTTGTGACGCTTGGTAGTACCCAAAGTGTTCCTCCGTAAACGGAGTTGCATAATCTCATAGTTACAGGAACATGTATGGGTCATGAAGAAAGCATTAACATACTAAACGATCAAGTGTTAAGCTAACGGAATGGGTCATGTCAATCAGATCATTCTACTAATGATGTGACCTTGTTAATCAAATAACAACTCCTTGTTCATGGTTAGGAAACATAACCATCTTTGATTAACAAGCTAGTTAAGTAGAGGCATACTAGTGACATATTGTTTGTCTATATATTCACACATGTATTATGTTTCCGGTTAATACAATTCTAGCATGAATAATAAACATTTATCATGATATAAGGAAATAAATAATAACTTTATTATTGCCTCTAGGGCATATTTCCTTCAAGATGTCCCCCTGCCGGACCCTGTTCGGATCGGCCTCCCGGAGTTCAGTAATGCTCCTTTGAAGAAACGCCTAAGCTGGCGTCCATGGAGCCCTCAGAGGGAAAATGACAGGGACGTCCTTTACCTGATGAGCTGAATAAGGTTGTTGGCTCATTCCGGACTGACCATTATCGTGGTCATGGCCACATGCATTATGCGGGGGGTGCAGCCGCTCCAGTATAGTGGCCACCCCATGTAGGATTTCAACGGGGAGGATGATGCCACCCGCCATGGCCGTAAGGGGCCGGGATCGGTCGCCGATCTGATGAAGACCTTGTCCGCATTGTACAAGGGAGAAGAGGAGGAATTTCTTCGCGTCAATCCACATGACGGATTTTCTATGAACAATCCTCCAAGCTGGGTAAGCGGACATTTCTTTTTGCCCATCCGATCCATATTCCCATAGTCAAGTATCTCATTTTGTGATTTCGACGCAGGAACTGCGCCAGGCCGTAAAGGATATAAACAGCCTGCCTCCACAACCCGAAGATCTGGAACGGTTCCTCGATCCGGCCTCCCAAGAGGATCCGGACATATCGGTGGAGCTGATCGATGGGGTATTTCACCAACTGAGCATTGATAATGCCTTGGTTGCCATTACGGACGATTACCCCGGAATACTTCCAGCCTCACAGGTAACTGAGACCGAAGCCCCAATACTTTGAGAATGATTCATCCGTGATTATTTTGATCATCGTATACCAACGGTATTTTGCAGGGTGAGCCCTTGAGGCGGAAGGCCGAGCCTGCGGCGGCTAGCCAACAAGGGGCAGCTCGGCCCAGCGGGCTAAAAAGAAGTGCGGTCCGGATTGAAACGCTGGCGCAACGGTACGGCGTGTCACCTTATTCCCAGGTTTTATTCCGGAAGGCATACTAACGCTCGTGCCCTCTTTAGGAAAAAGAGCGCTCGCCGGACTATATCCGGAGAGGTTGTCAATCGAGCCTCCGCTAGCCAGGCTCCAAAGCCAGGCCCAGAAGCGGAGGCGAACACGAGGCGTGCATCGGATGCTCCTCCGACAGAGGCTGCCGACAGATTGTCCGCCACCAACTCCGAGGTGGAGAGTGCCATGAATCACAGGCGCCACGGACAATTCTTCGTGACACATGTTTCTCCCAAGAGGCATTGAACGCCTTCAATTGGAGATGCGCACCTCCGTGCCGCTCAAGATGGTCTAGCCAGGCCACGGAGCAAGATGTAAAAGACATGCGAGTGAGGAAATTTAACTGTTATATATGCCAAGAGCCCCGAGACTTGAAATAGTTAGAATAACTGATTTCGTGATCATTTATCGTGCATGATCTTACGTAGAAGAATACCCAACTGTCCCAGAGCTTGAAGAGTGCAAAGCCCAACTTGAGGCCGCATAAGCCGCGATAGGGAAGCCAAAGAGATCCCCTCCGTAATATACGCTTTTAAAAGATAAGTATGTTGTGAAGTGCGGCGTGTATAAATCGACAATAACATTGCAGATGGCGCGAGGTAGATCCGGACAAGCAACAGCTCTTGCGCCGGTTAAAGGCCGGCGAGAACGTGCTTACGAGGGTGAGGCAGGAGAAAAATAATCTCCAAGATGCCAACACCCAGCTGGGTGAGGAACTAAAAGGTGTCCGTGCCCAGCTGTCTGAATCCGTTAAGGAGAATCGACGGCTTCGACGCAACATTTTTAGTAAGTGTTTAAACGAACTTTGAAAAAAGAGTTCGGCGAGGAAGTCGACTAACAGAGTTATGTCTGTAGGTATGCTCACAGGCCGTCCTGCAGAGGAAATGCCCGGTTCTACGGGTGACCTTCTTCCCGAGCTCTTACAACTGCACGAACGAGTTCGGCAGGTGATGAAAGGCGTCGCCCAGGCCTTGTGGCCATCTGCCTCCCTGCCCGAAGGCCTTGGGGAGCTTGCAGAGAGGCTCCAGGAGCGCCAAGGCGCTCCGATTATGGAAGATATCGGCCTGCCGTCAAAGGCGCCAGGAGGCCTGGGCCATGGTGAAGACGCGGTACATGAAGGCTGACCCAAACCACATGGCCGAGGTCGGACTGTGTGGCCCGATGGGAAGGAGATCCTCGTGAGCTTAGTGTACGGCCGTGTAGAATTAGCCGCAAAGTATTCCCAGCAGGACTATAAACTAGACAGCCTGTTAGATGGCATTGAAGAGGAATACAATCAACAAATTGACTATGTAATTTAAGGTGACATGTAAAATGCCTTCTAGCCGGATTGTAGATCGCTTGTCATAGCGGACCTTTTCGCTTCAACCTCGGGACCCAGAGTCCGGAGTGTGTCCGAATACCCTCAGCGGTTATATAAAAAACGGGCATGCATGGAGACCAGCGTAGGGGTAATTAGTGCTTTATCGCATAAGTGCCCGACTAGTTATGTTATATTACATGGTTAGTAAGAAACATCTTCCAGGAGAATAGTTCCGCTAAGGGTTCCTTTCTCGAGGCATGCCCTAGAGTGCATGTCCTGACTGTGAAAAAGCGAGAAAAACATCTGGGGCAGATAAATAAATAGGTAAGGAATCTTCTTTTAGTTCACCGACCGAATATTCTCTTAAGAATGCTAGCTGCTTCACCCACCGAGGTACACATCCGCTGACCCGACAAGAATAATCGCAGAGGTGCTCCTTTACCACCTAGCCGAACAATCGGGAATGTAGGGGTAAGCACAGGAGCCAGGCAACCCAGCTTGGCCAAAACTTAAGTCATATCGATGCATATAATGGTGAATAAAAGGTACATGCGGAAGTGTGACACATGTATTGGGCATGAAGCCCTTATAAATAAGCTTTTGTGAAAGAAGCCCCCAGGTACAATGAGCGCGGATAGCGCGTCAAGTATGTGCGAACAATGCACTAACGAGCCTTCAAAGGCTGGAAAGAAAAAAGGAGGGAGAAGGAGAAAAATAGAAGACAGCTAAAGTGTAAAATATGGACAGAGGAAGGAGATGAACTCAGAATCCGGCGCTAGGCGTAGAATCTTCGGAGACGGGCTGCGTTCCATGGGTTCGGCTCGAGTCGGTTATCCGATGCATCTCGCAGACGGTGACGCCCACCGGGTCAGGACTTGGTCGATGGTAAAGGGACCTTCCCATTTGGGCTTGAGTTTGTCCTTTTTCTTGTCCGGCAGGCGTAGAACTAGCTCGCCAACATTGTAAGTTTTGGCCCGTACTTCTCTGCTTTGATATCTTCGATCCTGCTGTTGATAGAATGCGGAACAGGCTTGTGCTACGTCACGCTCCTCCTCCAAGGCGTCCAAACTGTCCTGCCGATCAAGCTCGGCTTCTCTTTCTTCGTACATGCGCACGTGGGGTGAGTCATGAATTATGTCGCAGGGCAGAACTGCCTCTGCACCGTATACCATAAAGAATGGTGTGAATCCGGTCGTGCGATTCGGAGTGGTCCGCTGCCCCCAGAGTACGGAGTCGAGCTCCTCTACCCAGTGCGTGTTAGATTCCTTGAGGGGCCGCAATAATCTGGGTTTGATGCCGCTCATAATTAGACCATTTGCTCGCTCGACTTGACTGTTAGTTTGAGGGTGATAGACTGAAGCGTAGTCGAGCTTGATGCCCATGTTTTTGAACCAGAGTTTGACCTCGTCGGTCGTAAAGTTCGTGCCGTTATCAGTGATGATGCTGTGGGGGACACAGTAATGGTGTACGACCCCTGATATGAAGTCTATCACGGTCCAGATTCGCCGCCTTAATGTGCTTGGCCTCTATCCATTTGGTGAATTTATCCACCATGACCAGTAGGTATTTTTTCTTGTGGGTTCCCCCTTTAAGGGGTCCAACCATGTCAAGCCCCCAAACCGCAAAGGGCCAGGTGATGGGTATAGTTTTGAGGGTGGTGGGTGGCATGTGGCTTTCATTAGCAAAGAGCTGGCATCCGACGCATCGTTGGACTAAGTCCTGAGCATCTGCCCAGGCCGTCGGCCAATAAAATCGTTTATGGAAGGCCTTGCCTACAAGGGCCCGAGCTGCGGCGTGGTGCCCGTCGAGTCCGGCATGAATTTCAGCCAGAAGATTCCGCCCTTCCTCTTCGGAGATACACCTTTGAAGGACTCCGGTTGTGATTTTTTATAAATCTCTCCCTCATGGACCTTATAGGCTTTAGATCGCCGCACTATGCAGCGGGCCTTGTTTTGGTCCTCGGGAAGTTCCCTCCTGGTTAGGTAGGCTAGGAATGGTTCTGTCCACGAGGCAATGACTGCCATTATTACGTGGGCTGAGGGTGTTATTTCGTTGGCAGAACCACCAACTGTGTCAGAATGTTCGTGTGGGGCAGTGCGGTTGGGTCCGGGTTGTTATTTTCGGACTCTCCCTCCCATAATACGAATGTCTTGAACAGCCTCTCTAGGAAGATGTTGGGGGGGACGGCATCGCGCTTTGCGCTGATGCATGCCAACACGTCTGCTGCATGGTTGTTATCCCGGGCTATATGGTGAAATTCGAGCCCCTCAAACCGAGCTGACATTTTTAGGACGGCATTGCGATAAGCTGCCATTTTCGGATACTTGGCATCAAAGTCTCCATTTATTTGGGATATCGCGAGGTTCGAATCCCCGCGCACCTCTAGGCGTTGAATGCCCATGGAGACTGCCATCCGGAGACCATGTAGAAGGGCCTCGAATTCGGCTACGTTGTTGGAGTCCGTATACATTATCTCGAGTACGTATTGAACTGTATCTCCGGCTGGGTACGTCAGAACGACACCAGCTCCTAGGCCAGCCAACATTTTGGAGCCGTCGAAGTGCATTATCCAGTTGGAATATGCGCCGTACTCTTTAGGGAGTTCGGCTTCGGTCCATTCGGCGACGAAGTCGGCCAAAACTTGCGACTTAATAGCTCGTTGTGGCTTATAGGTTATGTCAAACGGAGGAGCTCAATGGCCCATTTGGCAATCCGCCCGTCGCGTCGCGGTTGTTTATAATGTCGTTAAGAGGTACTTCGGAGGCTACTGTTATCGAACACTCTTGAAAGTAGTGTCGCAGCTTCCGGGATGCCATAAGCACCGCGTATGCTATCTTTTGATAATGTGGGTACCGTGACTTGCATGGAGTTAGGACAGTGGACACGTAGTAAACTGGTTTTTGAAGGGGGAACTTGTGTCCGTCCGTTTCTCGTTCGACAACGAGCACCGCGCTTACAACTTGATGAGTTGCCATGATATATAATAGCATTGATTCGCCCATGTTGGGCTAGTCCAGGACCGGGTTTGTTGCCAATATGGCTTTTATTTCTTCGAGTCCGGCCGTGGCGGCGTCCGTCCACTCGAAGTGTTCGATGCGTCGGAGGAGGCGATAAAGGGGTAATGCCTTTTCTCCCAAACGGGAGATAAAGCTGCTTAGAGCCGCCACACATCCAGTAAATTTTTGTATTTGTTTGAGGTCTTTTGGGATATCCAATTGTGATAGAGCTCGGATCTTGGCTGGGTTTGCTTCCCTCTACCAGATACAATGAAGCCCAAGAGCTTTCCAGCTGGTACGCCGAAAACACATTTTTCCTGGTTGAGCTTGATGTCATATGTTCGGAGATTATCGAATGTGAGCCTCAAGTCCTCTACTAGAGTTTCGACATGCTTTCTTTTGACGACCACATCGTCTATGTATGCCTCCACTGTTTTGCCGATCTGGTTTGCCAGACATGTCTGAATCATGCGCTGATATGTTGCGCCGGCGTTTTTGAGCCCGAAGGGCATTGTGTTGAAGCAGAATGGGCCGTATGGAGTGATGAATGCCGTTGCGGCTTGGTCAGGCTCTGCCATCTTAATTTGGTGGTAGCCGGAGTATGCGTCGAGGAAGCACAATGAATCATGTCCTGCGGTAGCATCGATAATTTGATCGATGCGGGGGAGGGGGAAGGGATCCTTTGGGCAAGCCTTGTTGAGGTCCTTGAAATCGACGCATAGGCGCCAGGATTTGTCCTTCTTTGGTACCATCACCAGGTTTGCTAGCCAGTCCGGATGTTTTATATCTCTGATGAATCCGGCCTCCAATAGTTTGGATATCTCCTCTCCCATGGCCTGTCTCTTGGGTTCGGAAAAACGCCGAAGATCCTGTTTGACTGGCTTGAATCCTTTTAGGATGTTTAGGCTGCTTTCGCCACCGGGCGTGGGATTCCTGGCATGTCTGAAGGGTGCCAGGCAAAAATGTCCCAATTTTCGCGTAGGAATTCTTTTAGTGCGGCGTCTACATCAGGATTTAATTGTCCCCCGATGGAGGCCGTTTTTGTAGGGTCCATTGGATGGACTTGGAATTTGACTATTTCGTCCGCCGGTTTAAAGGAGGTGGACTTGGATCTCTTATCGAGTATCACATCGTCCCTATTCACCGTGGAGCGCAGCGCTGGGAGTTCCTCGGCCTCTAGGGCTTCGGATAGTGCCTCAAGGGCCAGTGCGGCTGTCTTATTTTCGATGCGGAGTGCTATGTCCGGGTCACTAGCAAGAGTGACGATTCCGTTGGGCCCGGGCATTTTGAGCTTCATGTACCCATAATGGGGTATAGCTTGAAAAATTGTGAATGCCTCTCGCCCTAATAGAGCGTGGTATCCGTTGCTGAACGGGGCCACTTGGAACGTGACCTCCTCGGACATGTAATTATCCGGCGTGCCGAAAACCACATCCAATGTGATTTTTCCTGTACAGCATGCTTCCCGACTGGGGATTATTCCTCTAAAGGTTGTGCTGCTTCGCTCAATGCGGCTCCAGTCTATTTCCATTTTTCGGAGGGTTTCCTCGTAAATGAGGTTCAATCCACTGCCACCGTCCATGAGTACCTTGGTAAGGTGAAAGCCATCCACTATCGATCGAGGACCAATGCGGCTGGTGCTCGGGCTGTTCGAATTTAGGTTAAATCACCGGCATTAAAGGTAATAGCCGTGTCACTCCATGGGTTTATTGTTGCTAGTTGGTAGACTTCGGCAAGGCTATGGAGTGTTCGTTTCCGCATATTATTTGATGCGAAAGTCTCAAAGACTGTTAATACCGTACTGGCATCCCTGGGCTGGTTCTCTAGAGCTAGAAGCTCTTCGCCACTTTTGGCCACCTGCCGTAGTATCCAACATGCTCTAAGGCTATGAGTTGGAGTGGCGCCCTCTGTACTATGAATTTTACAGGGTCCATTGAGCCATCCCACCAGTACCGTTCCATGCCCTATAGAGGGTTTTTTCTTTCTGGTATTTAACCCAGGTGCCTGGCGATGATGCACCCTTTTATTTGGGACTGGGGTTTTATTCAAGGCCGGATTGTCCCAAAATCTTGCTTCGGTTTTCCAGCGCTTTTCCATCGCACAAGATTTTCAGATTATGGACGCCAAGTCGGCAAAGCGTGTAATGTCACTGCGACTTATAGCGTTGAGGATCCCGTTGTCCGTGCAATTATTGCAGAAGAATGAGATTGCGTCCTCCTCGTGGCAGTCCTTTATCCTGTCAATAACCAGGAGGAATCTGGCCCAGTAATGGTGTACTGTTTCTGCGGGCTCTTCCCGAATTTGAGATAGGTCGCTTATGTTTGGGTGGGCGGGTGGAATTAAATCCGGAACCTCGCCCGATCTGAGACTTAAGGGCCAAGGAGCTTCCGAACTTGGAAGCTTCGATTCTTGGATGTTGTCCAATGAATCTAGCCCATTGCCTGACTTTAGGTTCGTGGCTTGATCGACGCCCTCTCCTCCGGGAATCCGGCATGGAGGGATCGTGAATCCGGATGTAGCTAGTCCTTAAGATAGAAGAAGGGTCGCCGTATTGTTCCTCTACCACAACAACGTGGTGGGTAACCCGGGAGAGTTAATCTCTCTCGCATCGGGTTTAGGCCCAATCGATCATAGTCTATAGCGACTCCTGTGGCGGCGATGTGATTCAAGAGCTCGTTTAAGGAAGAGAGCTCCATCGGATCTAACTTTCGGCGGTTCCGAGTTAACGTGAAGATTGCTTTCGATGACCCGAGAAGTCATCGTTGGCTGGCGCCGAATAGGCGGTCATAAGAAAACCGCCTAGCCGGAGAGTTTGGCCGACAGCCAAAGCTTCTTTAGCAACAGTGCTGTCTTTAAAGACGGGATGAGGCATCCTTCCTGACGGCAACGACACAGAGGAACTCTCAATGAAAGAACCAATGTCGGTGTCAAAACCGCGGATCTCGGGTAGGGGGTCCCGAACTGTGCGTCTAGGCGGATGGTAACAGGAGACAAGGGACACGATGTTTTTTCCCAGGTTCGGGCCCTCTCGATGGAGGTAAAACCCTACTCATGCTTGATTAATATTGATGATACGGGTACTACAAGAGTAGATCTACCACGAGATCAGAGAGGCTGAACCCTAGAAGCTAGCCTATGGTATGATTGTTGTTCGTCCTACGGACTAAAACCCTCCGGTTTATATAGTCTCCAAAGAGGGTTAGGGTTACACAGAGTCGGTTACAATGGTAGGAGATCTACATATCCGTATCGCCAAGCTTGCCTTCCACGCCAAGGAAAGTCCTATCCGGACACGGGACGAAGTCTTCAATCTTGTATCTTCATAGTCCAGGAGTCCGGCTAAAGGTCATAGTCCGGCTATCCGGACACCCCCTAATCCGGGACTCCCTCAAACCTAATCCAATAAATATAGGTAAAGATGAATAATAACTTCCCATGATAGTGTTCCAAGTCATCATGATCTCCACACAGTCAAATGAAGAACTGACATCTCCACACAATAACTCCCCGTCAAACTGCCAACCATAGGAATAAACCCAAAACCATAAAACATCAACACTGGAGGCCCAATAAATATATCCTCCTATTATAATACAAGAGCACGTATATTAGTATTAAAATTCTCACTCTATATAGAGTATAAAAATGTACATCAATTTCCATTATGAAACCATACTTGCTCAAGCACAAACGAAATTGCGAGAAATTTATTTATCAAAATATATAATTATAATTGAAATAAGTTGTAATACTTCACTTTAGTACTATATTTTGGCAGCGCTATTTTTTCTTTCGAATCCATATGAACATTGCCATTGACTGTGTTTATACACGACTGGTATTCCTCTAAACTGAATAATGATGTGACTAAGCAAAAATAAATAAGCAATGATCCATTCCCGGGTTATATTGGGAGTTGTTCCTAGAGGAAAATGTGAAAAGAAAAATGGTTTCATCAGGCAGAGTAGTAAATATATACACAGCATGGTTCTGCAATAAAAGAACAAACAAACATAAAGAAAACCTTGAAATTGCTCCATATATCTTAGGTGTGGTCGGTGCCTCTGTGATTGCTAAAACTTGAGCCTCTTTATTTTGTAGCTACACAAGATGCAAAAGGAAAAAAATTGTTAGTTGAAGAGAGGGTAATTGCCACTTTTCTCTTTTCCTTTAATGGTGTTTACAACATCTCCTTGCCACCCAAACCCACATGCCAAACAAAAATGAAATTAGAGAGCAAGGGGAGGAGGAACTCACGTGGGGAGGTGCAGCCAGAAGGAATGAGCGGTGAGACAGTGCGAGGTGGGGAGTCCCCGGCACCAGTGCCATGGCTGGGCCAAGCCGCCTCCATGGCTCCCCCACGGTGCCCCGTCTGAAACCACGGCAAGAGGAGCTCGTTTGTCACCGCGCTCATCAGCTCGTCATCACCTGGACGCCCGGATCTCCTCTTCCTCCTCCAGATCCCACCTCTCTCGTCTTCCTCCAGATCCAGGGCTGGCGGCGCGGGGAGGAGAGAGACGGCTGATTTCGGCCAGTATAACCAAGACATTCCCTGCTCTATCAAATTGCATGTTAGTGCTAAGCCTTGATTTCAGGTCAAGACGGTGCAGATAAAACAACTTAATCGTTTCCTTTTCATATATCGTCAATCATTGCATGTTTCACTTTTGAGTTCATCCAAAAAGCACACCAAATGTAACAGTTGGATTGATTGTATTATCCCTGAAATGCCATTATCAGAAATTCAAATGGCGCTCAATCGTAAATAGAAGTGCACGGCTTGCTTATCACGCTTACTTGGGACTCATAGGCCTTATCTAATCCCTTTACAATGTACTAATAAAGTCTGTCTACTAACATTAAACTATGGAGAAGATGTGTGTTGGATGGTATTAGGAAAGAATTGATAGGATGGCCTGAACTATATTACAACAAGGATGAATAATTACCTTTTGGTGGCAATGGTTGATTGTACATCCAGAGAAATCTCCCAGACTTCAAAGAAGTTTGGTTCCTTTGCAAGATCTGGCAAAGATTATATAGCTTTTGAGTTCGCCTAGTAAGCAAGAAAGAACGAAATAACAATGCACCAGAAAGTTGCCTTAGCAAGAGTACAAAGAATATAGTGCATGCTACAGTAGGGGTTGTAAAATTTCTTAAAGTCTTTAGACTATCGACATCCTTCAATTATATAATCAAAGTTGTCACCGCTAAATCCAATGAATGGCCCATTTTGAAATCTGAATTCTACTTTGCAAATGTCATAGAACAGTTATCAGATTAGAAGAAATAAACCTGATATAAGCAATCTAAACATGTGTGAAGTACAAAGCATTGGTTCAGGTTATAACGATAATTAGAAAATGATGGCATACGAGTACGCCATGGCACACCATGGTGAACTCCAGAGACCAAAACAAACTCTGAATATGTTCTCACAGGTTCACTGATTTACTCCCTTTGTATGTAAACATAGAACAACTTAATACTACTCCCTCTGTTCAAAATAATTTGAACTAAAACCACAACAATTATTTTGGAACGAAGGGAGTAACATATTAGGAAGTATATATATTCGGTAAATAAAAATGATTTCATTTTATTTTTCTTGCAGAGTACTTACAAACACATGACTGAATTGAACCTACGGGCTGAAGGAAGAGCTCACCAGGAGGTTTACCTGAAAATCTGCACTCATCGTCTGCAAGGAGAAAACGGCACACGATGTATAGTCAGACAACCAGTCCCATAAGCATGCGCATGAACAAAACCAAAAATATATATGCAAGAAAATAAAATAAATACCAATAAACTATGTTCCGAGTCTTGCATCTTTGGGCAATATATGGGCGAGGATGTTGCTGGACTGCAAAGTGAAAGAATAATCAAGAAATATCAAGATGCACAAACCAATGAGAGTAGCAATATTCAGTTGCCAGAAAAGATCATCGGAATGGAAATTTAAGGGCACTACAGAAACACCCAGATCACCCTCCAAAAACACCCTAATGACCATTAAGCAATCAAAGTTGCAAAACACTATACAGACATATAGGAGAATCCTTTTGATTAGCCAAGCCTTCATTCATACTTCTTGTTTCAACATATTAAAAACGTACAACAACGAAAACATCGCAAGGTAGAAAAGGATTAGCGATCGCAAGTCCCTCAGATCGCCGGGTAGGTTAGCGGCTTTTATAGGAGAGATTTATTCCCTGGAGTCAGTGATGGAGGTAGTGGCAGCAGCAACAGCAACAGGTTAAGAGCATCTCCAGAAGATGCACAAAAAACACATGGAATTGCCAATGCACTAGAGTGGCCAAGTAAGCTTCAACAGGGAAGTGCATTTAGGTCTGCATTCTTCATCAGAAAAGCACTATGGTAATCATCAGGCAGCTAGATCAGAATACTCCAATGACAAAGCCAACATATCTAACTGCACACATGCATATGAATCGAGGAAAAAGAAACCATTCTGAAGAAGTTGTGCATTTGAGATAAACTCAAAGAGAGAACATGTTCACAT
Organism: Aegilops bicornis; assembly: GCA_021605145.1. Taxonomy (NCBI): domain Eukaryota; kingdom Viridiplantae; phylum Streptophyta; class Magnoliopsida; order Poales; family Poaceae; genus Aegilops; species Aegilops bicornis. The sequence goes on along the minus strand of CM038675.1, from coordinate 236,923,240 downwards.
ATACTCCCTACCACCACCTTCAGACATTGTGCACTGAAGATTGCAGGTTTCTAGTAAATAAGGCCCCATATCGAGTTTAAACAATGCACATTATTTAATATAGAAACACCTTGACAAAAATGAGCAAAACAAGTTTTTCTTGAAAGAAGACCACGGAGAAGACGAAGCAAGTGAGTGAGCCATAAGTAATTCTTACATCCTATAATAAGAAAACATCATGAGAAAAGAAGCCTACCTACCTGACCAAAGATGAACATTTTCCACATTACTGTGCTTCAGCAGGACAGTTGTTGGCCACTCATTCCGCTGTTATTATTTACCAATTGGATGAACTTATTTGCTATCTGAGTTATGTGCCTCCAAAACAGGTGTAATGACGGAAATAACACCACACATTTTTCTCACACACAGGCATGAAATATATGCAGCACGACAAAAACAGTACATGATGCCCGACCATATCGGAATATTAAACCGATCAGCAAACCAAACACCATGACAACACGTACCAAAAAGGATAATAGGCATTAGCTAGAAAGGAGAGGAGCAAACCTCAATGAGCAGAACAGATATGTAGGACCACAGGAGATCCTAGATTAGTTATTGTTTGTCCAATAATTACTTATTGATCTCATCATCAACCTATCCGAGCCATCACTCCCCGGACACCACTTGGTGTCCTTGCCCATCTATTCATCGGATTTGTACAAAAATTCACAACATTGACTTCAGATCTTACAAAAGGTTTCAAAAAGATGGTTCAAAACCTAAGCTATACTAACTAAATCTACACAAACTCATGGATTTCAATCTGAAGATATTATTTGATGCATCTCCCAAAAAATCCAGCATAATTATATAGAGGAACTACATATTCCCAGAAATTTACTCATTTCTTGGACAAACAACTCACATCACCTAGAAAGGAAATATACGCTACGTGCAAATCATATTACTGAAAGACGTAATATACTGTATCTATATCTTGGTTCAAACAACTAATAGAGAAAGAAAGTATTCCCAAAGCCTCCATATAAAAAAACAGAAACAAGAACCAAATAAAGGAAATCATGTATAAGTAATGTTGACTTTTCGACAACGCAATGAACTGATTTTTTTTACGAGTGCTTCTAGGAAGAAAATAACAATTGTAGAGCAAGGAGAGAGACAATGCTAGTTAAAGATAGAACTACATAACCAATCAGGCAAGATCTGCTTGATATGACCCACATTATCAATTTGAGCAAGATTTCTATTGGTAGAAAGCAGTAAACCTGGGATGGAGTGTCCAACTCATCAGCTATAACAAAGAAATGAAATGTGGCGATGCAGTGCTCCTAAGTCCTAACCAGCTCACATTCAAGCAAAAAATGAAAAACTCGACATCCTCTATTGTAGAATTAACAAAATTATGCTCTCTGGGGATAGATTGGTTCACCTTCAGGTAAAATGAATAGATTAAAAAACAAGCAGAAGCTAGTCCTCTTCTGGGATCTGCAATAATACTCGCTTAGGAAGAACTGCAAGATACAAGGCATACATACTCAGATGAGAGAGCAGATCTGCGGGCTGAGCATTTGTGGTAAGGTGAACTAAAGTGATGCATGAATGTACCTCGAGGAAGACGACCTCAGAATGAACCCGTTGCTACTCTTTGCCTCCCACAAACACCGCATCGACAGATTGATTGGATTATCAATTCCTAAAATCCATGATAATACAAAGGGATTTATCAGCACATGCATATTGATTCCAATGATGGAGCTTCTATATAAAACCAAAATTTAAATATACTGAACTCTTCTACATAAGATTATAATTAGCAAAAAATGATTGTAAATCCAATATTATATCCAACTACAAGTCTTCAACTTTGTGCTAGCAGTATCTACAATCTAACGTAGTTGATCCGTCAAAGAACGTATATACAGGAGCGGCTAATCTAACACAAAGTCTAAAAGGTAAACTAAACCTGCATCCAATTGATAGAAAAGAAAAGGCAACATGCGTATATTGACGAGAGCAAATCAGGTCAAGATTAAATTTAGCTAACTATATAAATTTGGCAATAGTAAATACGTCAAAATGACTTGGCAAAGCTGATTAATACAATAAAGTAAAATAAATCGACAAAAGGCATGAACCTTTGTGGTCTTCGAAAGAAGAGCGACATCATTCTCCCCTATAACTAATTATACTTGTACACTCACAAATATATACAAGCTTCAAAGGTATATTATCGTGGGTGTGTGCCAATTCATCCGAAGATATATATTACAGTAAATTGTTGCACAATGTTACTTCAGAAACATGGATAGAATATGGAATATTTACCTTAGCAAATACTTGCATAAATGGCAAAGTCTGTACCAATTGATGCTAGTTCTCTTACTACAAGAACAAACCAAATCAACTAAACAGGCAAGGTTGTGTACACAAAATGATAGGGGGGAGGGACATGCGAGTGATAGGAACCTAGAGGTACAAGGGCATGAATTTAGTCGACATTAGGGCTTGATTTTCCTCCTGTTGCTGCTGGTGGCCATAGAGCAATCGAAGGGGAGAAAGAACAGCAAGGAACCTGACAGAAGTGGCCGCTCGGCGTCGATAGCTGGGCCAAGCCTCCATCCTCGCCGGCTTCCTGGTGCGGTTGTTCCTCCTATCCTCCCATTGACGAAGACAACAACGCTCCTTGTCGCCCCATATCACTCTAGCCGCTGCCAATATGCTCGATTTCGCCCGGATCTCATTTTCCTCCTCCAACGCCATCTCCAAGTCCCTGTGGTGAGGACAAGAGATGAGGAGACGTCGTCCCTAGACGCACAGTTCGGGACCCCCTACCCGAGATCCGCCGGTTTTGACACCGACATTGGTGCTTTCATTGAGAGTTCCTCTGTGTCGTCACCGTCAGGAAGGATGCCTCACCTAAAACTACATCACCAGCGCATGATACGGCTGACCAGCCACCTCGTGGCCGCGGCAGAGAGGCCTCTCGGCCCTCAACTCAAGCCGCACCCCGACGCCGCTCAAAAAATACCAAGGCGCGGGGAAATGCGCCATAACTGCGAGATATATTGGAGGACAAGGCAAGGCAAACAAGATCGATCTACGGATCACGTGGGCTCCCCACGACACGTGATGATAAACGTCACGCCGGATATGGCAACTTCGGCCGGGCCGAACACAGTAGACAAAGCTCATTTGAGCTGCGTCGTGATATAGCCCAATACAGAGGCGCCGCACACCCACTATGCTTCACAGATGAAGTGATGGATCATCAAATCCCTGAGGGTTTCAAACCCGTAAAGATTGAATCATACGATGGCACAACAGATCCTGCGGTTTGGATCGAGGACTATCTCCTTCACATCCACATGGCCCGCGGTGATGATCTACATGCCATCAAATACCTCCCACTCAAGCTTAAAGGACCAGCCCGGCATTGGCTTAACAGCTTGCCAGCAGAGTCAATTGGTTGTTGGGAAGACCTGGAAGCCGCATTCCTCGACAATTTCCAGGGCACATATGTGCGACCACCAGACGCCGATGACCTAAGCCACATAATTCAGCAGCCAGAGGAATCGGCCAGACAATTCTGGACACGGTTCCTAACCAAGAAAAATCAAATCGCCGACTGTCCGGATGCAGAGGCCCTTGCAGCCTTCAAACACAACATCCGCAACGAGTGGCTTGCCCGGCACCTAGGACAGGAAAAGCCGAAATCCATGGCAGCCCTCACATCACTCATGACCCGCTTTTGCGCGGGAGAGGACAGCTGGCTAGCTCGTAGGAACAACATGACCAAGAGCCCTGGTAATTCGGATACCAAGGACAGCAATGGCAGGTCGCGTCGCAACAAGCACAAGCGCCGCATTAACGGCGATAATGCTGAGGATACGACAGTCAATGTCGGATTCAGAGGCTCTAAACCCGGTCAGCGAAAAAGCCATTTAAAAGAAATACTCCGGGCCCGTCCAATTTGGACCGAATACTCGATCACTCGTGCCAGATACACGGCACCCCCGAAAAACCAAGAGTCCTGGATTAGGGCGTGTCCGGATAGCCGGACTATGACCTTTGGCCGGACTCCTAGACTATGAAGATACAAGATTGAAGACTTCGTCCCGTGTCCGGATGGGACTTTCCTTGGCGTGGAAGGCAAGCTTGGCGATACGGATATGTAGATCTCCTACCATTGTAACCGACTCTGTGTAACCCTAACCCTCTTCGGTGCCTATATAAACCGGAGGGTTTTAGTCCGTAGGACGAACAACAATCATACCATAGGCTAGCTTCTAGGGTTCAGCCTTCCTGATCTCGTGGTAGATCTACTCTTGTACTACCCATATCATCAATATTAATCGAGCAGGAGTAGGGTTTTACCTCCATCGAGAGGGCCCGAACCTGGGTAAAAACATCGTGTCCCTTGTCTCCTGTTACTATCCGCCTAGACGCACAGTTCGGGATCCCCTACCCGAGATCCGCCGGTTTTGACACCGACATTGGTGCTTTCATTGAGAGTTCCTCTGTGTCATCACCGTCAGGAAGGATGCCTCACCTAAAACTACATCACCAGCGCATGATACGGCTGACCGGCCACCTCGTGGCCGCGGCAGAGAGGCCTCTCGGCCCTCAACTCAAGCCGCACCCCGGCGCCGCTCAAAAAATACCAAGGCGTGGGGAAATGCGCCAGACCTGCGAGATATATTGGAGGACAAGGCAAGGCAAACAAGATCGATCTACGGATCACGTGGGCGCCCCACGACACGTGACGATAACCGTCACGCCGGATATGGCAACTTCGGCCGGGCCGAACACAGTAGACAAAGCTCATTTGAGCTGCGTCGTGATATAGCCCAATACGTAGGCGCCGACACCCACTATGCTTCACAGATGAAGTGATGGATCATCAAATCCCGAGGGTTTCAAACCCGTAAAGATTGAATCATACGATGGCACAACAGATCCTGCGGTTTGGATCGAGGACTATCTCCTTCACATCCACATGGCCCGGTGATGATCTACATGCCATCAAATACCTCCCACTCAAGCTTAAAGGACCAGCCCGGCATTGGCTTAACAGCTTGCCGCCAGAGTCAATTGGTTGTTGGGAAGACACGGAAGCCGCATTCCTCGACAATTTCCAGGGCACATATGTGCGACCACCGACGCCCGATGACCTAAGCCACATAATTCAGCAGCAGAGGAATCGTCCGGACAATTACGGACTTGGTTCCTAACCAAGAAAAATCAAATCGTCGAATGTCCGGATGCAGAGGCCCTTGCAGCCTTCAAACACAACATCCGCGACGAGTGGCTTGCCCGGCACCTAGGACAGGAAAAGCCGAAATCCAAGGCAGCCCTCACAACACTCATGACCCGCTTTTGCACGGGAGAGGACAGCTGGCTAGCTCGTAGTAACAACATGACCAAGAGCCCTGGTAATTCGGATACCAAGGACAGCAATGGCAGGTCGCGTCGCAACAAGCACAAGCGCCGCATTAATGGCGATAATGCTGAGGATACGACAGTCAATGCCGGATTCAGAGGCTCTAAACCCGGTCAGCGGAAAAAGCCATTTAAAAGAAATACTCCGGGCCCGTCCAATTTGGACCGAATACTCGATCGCTCGTGCCAGATACACGGCACCCCCGAAAAACCAGCCAACCACACCAACAGGGATTGTTAGGTATTCAAGCAGGCAGGCAAGTTAAATGCCGAAAACAATGACAAGGGGATGCATAGCGATGATGAGGAGGAGCCCCGGCCGCCAAACAATAGAGGACAGAAGGGCTTCCCCCCACAAGTGTGGACGGTGAACATGATATACGCAACCCACATACCCAAAAGGCAGTGGAAGCGTGCACTAAGCGACGTATATGCGATGGAGCCAGTCGCCCCAAAGTTCAACCCGTGGTCTTCCTGCCCGATCACTTTTGATCGAAGGGACCACCCCACTAGCATCCACCATGGCGGATTCGTCGCATTGGTTCTAGACCCAATCATTGACGGATTTCACCTCACTAGAGTCCTAATGGACGGCGGCAGCAGCCTGAACCTGCTTTATCAGGATACAGTGCACAAAATGGGCATAGACCCATCAAGGATTAAACCCACGAAGACGACCTTTAAAGGCGTCATACCAGGTGTAGAGGCCAACTGTACAGGCTCAGTTACACTTGAAGTGGTCTTCGGATCCCCAGATAACTTCCGAAGCGAGGAGTTAATCTTCGACATAGTCCCGTTCCGCAGTGGCTATCACGCCCTGCTCGGACGAACCGCATTCGCAAAGTTCAATGCGGTGCCGCACTACGCATATCTCAAGCTCAAGATGCCAGGTCCTCGAGGAGTCATTACGGTCAATGGAAACACCGAAGGCTCTCTCCGGACGGAGGAGCATACGGCGGCCCTCGCGACGGAAGTACAAAGCAGCCTCTTAAGGCAATTCTCGAGCCCGGCTATTAAACGTCTGGACACCGTCAAACGCACCCGGAGTAACCTACAACAAGACCGCCTGGCACGTTTTGAGCACGCATAGCAATGCGGCCCAAACCCCAGCCCTCGTGAAATTGCGAAACTAGTACTACGCGTACATAATTACGCTCTGGAAATACCATGGGCATAGGGGGAGGGGCACGACCAAGGCATGCCCAGAATGCGGCTCAACCGCACTGTGGGCCCCGATTGTGTCATTCTTTTCTTTTCTTCTTTATTTTTACTTTCGTGACTCCGTTCTCACGAAGCCCTCGCTCGGCAAAGAGAATCGCCAATGCAGACGATGCAACAGCCGGGAAGCGTAAAGCTACGCCGAGTGTCCAGTGGTCTCTATTACGAGCAAGATACCTGGTTTACATACCATCCCGCAGCTTACCCTGGAGGGGGACATGTTAAAAGTCCCGCCCCTTGCTTATCGCACTATTTGTATCGTTCTTCTCTTCTGCAGCCCTTTTGAATAAACAATACATAGCTTCTGTATATTATTGAATTCATTTTTTATATATATATATATATATATATATATATATATATATATATATATATGTTCAGTTATGACATTGTGCAACCGTACACTTTGGTACGGGCAATATACCAGGGGCTTAAGTACCCCACAATATGGTGTGATAAGTCCGAACACTTTCGCAAGTGCGGCACCCGGAACTTATAGCATTATATGCATCGGCTCCGAATCATGTCTTGGGTCAATAGTTGGGTTTGCCCGGCTCCCATGTTTTGGTACCTTATGTTTTGTTATATCGGCTAAGGTAGCGCTGGGAGAACCACTGCGATTGTGCCCCGGTTGAGCTGGGTTAAGCACCTCAGTGGAGAAAGCTAAAACTGACCGTCATGATAGGGCGAGAGCCGGTCGCTATTCGAGAGGTTTTCGAGTCCCTAAAGACTTATGCCGCTTAGAGCGAGGAGTCGGCATTGTCCGGCTTAGGCGTGGATAGCGCCCCGAAATCGGTCTTCCGAATACCAGGGGCTTCGCCAAAATTTAAAATTGTAGAATTCTATGGCTAAGTGAGAGTGTTCAAGCATTATAGTCCGGTTGCCTTGTCCGCTATGCTGAGCGCCTCCTCGAAGGACCCAAGAATGGGAACAAGAGCGCTCAAGTTTATCCCGAACACCCCAGCACTCGTGGCATGGGGGCTGAAGCCGACGGCTCGCCATCTCTCAAATTTAATACACGGCATCATAGAAGGTAATATTTTAAATTCAAAAGTGTTGCTTAGCGCATATGAACAAGTTTTCAGCGCACAGGATACCAAATGCGAGTCTACTAAAAAATTACATCTTTGGAGCACTCACCCGCTATAAGGCGGGCACACTTCAGGACACCCTCATAATACATTTCAGGCTTGCGATGCTCCTTGCCCGGTGGTGGTCCGTCCGTCACAAGCTTCTCAGTGTCCATCTTGCCCCAGTGCACCTTAGCACGGACAAGGCCCTACGGCACCTTCGATGCGCATTTGAGCACTTGACGACTTCAACCCATGGACAAAGGCGTCCACCACCGCCTCACCAGCCCGAAGTAGCTCCCAGGCATGGCTTCCTTAGGCCACAGCCGAACTATGAGGTCCTTCATGGCCTGTTCGGCCACCTTATGGAGCTCGACCAGCTGCTTCAACTGGTCGCTTAAGGGCAACAAGTGTCCGGCCTCAGCATACTGAGACCAGAACACCTTCTCCATCGAGCTTCCCTCCTCGTCTCAGTAGAATGCGGCAAAGATCGGACATCACTGCGGGCAGATCTGCGAATGCTCCTGGAGAGCTCCGGATTCGGGTAAGTAATAGATAATTCACTTTCACATGCTTGCTTTGCATAAAGAATGCCTTACCCGCCGCTATCTTCTTCATGGCCTCAATTTCCTGGAGGGCTTTTTGAGCTTCGGCCTTAGCGGCTTTGGCGCTCTCAAGGGCCGAGGCGAGCTCGGACGCTCGAGTCTTTGAGTCACGCTCCAAACTCTCATGTTTTTCCACGAGCACGAGCTCTTGCCGCACCTCCGCCACCTGCGCCTCCTGCTTCTCTCGCTCGGTGCGCTCCGCGGCCGCATTGCTTTCGGCCTTGGACACCGCTTCCTTCAGGGTCACCACCTCATTCGTGGCCCCTGCAGTATTCACGTTATTCCTGTCATTTTTTGCAACCACATCTTTTAAATACTCCCATAAGGTATTACTTACCTTCCTTGTCCTCGAGCTACTTTTTTACAAGGCCGAGCTCGTTCTCAGACCGCTCGAGGCTCTGCTTCAATGCATCAACCTCCGCAGCCAAGGCGGCCGAGGTTAGCAAGAGCCTGCATTCCCATATTGACATACTTATGTTAGACTCCTACGATATCTTTTAGATCCTCGCCGGGCTTTTTCTTTCCGAACACCAAACTGAGCATCGAGGCTACCGCCTATGCGGTAATATTTTCACATATCTTAAATACATACCTCAAAGCCTGTTAGAAGGCTGGCACAGGCTTTAGTCAGCCCGCTCTTGGCGGACTGAACTTTCTGGATCACCACACTCATAACAGTGCGGTGCTCCTCGTCGATGGAAGCGCCGTTAAGCGCCTCCATCAAATTATCCGATGCCTCCGGTTAGACGGAGGTCACCGGCGTCGCAGTCTTTCCCTTCTTACGAAGGGGTCGCCTGCCGGACTCCGGAACCACTAAAGGTTCCGGTACGGAGTCCGGCACAGGGCCGGACTTAAAGCCCTTCGGGGTTTTATTCCCTTTGCACCCGGAGTCCGGGAGGTCGCCTTGCGGCGCCTCCAGGGCCACCTCCTCCTGGCTGGGCCCCTTTTGGGACTCCACCTCAGCGTCATTCACGGCGGGAGGAGATGAGGCGGTCGGAAGTGAGGTGCTATTCACATCCGACGAATCCAGGGAGCCGTTCGTCGGAGCGTCGAGCCCGTCCTTGGGCGGGCTGCATGGTTATATTCGGCGTTAGAAGATGCTGTGCGACAAATAGAACACCATGAGTTATTCTTGTGTCCGGACACTTACGATTTTGCAAGGGGCTTGGTCCTCGGTGGCCACTCCTCTTCGCCGTTGTCGGCGTTGGTGGTGTAGTCCGAAGGAAGGGTCCTTCCCTTCTTGGACCCTCCGGCCTCCCCAGTTGGGGCGGCCTTCCTTTTCTTCTCTCCCCCCGCTGGGGGAGAGGCCTCCTTTTCCTCCTCCTCGTCTTCGTGGGAGGAGTCCGCCTCGGAGTCATCGGACGATGTGTCCGACAACACCTGGCGCCGGGAACTCCTTCGAGTTCCCGTGGCCTTCTTCTCTGGCACCACGAAAGGTGCCGGAACCAGCAGCCCCGTTAATCGGGCGTCCGCTGGGTCTTCTGGCAAGGGAGCCGGACAGTCAACCTGTCCCGACGTATTCTGCTAGTCCTGTCAAAGGTGAGGGAGTTTTAGATCCCGCATAGAGTCAAACTATGAAAAACGAGTCCCGTAAAGGGTAAAATAGCTTACCTCGCTGGCTTGATGCCGCGAGCTCAATCTGTGATCTTCGGTAGCGGATGCGGGAGCCTCGGCGCCCTTGAACAACACCTTCCAGGCATCTTCGTACGTAGTGTCGAAGAGCCGGCTCAAGGTTCGGTGCTGTGCCGGATCAAACTCCCACAAGTTGAAGGCCCGTTGCTGGCATGGGAGGATCCGGCAGATGAGCATAACCTAGACTACGTTGACAAGCTTGAGCTTCTTGTCCACCAGGTTTCAGACGCAGGTTTGGAGTCCTGTCAGCACTTCCGAATTACCCCACGTCAGGCCCATCTCTTTCCATGAGGTGAGCGGTGTAGGGAAGCCAGATCAGAATTCGGGGGCCGCTGCCCATTTGGAGTCGCGCGGCTCGGTGATGTAGAACCACCCCGATTGCCACCCCTTTATGGTCTCCACGAAGGAGCCCTCGAGCCATAGGACGTTGGCCATCTTGCCCACCATGGCACCTCCGCACTCCACTTGGCGGCCGCCACTACCTTCGGCTTGACATTGAAGGTCTTCAGCCATAAGCCGATGTGGGGCTGGATGTAGAGGAAGGCCTCACACACGAGGATGAACGCCGAGATGTTGAGGATGAAATTCGGGGCCAGATCATGGAAATCTAGGCCGTAGTAGAACATGAGCCCCCGGACAAATGGGTGAAGTGGAAAACCTAGTCCGCGGAGGAAGTGGGGGAGGAACACCACCCTCTCATGGGGCCTGAGGGTGGGGACGAGCTGCCCCTTGTCGGGGAGCCGATGCGCGATGTCGTCGGACAAGTATCCGGCCTTTCGCAGCTTTTTGATGTGCCCCTCCGTGACGGAGGAGGCCATCCACTTGCCTCCCGCTCCGGACATAGTTGGACAAGGTTGAGGTGGGATGTGCGGACTTGGGCGCTAGAGCTCAAGTGCACGGAAATCGATGAGCAAGGGAGGAAGAAGGCGTGTGTGAAAAAGTGGACCCTTATCCCCTTATATGGACGGACAAAGCTATGCGTCCCCACCGGCCTGATAAAACTCGCTTATCTCCCAAGCGCCGTAATCAATGGTGCGGTTGGGTTACCCACGCCCGTATTGATAAGAATCCCGGAATAAGGGGACACGATCTCTGCTTTGACAAGACGTGCCAAGGAAGCTGCCTCGCTAAACGCGCTAAGGTGGGACAGAGAAAACGATTCGAATAAAGGCTTGGCCGTGGTGTGATGTCATGCTGCGGAATACATCAGCAGATTGAGTTTGTGTAAATAGTATTCTCTCTACGGTGGTATGTGGAACTTATTTTGCAGAGCCGGACACTATCCTTGTGTTCAAAATCTTCTATGAAGAATTCGGAGGAGGAACCCGCCTTGCAATGTCAAGACAATATGCGCGCCGGACTAAATCGTCATTGAAGCCTGGTTCGAGGGCTACCGAGGGAGTCCTGGATTAGGGGGTGTCCGGATAGCCGGACTATGACCTTTGGCGGGACTCTTGGACTATGAAGATACAAGATTGAAGACTTCGTCCCGTGTCCGGATGGGACTTTCCTTGGCGTGGAAGGAAAGCTTGGCGATACGGATATGTAGATCTCCTACCATTGTAACCGACTCTGTGTAACCCTAACCCTCTTCGGTGCCTATATAAACCGGAGGGTTTTAGTCCGTCGGGCGAACAATAATCATACCATAGGCTAGCTTCTAGGCTTTATCCTCTCTGATCTCGTGCTAGATCTACTCTTGTACTACCCATATCATCAATATTAATCAAGCAGGAGTAGGGTATTACCTCCATCGAGAGGGCCCGAACCTGGGTAAAAACATCGTGTCCCTTGTCTCCTGTTACCATCCGCCTAGACGCACAGTTCGGGACCGCCTACCTGAGATCCGCCGGTTTTGACACCGACAGGGATCAAGGGTTGGAAACAAATTACGTACTTACCTTGCCAGGGCAGTCCTTGGTTGTGGATCCACTTTTGGCGCATGTCATGTGGAGAGACAGCTGGTTGGGAGGCACGAGCACCACACCGGTGGACCACCTTCCCTCCAACAGCAGCGTGGCCAAGCCCAACTTCATCGGTGCTGAACCCGGATGGTGTTCTCCTGCCTGTGACCCTTCGTTTGAGGAGAAGCCGGCGCGCAGGAGGATTCGGTGGGATCCGTACGAAGAGGAGGAGGTGAGGCGGCGCTGGTGGAGAAGGAGGAGAAGGGGGCATGGCGGCGGAGAGCGGGAGAGGAGGAGAGACGGGGAGACGAGGCGTGGGGCTCGACTACTTGGTGAGGCAGGAGGAAGGGAGAGGAGGCGGCGCGAGTGCGGGAGGAGGAGCGGCTAGGTCATCTCCACAGGAGCTGCTCCCTTTTATACTCCAACGCGTGAAATAACGAAAATGCCCCCGGCGGGGCACCAAATTAACACGCGGTGGCACGAGTGATTTAAAGGCGACGTGGCCACCTTCATCCTGCCTAGCAGTTCTCCAGGGTTTATAGGTTAAATTAGCTTGCAACATGTTATTCAGTTGTTTCTGCTAGTATTCTCTTAGCTTGCGACGTGACAGTGTATTATGTGCTGTGGTTGGGCAGCTGAATGACCGACTGCCAGAACTGTGAGCCGCCAGATCTCTGACAGAAGGTGAGGGGTTACCACGTAGGTATTTGTTCCGGATGATATCTAACCAGAGACCACCTTGGCCTTGCGGGATAAGAGGGCGATGTTCATGCGCTTAGAGCACATGATCCCGAGGCCCCCTTGCTTCTGAGGCTTGCATATGTCCGGCAAGCTAACCATATGGTATTTCTGCTTATTGTTGTCACCCACCCAAAAGAAACGCGCCTGGACTTTTAGCGATCTCATGATGCAAAGTCTCGTGCAGGCTGTAGAAGCTCATGAGGAACAAGAGGAGGCTGGATAGGGAGGAGTTGATGAGAATCGTCCGGGATGCCTTAGACAACCACCTACCCTGCCAAGGCTCAATGCGCGTCTGCAGCTTGGCCATGATCGGACGCAAGTCGGCAACGGTGAGCCGAGAGTCGCTAATGTGCATCCCAAGTAGGTCGTGAGGAAGGAGCCCAAGCGGCACTTAAGCCGGTTGGCGATGCGCAATTTATTCATGCTACTATTTGTTAGTTAACACCAAGTTATCAAGCATACGTTTTTCTCGATCTGATGACGTCTATACTGCTATGTAGTACATACTCTACTACAGCGTGGCAGGGCTAAGAGTTTCCGAAAAGAGTGTGATAGATCTTAGTCGACTAATATTTATTCAAGTATCGGAAGAACATATGAAAAAATAAGAGAGAAATAATTTAAAAGAAAATTTTACACGATCTCCATCTAGGATGTAATGAATATTACATCAATATATCTCATATGACTGAGATTTAGCAATCCTGTTATGGGAAACTCTTAATTGAGCAATACAAAATCATGTAACAAGGATCGATGCACCTAAATTGGGTCCAATAAGAAACATCCAAAGTGACGGAAAAGAAAAAGGCGAGGCAGCAAATGAAACAAAACCCATATAAGGGCATCTCCAATGATAACCTGCAAATTTCCTCTCGCATCTGTACGCGGACACGAATGTGGGAGAACATCATCCAATCATAGTCGCATACATTTCAACCCTGCATTTAAACAAACTGAACAAAATTCATGCAAACTGGTCGATATTCATCAAAGTTTGGATAGAAAATAGCATAAACCATCCATACATAGCATGTAACTTAAGTCTAGTACAACAACGTCTCTAATTCGCCTAGATGAACCGGATGTCCAACAAGTTTTTCATCGACGGTTCATGTCGTCCCACTCATACTGCCCCTTCAGCTTGATCCAACAGTGTGTAGCTACAGGAAGGGGAGAGCATCTTAGATCGCTAAGCGGAAGCGTTTATCAACGCGGTTGATGTAATTGTACACCTTCACGGTCCGTTATGATCAAGCACCGAACATACGGCACCTTCGCGTTCAGCACACGTTCAGCTTGATGACATCCTCGCCTTCTTGATCTAGCAAGAGGGGCGAAGTAGTAGGTGAGTTCCGGCAGCACAACAGCGTGGTGACGGTGATGGTGAAACTATTTCCGTGGGGCTTCCTGAGCACAACGGATTTAGAGCGGAGGTTGAAATAGAGGGAGAGGGGGCGTCGGCACACGGCTTGGTGAATCGTAGTGTGTGGCGCCCCCTTCCCACCTCTCATATATATAGGTAGAGGGGGAAGGGAGGCAGCCTAGGACGCACCCCAAGGGGGCCCCGCGGCTACCCTAGGGCGCCTTCCAAGGCGCCCCCCTTCCAAACTTGGCGTGTGCGAGGAGGAAAGGGGGGCCGGCGGCCCCTAGGGCGCCTCCCCTTCCTTCTTCCTTGCGTGGAGAAAGGAAGGAGGGGCTAGCCCCTCCCATCCTCTCATATATATATAGATGGAGGGGGAGAGGAGGCAGCCTAGGACGCGCCCCAAAGGGGGGCGGCGGCTGCCCTAGGGCGCCTGCCAAGGCGCCCCCCACCCCCCTCCATACTTGGCGCGTGGGGGAAGGAGAGGGGGGTCGACGGCCCTTAGGGCTCCTCCCCTTCCTTCTTCCTTTGGTGGAGAAACGCGGGAGGGGCTAGTGTAGGGGAACACAATAATTTCAAAATATTCCTACGATCACACAAGATCTATCTAGGAGACGCATAGCAACGAGAGGGGAGAGTGTGTCCGCGTACCCTCGTAGACCGAAAGCGGAAGCATTTAGTAACGTGGTTGATGTAGTCGAACGTCTTCGCAATCCAACCGATCAAGTACCGAACGCACGGCACCTCCGCGATCTGCACACGTTCAGCTCGGTGACGTCCCTCGAACTCTAGATCCAGCTGAGGCCGAGGGAGAGTTTCATCAGCACGACGGCGTGGTGATGGTGATGATGAATTTACCGACGCAGGGCTTCGCCTAAGCACTACGACGATATGACCGAGGTGTGTAACTGTGGAAAGGGGCACTGCACACGGCTAAGACAAATCTTGAGTGTCTTTGGGGTGCCCCCTACCCACGTATATAAAGGACGGAGGAAGAGGAGGCCGGCCTAGGAGGGGCGCGCCTATAGGGGAGTCCAACTAGGATTCCAAATCCTAGGTGGAGTCCCCTTCCTTTTCCGAGAGAGGAGAGAGGGAAGGAGTAGGAGAGGGAGAAGGAAAGAGAGGGGGGCGCTGCCCCCTCCCTAGTCCAATTCGGACTTGCCATGGGGGGGGCGCGGCCACCCCTTGAGGCCCTTCTCTCCTTTCCTGTATGGCCCATTAAGGCCCACTACTTCCCCCGGCGAATTCCCGTAACTCTCCGGTACTCCGAAAAATACCCGAATCACTCGGAACCTTTCCTATGTCCGAGTATAGCGTTCCAATATATCAATATTTACCTCTTGACCATTTCGAGACTCCTCGTCATGTCCGTGAACTCATCCGGGACTCCGAACAACCTTCGGTCATCAAATCACATAAACTCATAATACAAATCGTCATCGAACGTTAAGCGTGCGGACCCTATGGGTTCGACAACTATGTAGACATGACCGACACACATCTCCGGTCAATAACCAATACCGGAACCTGGATGCTCATATTGTCTCCTACATATTCTACAAAGATCTTTATCGGTCAAACCGCATAACAACATACGTTGTTCCCTTTGTCATCGGTATGTTACTTGCCCGAGATTCGATCGTCGGTATCACCACACCTAGTTCAATCTCGTTACCGGCAAGTCTCTTTACTCATTTCGTAATGCATCAGCCTGCAACTAACTCATTAGTCAGATTGCTTGCAAGGCTTATAGTGATGAGCATTACCGAGAAGGCCCAGAGATACCTCTCCGATACACGGAGTGACAAATCCTAATCTCGATCTATGCCAACTCAACAAACACCATCGGAGACACCTGTAGAACAAACACCATCGGAGACACCTGTAGATACGTTGTGACGTTTGATAGCACACTAAGTGTTCCTCCGGTATTTGAGAGTTTCATAATCTCATAGTCATAGGAACATGTATAAGTCATGAAGAAAGCAATAGCAATAAACTAAACGATCATAGTGCTAAGCTAACGGATGGGTCTAGTCCATCACATCATTCTCCTAATGATGTAATCCCGTTCATCAAATGACAACACATGTCTATGGTCAGGAAACTTGACCATCTTTGATTAACGAGCTAGTCTAGCAGAGGCATACTAGGGACACTTTGTTTTGTCTATGTATTCACACATGTATCAAGTTTCCGGTTAATACAATTCTAGCATGAATAATAAACATTTATCATGAAATAAGGAAATATAAATAACAACTTTATTATTGCCTCTAGGGCATATTTCCTTCAGCTAGCCCCTCTCCTTTCCTTCCTAGGGCCGGCGGCCAGGAGGTGGGGCACGCCAGCCCCCTTGTGGGCGGGTGTGCTTCCACCTTTTGGCCTATTAGGCCCAACAAGTCCCCGTGGCCTTCCAGAGTGTTCCCATAATTATCCGGTGTATTCCGAAACTCTTCCGGAGACCAAATACTATCATCCTATATATCAATCTTTACCTTCGGACCATTCCGGAGCTCCTCGTCATGTCTGTGATCTTTTCCGGGACTCCGAAAAACATTCGGTCACCAACATACATAACTCATATAGTACTATATCATCAACGAATGTTAAGCGTGCGGACCCTAGGGTTCGAGAATGATGTAGACATGACCGAGACGCTTCTCCGGTCAATAACCAATAGCGGGACCTGGATGTCCATATTGGTTCCTACATATTCTACGAGGATCTTTATCGGTCGAACCTTTACGACAACATACGTAGTTCCCTTTGTCTGTCGGTATGTTACTTGCCCGAGATTTGATCGTCGGTATCTCCATACCTAGTTCAATCTCATTACCGGCAAGTCTCTTTACTCGTTTCGTAATATATCATCTTGTAACTAACTCCTTAGTCCCTTTGCTTGCAAGCTTCTTATGATGTTGTATTACCGAGAGGGCCCAGAGATATGTTTCTGTCATACGAAATGACAAATCCCAATATCGATCCATGCCAACTCAACAGACACCTTCAGAGATACCTGTAGAGCATCTTTATGGTCATCCAATTACGAAGTGACGTTTGATACACACAAGGCATTTCTCCAGAGTCCGGGAGTTGCATGATCTCATGGTCGAAAGAACATGTATTTGACATTCAGAAAGCGGTATCAATAAACTAAACGATCATATGTTATGCTAACGGATGGTTCTTGTCCATCACATCATTCTCCTGATGATGTGACCCCGTTATCAAACAACAACTCATGTCTATGGTCTGGAACCTTAACCATCTTTTGATCAACGAGCTAGTCTAGTAGAGGCTTACTAGGGATTTGTTATTTGTTTATGTATTCGCACATGTATTAAGTTTCCGATCAATACAACTATAGCATGAATAATAAACCTTTATCATGATTAAGGAAATATAATAATAACCACTTTATTATTGCCTCTAGGGCATATTTCCAACAGTGTGTGCACGTAAATGGTCGTCCCTCTCTCCTATGGTTCACCACGGCAGCGCGTGCAGGGTACACATAATGTGTAGACCAACATTGAATGAATGATGCAAGAGGAAAAAAACTTACTATCTCGTCCTCTACCGGGTGCAAGCCACCTTGCCTCGAGCCGACGAATCACGTTGCAAAACTTGGTGACGCTAATCTTGGTAGCGTGTCAGCGATACGACAACGACCTCACGTCGCGTATTTGAATGATGTGCATCTCGTAGGGTGAATGTGCTTTTGTGCGTTAAACGTTTTGTGCACTTGCTGCTAGAAGGCCTACCCTTTGCTCCTGCCTATGAAATACGCGGAGACGGCCAACCACGCATCGCACACAACAACTCATCCTCCATGGTCGAGTGGCTCACCATCCTTCGTACTCTAAAGAATGTCATAGCATTTGAAAATAAGCTCAAACACCTGTCGGGCGTGGTGTCCCCATGGAGGTCGTCGACAGGGGCGCAGAGTGTATCTAGGTACAAATGGCTCTAGGGTGGACAGCTCTATCGTAAAGGCGAGCGGGCGCGTTAGTGCTGGCTGCGGATGTCCGGCAATACCTCAGTGGTGGCTGGAGACGTACATCAGCGGCGGCGGAGGTGAAGAGTGCGGATGCAAAGCAAGGAGGAGAGTGGACGGAGTGGAATGAAATGGGAGCGGGAGGGGGATGGCTGAACCTTGAGGGCGCTCCCTTCCCCTCTCTCCCCTGTAGTGACGCCACCCGCCCCCTCCTTCCCTCCGGCGGCGACCTCGTCTCGTGTGGCCTCCTCCCCCTCTTCTTCCCCGCGGTCTCCTCCTTGCTCCTCCTCGACGGCGGGCCTCACTCCCCCTCCTCTCCGGCTTCCTCGCCTCGCTCCGTCCTCCTCGCTCCTCCCCGGGCCAACAGGTTTTGGGCACTTGATTCGGATGGATCTGGGTCGGACTCTGAGGCGCTACCTTCCCCTCCTCGTCCGTTCCCTGCGGGCGGCCTCCCCGTGGCTTCGGCGCCGGACCGTCAGCGAAAATTCGCTCTTGGTGGGCGGGGTCGGTTCGTTGGGCCCGTTGTCGGTGTCAAAACCGGCGGATCTCGGGTAGGGGGTCCCGAACTGTGCGTCTAGGCGGATGGTAACAGGAGACAAGGGACACTATGTTTTTACCCAGGTTCGGGCCCTCTCGATGGAGGTAATACCCTACTCCGCTTGATTAATATTGATGATATGGGTAGTACAAGAGTAGATCTACCACGAGATCAAGGAGGCTAAACCCTAGAAGCTAGCCTATGGTATGATTGTTGTTCGTCCCACGGACTAAAACCCTCCGGTTTATATAGACACCGGATAGGTTAGGGTTACAGTAGTCGGTTACAATGGTAGGAGATCTACATATCCAGATCGCCAAGATTGCCTTCCACGCCAAGGAAAGTCCCATCCGGACACGGGACGAAGTCTTCAATCTTGTATCTTCATAGTCCAGAGTCCAGCCAACAAGAAGAGTTCGGCTATCCGGACACCCCTAATCCGGGACTCCTCAAGAGCCCCGAACCAGGCTTCAATGACGAATGAGTCCGGTGCGTTGATTGTCTTCGGCATTGCGAGGCGGGTTCTTCTCCAAATTCCATATACTTGTCGAATAGTGCCCGGCTTCTGATAAATGCTGCGCTCCTCGGCTTCTACGCCCAATAATGGCCATCTTCCACGTGTTTGAATGAATGTGAACAGCCAGGGTATTTTTACAATTACCCCCCAGCCGCGCAAATGAGCCGCCTATAAAAGGGGCAAGGATCTAGATCTGAGTCACACCATCCCCTATTTGCGAGCTTTCATCGGAGCGCCTCTGACTAAAGCCCATTCCATCATGGACAGTCAACGCGGCTCCTCTTCTCGTGCTCCTAGCCCTCAGCCTGGAAATTGGGAGAGATGCTCAGTCCCGCATAGCAGCTAGTTATACTCGAAGCCAAGGGATTTCTTCCCCCGGCCTTCATGGTTCCGGTTCGAGCCGGACTTGCCACCTACAAGGGCGGAAAGCAAGCGGAGAACGTCCCCGATCCCTCTAAAGGAGAGCGGGTATGCTTCATCTCTTATCTAGTAAGAGGCCTCGGATTTCCTATCCATCCGTTTCTCCGGGGGCTCTTAGAGTTCTACGGCCTCCAATTGCACCACCTTACTCCTGCCTCCATCCTGCACATCGCGGGCTTCGTGACCCTTTGCGAACTATTCTTGGGCGTCGAGGCTCATTTCGGGCTGTGGAAGAGAATATTCTGCCTAGTACCCCGTTCTCATGAGGGGTCAATATATCAAGTGGGCGGAGCCGAGCTATGGCGCATCGTCGGGACTATATACCTATCCGTTTAACCAAAGAAGGCGTCCGAAGATTGGCCTTCGGAATGGTTTTACATGGAGGACGTCCCGCTGCCGGATCATGTTCGGATCGGCCTTCCGGAGTTCAGAAATGCTCCTCTGAAGAAGCGCCTAAGCTGGCGCCCTCGGAGCCCCCGGAGAGAAGATGACCGGGATGTCCGTTATTTGATGAGCCGAATAAGGTTACTGGCTCATGCCGGATTGACCATGACAGGGGTCATGGCAATCTGCATTATGAGGGGAGTGCGGCCGCTCCAATACAGGGGCCACCCCATGTGGGACTTCAACGGGTAGGACGATGCCACCCGCCATGGCCGCAAAGGACCAGGATCGGTCACCGAACTGGTGAAAATCTTGTTTGCCATGTATAAAGGGGAGGAGGAGGATTTCCTCCGTGTCAATCCACTGAAGGAGTTTTCTTTGAATATTCCTCGAAGCTGGGTAAGCAAACATCCTTGTGACCTGTCCGATCCATGTTCCCATGGTTAAATATCTCATTTCATGGTTTCTGCGCAGGAACTGCGCCGGACTGTGGAGAAGATATACAGCCCGCCCCCACAACCCGAGGATCCGGAACGGTCCCTCGATCCGACGTCCGAAGAGGATCCGGATATAAAGGTGGAGTTGATCGACGGGGTATTCCACCAACTTAGCATTGATAATGCGTTGGTTGCCATTACGGCTGATTACCCCGGAATACTTCCAGCCTCACAGGTAAATGAGACCGAGGTCCCAAAACCCGGATAACGACCGATCCATGCTTTATTTTTTATCACCGTATACCAATGGTGCTTCGCAGGGGGTACCATCGAGGTAGGAAGCCGAGCCCGCGGCGGCTGGCCAACAAAGGGCAGTGCGGCCCCGCAGGCTAAAAAGAAGTGCGGTCCGGATCAAAACTCCGCCGCAACGGTATGGCATGTCACCATACTCCCAGGATTGATTCCTGGAAGGCGTACTAACGCTGATGCTCTTTTCAGGAAAAAGAGCGCTCGCCGGACTGAGTCCGGAGAGGTTGTCGATCGAACCTTCACCGGACAAGCTTCAAAGCCGGGTCCGGAGGCTGAGGCGAGCACGAGACGTGCGTCGGATGCTCCTCCGACAGAGGATGCCGACAAGTTGTCCGCCACCAACTCCGAGGTGGAGAGCGCCTTGAATCACAGGCGCCGCCGGACAGTTCTTCGTGACGCATGTTTCTCCCAAGAGGCCTTGAATGCCTTTGATTCGGGAGATGCGCACCTCCGTGCCGCTCAAGATAGTCTAGCCAGAGCCACGGAGCAGTATTTAAAGGACATACGGGTAAGATAATTTGTGATTATATATGCCAAGAGCCCCGAGACTTAAAATAGTTAGAATAACTGATTTAAGGATCATTTGTTATGCATGATCTTACGTAAAAGAATACCCGATCGTCTCAGAGCTTGAAGAGTGCAAGGCCCAACTTGAGGCCGCACTAGCCGCTACAGGGGGAGCCGCAGAGACCCCCACTGCTAATATACACTTTAAAAGATAAATAGTTTATGAAGCGTGGTGGGTGTATAAATCCGACAAAAACATTGCAGATGGGGCCGGACTGGATCCGGACAAGCAACAGCTCTTGCGCCAGCTAAAGGCCGGCGAGAGCGTGCTTACGAGGGTGCGGCAGGAGAAAAATAACCTCCAGGATGCCAACACCAAGTTGGGTGAGGAACTAAAAGATGTTCGTGCCCGGTTATGCGACTCCGAAGGAGAATCGGCGGTCGCGGCATTTTCAGTAAGTGCTTCAACGAACTTTGAAAGAGTTCGGCGAGGAAGGCGACTAACATAAACATGTATGTAGGTTTGCTCACAGGTCGTCCTGAGGAGGAGATGCCCAGTTCTTCGGGTGATGTTCTTCCCGAACCGCGCTACCTGCATCAACGAGTCCGCGGTGATGAAAGGCATCGGCCAGGCCTTGTGGCTATCTATCTCCCTGCCCAAGGTGTTGGGGAGCCGGGCAGAGCGGCTTCAAGGAGCACGGCGGCGCTTCCGGCTATGGAAGATATCGGCCTGCCGTCAAGGCGCCAGGGAGGCCTGGGCCATGGTAAAGACACGGTACACGAAGGCTGACCCAAACCACATGGGCGAGGTCGGACCTGTGGGGCCGGATGGGATGGAGATCCCTGTAAGCTTAGTGTACGTCCAAGTAGAACTGGCCGCCAAGTATTCCCAGCAAGATTGTAAATTAGATAGCCTATTAGATGGCATTGAGGAGGAATACAATGAGTCGAGTTGACTATGTAAAAATATGACATGAAAGAATGTCTTCTAGCCGGATTGTAGATCGTTTGTCATAGCGGACCTTTTCGCTTCGACCTCCGGACCCAATAGTCCGGAGTGTGTCCGAATACCTTCGTGGTTATATAAGAACCGTGGTATGCATGGAGACAAGGCGTAGGGGTCATTGTTGCTGTATCAGACAAGTGCCCAACTAGTTATGTTATATTACATGGGTAGTAAGAAACATCTTCCAGG
Source organism: Aegilops bicornis (assembly GCA_021605145.1). Taxonomy (NCBI): domain Eukaryota; kingdom Viridiplantae; phylum Streptophyta; class Magnoliopsida; order Poales; family Poaceae; genus Aegilops; species Aegilops bicornis. The sequence continues at coordinate 236,900,952 of CM038675.1, read as the reverse complement.
AGAATAGTTCCGTTAAGGGTTCCTTTTCATTTGGGATGCATGCCCTAAAGTGCATGTCAAAGCTGCTAGGAAAGCATAAAATCATCTGGGGCAGATGGGTAAATAGTTAAAAATCATCTTTCAGTTCACCGACCGAATATTCCCTTAAGAACGCTAGCTTTCGGCTTCACCCAGTCTGAGGTACACATCCAGCTGACCCGGCAGTAACAATCGCAGAGGTGCTCCCTTTACCACCTAGCCGACCAATCGGGAACTTAGGGGTAAGCACAGGAGCCGAACAACCCAGCTTGGCCAAAACTTAAGTCATATCGATGCATATAATGGTGAATAAAAGGTACATGCGGAAGTTTAACGCATGTGTTGGGCATGAAGCCCAGATAAATAAGCTTCATTAAAGAAGCCCCGAGTATAATGAGCGCGACATCGCGTCAAGTGTGTCTTGAAAAAAGCGCAAACGAGCCTCTAGAGGCTACAAGAAGAAGAAGGAGGAAGGAGAGAAATAAAAGACAGCACAAAAGCAAAAATAAAGAATGCGGACGGAGGAAGGAGACGAACTGGAGTCCGGCACTTAGGCGTAGAATCTTCATAGACGGGCTGCGTTCCATGGGTTCGGCTCGAGTCGGTTATCCGATGCGTTTCGCAGACGGTATGCTCCGCCGGTCAGGACCTGGTCAATGATGAAGGGACCTTCCCATTTGGGCTTGAGTTTGTCCTTTTTCTTGTCCGCAGCGTAGAACTAGGTTGCCAACGTTATAAGCTTTGGCCCGCATTTCTCTGCTTTGATATCTTCGAGCCTGCCGCTGATAGAATGCGGAACGAGCTTTTGCCACGTCCGCGCTCCTCCTCCAATGCGTCAAACTGTCCCGCCGATCGAGCTCGGCTTCTCTTTCTTCATACATGCGCACGCCGAGGTGAGTCATGTATTATGTCACAGGTAAGACTGCCTCTGCCGTACACCATGAAGAATGGTGTGAATCCGTAGTACGATTCGGCGTGGTCCGCAGCCCCGTAGTACGGACTCGAGCTCCTCAACCCGGTGCGTGTCGATTCCTTGAGGGACCGCACTAGTCCGGGTTTAATGCCGCCATGATTAGACCATTTTCCTTTCGACTTGGCCGTTGGTTTGAGGGTGATAGACCGAGGCGTAATCGAGCTTGATGCCCATGTTTTTGCACCATAATTTGACCTCATCGGCCGTGAAGTTGGTGCCATTATCGCGATGATACTGTGGGGGACACCGTAACGGTGCACTACCCTGATATGAAGTCTATCATCGTCCGGATTCGCCGCTTTAACAGGCTTGGCCTCTATCCATTTGGTGAATTTATCCACCATGACCAATAGGTATTTTTGCTTGTGGGTTCCTCCCTTGAGGGTCCAACCATGTCAAGCCCCTGCACCGCGAACGGCCAGGTGATGGGTATAGTTTTAAGGGCGGTGGGTGGCATGTGGCTTTAGTTAGCAAAAGCTGGCAACCGACGCATCGTTGGACTAAGTCCTCAAGATTCTGCCTCGGGCCGTCGGCCAATAAAAGCCTGTACGGAAGGCCTTGCCTACAAGGGCCCGGGCTGCGGCGTGGTGCCCACCCAGTCCGGCATGAATTTCAGCCACGAGGTTTCGCCCTTCCTCTTCGGAGATACACCTTTGAAGGACTCCGGTAGTGCTTTTCTTATAAAGCTCTCCCTCATGGACTTTCTAGGCTTTAGAGCGCCGCACTATGCAGCGAGCCTCATTTTGGTCTTCGGGGAGTTCTTGCCTAGTTAGGTAGGCTAGGAATGGTTCCGTCCACGGGGCGATAACCGCTATTATTTCGTGAACAGAGGGTGTTATCTTGGGGGCGGAGCCTCCGGTTGTGTCAGAGTGTTCAGCGTCAGGCGGTGCGATTGGGTCCGGATTGTTATTGCCGGACTCCCCTTCCCATAGTACGGATTGTTATCCCGGGCTATATGATGAAATTCGAGCCCTTCGAACCGTGCTGACATTTTTAGGACCGCATTGCGGTATGCTGCCATTTTCGGATCTTTGGCATCAAAGTCCCCGTTTATTGTAGATATTGCGAGGTTCGAATCCCCGCGCACCTCTAGGCGTTGAATGCCCATGGAGACTGCCATCCGGAGGCCGTGCAGAAGGGCCTCGTATTCGGCTACGTTGTTGGAGTCCGTATACATTATTTGAAGGACGTATTGGACTGTGTCCCCGGTTGGGGACGTCAGGACGACGCCAGCCCCCAGTCCGGCCAACATTTTGGAGCCGTCGAAGTGCATGATCCAATTGGAATATGCGCCGTACTCTTTAGGGAGTTCGGCTTTGGTCCATTCGGCCATGAAGTCGGCCAAAACCTGCGACTTAATAGCTCTTCGTGGCTTATAAGTTATGTCGAATGGGAGGAGCTCTATGGCCCATTTAGCAATCCGGCCCGTCGGTTGTTTATAATGTCATTAAGAGGTACTTCGGAGGCCACCGTTATCGAACACTCTTGAAAGTAGTGTCGCAGCTTCCGGGATGCCATGAACACCGCGTATGCTATCTGTTGATAGTGTGGGTACCGGGACTTGCATGGAGTTAGGACAGTGGACACATAATAAACCGGTAGTTGAATGGGGAACCGGAGTCCGTCCGTTCTCGTTCGACAACGAGCACCGCTACCGACAACTTGATGTGTTGCAGCGATATATAATAGCATTGGTTCGCCCACGTTGAAGCTGCCAGGACCGGATTTGTTGCCAAAATGGCCTTTATTTCTTCGAAGTCCGGCCGTGGCGGCATCCGCCCACTCGAAGTGTTCGGTGCGGCGGAGGAGGCGGTAAAGAGGTAATGCCTTTTCTCCTAAACGGGAGATAAAGCGGCTTAGAGCCGCTACGCATCCCGTCAATTTTTGTATTTGTTTGAGGTCCTTTGGAATATCCAATTGTGACAGAGCTCGGATCTTGGCTGGGTTTGCTTCAATTCCTCTACCGGACACAATGAAGCCCAGGAGCTTTCCGGCTGGAACGCCGAAGACGCATTTTTCCGGATTGAGCTTGATGTCATAACTTCAAAGATTGTCGAATGTGAGCCTCAAGTCGTCTACTAGAGTTTCGACGTGCTTGGTTTTGACGACCACGTCATCTACATATGCTTCCACTATTTTGCCGATCTGGTTTGCCAGACATGTCTGAATCATGCGCTGATATGTTGCGCCGGGCGCTTTTGAGCCCAAAGGGCATTGTGTTGAAGCGAGCGGGCCGTATGGAGTGGAGTGATGAATCTTTGTTGCAGCTTGGCTCGGCTCCGCCATCTTGATTTGGTGGTAGCCGAGTACGCGTCGAGGAAGCACAATGAGTCGTGTCCTCTGTAGCGTCAATGATTTGATCAATTCGAGGGAGGAAGGGATCCTTTGGGCAAGCCTTATTAAGGTCTTTGAAATCAACACATAGGCGCCAGATTTATCCTTCTTTGGTACTATCACCGGGTTCGCTAGCCAGTCCGGATGTTTTATATCTCTGATGAATCCGGCTTCCAAAAGTTTGGCTAGCTCCTCTCCCATGGCCTGTCTCTTGGGTTCTAAAAGCGCCAAGAGCCTGTTTGATCGCTTGAATCCTTTTAGGATATTTAGGCTGTGCTTTCGGCCGGTGACGTGGGATTCTGGCATGTCTGAAGGGTGCCAGCAAAGATGTCCCGATTTTCTTGTAGAAAATCTCGTGAGTCTGGCGTCTACATCAGGGTTTAATTGTGCCCGATGGAGGCCGTCTTTGCAGGTCCGTTAGATTCGACTTGGAATTTGACTATTTCATCCGCTGGTTTAAAAGAGGTGGACTTGGATCTTTTATCAAGTATCGGATCGTCCCTGTTCACCGTGGAGCGCATCGCGGTGAGTTCCTCGGCCGCTAGGGCTTGGATAGTGCCCGAGGGCTAGTGCGGCTGTCTTATTTTCGGTAGCCGAGTGCTATGTTACGATCACTAGCGAGAGTGATGATTCCGTTGGGACCGGGCATTTTAAGCTTCATGTGCCCATAATGGGGTATAGCTTGAAAAATTGTGAATGCCTCTCGTCCTAATAAAGCATGATATCCGTTGTTGAACGGGGCCACTTGAAATGTGACCTCCTCGGACCTATAATTGTCCGGCGAGCCGAACACTACGTCCAGCGTGATTTTTCCTGTGCAACATGCTTCCCGCCTAGGGATTATTCCTCTGAAGGTTGTGCTGCTTCGCTCAATGTGGTTCCAGTCTATTTCCATTTTTCGGAGGGTTTCCTCATAAATGAGGTTTAGTCACCTGCCGCCATCCATGAGTACCTTAGTAAAGCGAAGCAAATCCACTATCGGTGAGGACCAATGCGGCTGGTGCCCGGGCAGTTCGGAATTTAGGTTCGTCACTGGCATTAAAGGTAATAACCGTGTCACTCCATGGATTTATTGTTGCTACTTGGTAGACTTCGGCAAGGTTGCGGAGTTGCCGTTTCCGCATGTTATTTGATGCGAAAGTCTCGAAGACTGTTAACACCGTACTGGTGTTGCTGGGCTGGGATTCTGGAGCTAGAAGCTCTTCGCCACTTTTGGCCACACAAGTATCCAACATGCTCGAAGGCTATGAGTTGGAGTGGCGCCCTACGTACTATGAATTTTGCGAGGTCCGTTTAGCCAACCCTTCAAGACGGTTCTGTACCCTTTAGGGGTTTTGGTTTTTGGCATTCAACCCGGGTGCTTGATAATGATGCACCCTTTTGTGCCGGACCAGGATGTATTCGGGGCGGATTATCCCAAAATTTACTTTTCGGTTTTCGAGCGCTCTCCATCGCACAGTACTTTTGTACTATGGTCACCAAGTCAGCAAAGCGTGTAATTTCGCGACAACTTATGGCGTTTAGGATTCCCTTGTCCGTGCAATTATTGCAAAAAATTGGGGTTGCGTTCTCCTCTCGGCAGTCCTTTATCCTGTTCATAACCAGGAGGAATCTGGCCCCAGTAATGATGTACTGTTTCAGCGGGCTCTTGTCGAATTCGAGAGAGATCGCCAATGTTTGGGTGGGCGGGTGGCACTAAATCTGGGACGCCGTCCAATTTAGGACTCAAGGGCCGAGAAGTTTCCGAACTCAGAAGTTTGGATTTTTGAGTGCTACCCAATGAGTCTGACCCGCCGCCTGACTTTAAGTTCAGGGCTTGATTGACATCCGTCCCTCCGCAGGAATCCGGCATGGTGGGATCGGGAATCCGGACGTAGCTAGTCCTTAAGATAGAAGAAGAGTCGCCGCATTGCTCCTCTATCACAGCAACATGATGGGTAGCCTGGGGAGAGTTGATCTCTCTCAGATCGGTTTTAGGCCCGATCCGGTCGTGTCTGTGGCGACTCGAGTGGCGTCACGATCCAAGAGCTCATTTATGGAGGAGAGCTCGATCGGATTTAACTGTTCGGCAAGTTCCGAACTAACATGGAGATTGGTTTCGATGACTCGAGAGGTCATCGTCGGCGCGGCGGCCGAACTAGCGGTCATGATAAAACCGCCTAGCCGAAGAGTCTGACCAGTGGCCAAGGCTTCTTTGGCGATGGTATCGTCTTTAAAGATGAGATGAGGCATCCTACGATGGCGGCAACGCGGAAGGAACTCTCAATGAAAGCACCAATGTCGGTGTCAAAACCGCGGATCTCGGATAGGGGTCCCGAACTGTGTGTCTAGGCGGATGGTAACAGGAGACAAGGGACACGATGTTTTTACCAGGTTCGGGCCCTCTCGATGGAGGTAATACCCTACTCCTGCTTGATTAATATTGATGATATGGGTAGTACAAGAGTAGATCTACCACGAGATCAAGGAATGCTAAACCCTAGAAGCTAGCCTATGGTATGATTGTTGTTCGTCCTACGGACTAAAACCATCCGATTTATATAGACACTGGATAGGTTAGGGTTACACAGAGTCGGTTACAATGGTAGGAGATCTACATATCCGTATCGCCAAGCTTTCTTTCCACGCCAAGGAAAGTCCCATCCGGACACGGGACGAAGTCTTCAATCTTGTATCTTCATAGTCCAGGAGTCCGGCCAACAGTAAGAGTTCGGCTATCCGGACACCCCCTGATCCGGGACTCCCTCACCCGTGGTGGAGAAGGATGGCTGGCGCCGCATTTCCCGTGGGCGCCGTCGTGCTGTGGCCTGGTCTCCGGCTCGGGCGTCGCTAGGCTCTAGTGAGGTTGGGGGGGGGGGGGGGGGTCGCCGTCCTCCTCTCCGGTGGGACTCCTCGCCTGTTCATCATCTGGGGGTGCGGCTCCGGCTTCTCCGTCGGCGGAGGCACCGGCGCCTGCCCTAGATCTGGAGCTGGGGTTGGTGGTGGAGTCCACGTCTGGGACGTGGGCCCTTGTGCCGTGTGATGGGCCTGGTGGGCCTGGATCGGTCCCTGCATTGGCCTGTGTGTCTGTTTTCCCCCCTCCCTTCTCTGGACTCTGGGCCGCGGTTGGCCCAGGCCCAGCCCCCCTTGGTGCCGTATGTCGAACCGGGCCTGGCTCGGACAGGGTATACATGGATCCGGAAGGGATCGCTTCCCCCATTTCTAGGGTTCCCTGCCTCCACCTCCGATCTGCGTCGGCGCCGCATCCCCATTCGCTCCTTCGTCGGATCTGCTCCTCCTCCTCCCCTTTCTCGTTCGTTTGCAGCGGTGGTCGCGATGGACCACTCGCGCGGGTCCTCCAGCGAGGCTGTCTCCGGCCAGAAGCGGGGGCGCGACGGATCTGGCGAGGCGGCGGCCGATCTTGAGTATGAAGCTGCGCTGCGCGCTAAGCTCCAGGCGTCGCTCGCTCCTGAGGTGGGGTCGGCGGCGGCGGCGGCCGGTTCGTCCCCGCGCGCCTCCGGATCTGGGTCGTCGGATCCTTCGCTACCCTTGCATGGTGCTCCTCCGGCTGCAGTCGATCCGTGGGAGTTGGCAGCTGTGGGAAGTCAGGCTGGCTCGTCGGGGCTGGTCCCTCCGCCTCCACCGCATGGTGCTGCTCCCCTGGGTGGTGGGTCGGTGCGGGCTCCGGCGGTGGCTGGTGGGGGTCCGTCTCGTTTCGTTCCGTGTGGTGCGTCGGGGCTCGGCTTCGCCGCCCGTTAACCTTCTTCTTTGGCGAAGCGGCGGATCTGAGCTGGCCTTGTTGGTAATGGTATTCTCCCTCCTCCCCCTCGTGGTCCTGGTCGCATCCCTCCTCAATCTCAGGTCGCCAACCCCACTCTCACCTGCTGCGCGTGCCACCATCTTGGTTACTTTCAGTCCCGGTGCCAAGAACCCCATTCTGCCTCATCTGTAGGGAAGATGGCCACCTCACGGTGGATTGTATGAATCGTTCCAAATCTCCGGCCTTCGTTCACTATGGCCTTGGCCTTCCTGGGTGCTCTTTTTTCGCCTTAGATAGGGAGGTCCCTACTGCAGCTCCTATCCCTACGCTATCCAACGTCGGCATCATCTCTGTCCAGTCCAAATGCATTACATCCAAGGTCCTTCTTGATGAGCTCCGGTTGTGGGACGAGGGAGGGTGGGATTGGCAAATCCGCCAACTTTCAGATTTCGAGTTTTCTACGACCTTCCCTTCCAAAGAAAGTCTCCGCATGATTTCCTCCTCTACTAGCTTCACGCTACCTCTGAATCAATTGGTTGTTTCGGTAAAGGCTGCTTCTAATGGTTCCAAGGCTATCTCCTCCCTGTCTGATGTATGGGTTCTAGTTGAAGATGTTCCTCCTACAGTGCGTACCACGGTGTTTCTGATGCTGTTCGGGGTGCTCATCGGCAAGCCTATTGAGGTCGATCAAGATTCTTTGGCTATCCTCGGGCCGGTCCGTCTGCGGGTATGGTGTGTGGACCCCCTGTGTATTCGTGGTTCCATTGATGTCTTCCCTTCGGCTGGTGGCTTTCGGCTTAGGGTTCGGGTGGAGGGTGCTTCGGGTTCGGTGTCGCCCCCACCTCCTCCCCCGCCCCCGGCCTCTGACAATGACGACAAGAGCAAAGATGGGGATGGTTTCCTGGACGATTCTATGCATGGCACTGATCAGCGCTTTACCCAGTCGGAGTGGGACGGGCTCTCCCCTAAACACCGGGATATGTTGAAGGAGAATGCTCCGGTCGGTCGGGGGGCAAATGACTCGCTGGCGGGCTTGGTTAGAGGGGATGCTGCTTCCGGTGGGGCCAAGGGTACACCTTTCTCGACGGTGTGCTCTAATCTTCCTGCCCGTCCTGCCTCTCCTTCCCTCTCTGGCATTGAAGATCTACCCCCGGCTGGCCCCTTAGCCTCCAAGAAGAAGAAGTCGTCTGTCAAGAAATATTCTGCTAAGAGTAGGGCGTCTGGTCATTCAAGGCAGTCTGCGGCTGGGCTCTGTCGCAGGCTCGATGCTGACCTGGGTACAGCCTCGGGCCCGTCTTCTGCTGCGGCGTCTCCCTGCCATGCTCTCCCTGTGCCAGTGCGTTCGCCCGCTTCCACGGCTCATAAAAGTGGCCGCGTCTCCAACAGCGGTGAGCGGGTGGCTGATCGGGCTGCTCGGCGCGCTGCGGCTCAGGATCTGCCTCCTTCAGGTTCGCGCCTAGACCCCTCCTCCTCTCTCCCCAATGTTCACTCTCCTATTCGTTTAGTGCTTCCGTCTCAATCTGATGAACATCTGCTTAGTATATTAGATGATGTGGGCATTTGCTTAGACGCTAGTTTGGGCTCTCCCTCTTCTCTACTTGGTGTTATTAGGGCTAATGAATTAGCTCAGGCTGACATTGCAAAAGCCAAGGAGGCTGGGGTGGGACCGAGTGCCCCACTGGTTGTGGCCGGTGGGGATGAGGGGGGAGATGACAGAGTCGCTTCCCATTTGTATGTAAATCTTGAGCTGGGAAACGTGCTAAATCCTGCAAGGCTCCGAGAAGGTCGAGTCTTAGAATCAAAAACCTCTCCTTCAGATGAAGGCCCTATTTTGGAACATCAGAGGTTTCAGCGCTAGGGGGTGCAGGGACCAGCTTAAATACTTGGTTCGTTCTGAAAATGTTGATTTTATTGGCCTTGTCGAGACTCTCAAACCCTCCTTCTCCCCTAGTGAACTCTCGGCCGTTGCTGGGATAGATAGATTCAGTTGGAATTTTGTGGCCCCTCATGGTCACTCGAGTGGTATTCTTCTTGGCACCAAAAAAGATGTTTTTGATTTTGTCACTTTTGATCATGGCATTTTTTGGGCTAGCACGGTGGTCTCTCATCGATCCCTTAACTCTTTACTTGAAATCATGGTGGTTTATGGTCCGGCTGATCATTCTATGTCTTATATCTTTCTGGATGAACTTAGTAATAAAATTGATTCCTGTCAGCTGCCACTCTTGATTGGGGGCGATTTCAACTTGATGTGATACCCGTCGGATAAGAGTTTCTTTAATTTTTCATGGCCATTGGTCGATGCTTTCAATGCTTTCATTAGGGACACGGCTATCCGCAAAATCCCTAGGGTTGGGGCCCGTTTCACCTGGACGAATCGCCAATCCTCTCCCATACATTCTGTCCTTGATCGGGTTTTCTTGTGTCCTAGTTGGGACTCATTGTTTCCCCGTGTCAGCCTCAGAGCCCTAGCTATAGTGGGATCTGATCACTCCCCCCTGATTCTTGATGATGGTACTCGCTCCTGTCTTCTAACCGCCGATCTTTTGGCCCGCTGGACGACTGGCATCAATGCTCCTATTTTCTTCGTAGATTCCTTAGAGGTTTGTCTAAAAACCACTATGCTGAGTCAAGGCGGGACAAAGCTAGGCTGGCTGCTCAAATTGAGGTGCTTGATGCTCTTGCGGATAAATTAGGCCTCTCCACGGCCGAATGGCAGATCCGCTACGGTCTTGAAGAGGCTCTTTTGGGTATTCATCGTCAGGAGGAAGTATATTGGAAGCAAAGAGGCACCATTGACTGGACCTTAAAGGGTGACTCTCCCACGGCCTATTTCTTTGCCATTGCAAACGGTAGACGTCGGAGATGCCTGATTGATAGTCTCCTTATCGAGGGCGTCAGGGTCTGTGATCAGTCTGTGATTATGCGGCACGTGGTCCACTTCTTCTCTAACCTCTTATCTGCTAAACCTGAGTTGGGTTTTAGGTTGGCGCCGTTCTTTTGGTCTCCCCTCGAACATGTGTCGAGTACTGAAAATGAGAGTCTGATGATTCCCCCTTCTGAAGAGGAGATTTTCGAAGCGATTCGATCTGCCAACTCTAATGCGGCTTCTGGGCCAGACGGATTCTCCATTCCTTTCTTCCGACAATTCTGGCCTCAGTTAAAAGGCCTCATTCAGGCTATTACACAAGGTTTTTGGCTGGGAACTGCTGACATCTCTACGCGGTTCTCACTCTCATTCCTAAGGTCAAAGGGGCTGACTTGATTTCCCAGTTTAGGCCCATTGCTTTAATTAACAACTTTGCGAAGATTCCGGCTAAGGGTTTGGCAACTAGGGTATCTCCGATCGCCCATCGTGTCATTAGTCCTTTTCAATCTGCGTTCATAAAGGGGAGATTTATTTTGGATGGGGTACTTTGCTTGCATGAGATAGTCCATGACCTGCGGACCAAGGGCACTAAGGCTGTGGTTCTTAAGCTTGACTTCGAAAAGGCCTATGACTCGGTGAGTTGGAATTTCCTTCGCCAAGTTCTTCTTGCTAAGTGCTTCGAGGGAGCGGTGGTTCACCGTCTTATGCAGCTTGTCTCGGGTGGGCACACGGCTGTGGCGGTGAATGGTCAGATTTGTAATTTCTTTGCTAATGGTAGGGGCCTTAGACAAGGGGATCCGGCGTCCCCGTTGCTCTTTAATTTCGTTGCGGATGCTCTCTCTCATATCCTTTCTCGGCGATTCTTCTTGCCGGGCACATTACGCCTGTTAGCTCTCACCTTATCCCCAATGGCATCACTCACCTTCAATATGCGGACGACACCATTATTATGGTTGAACTTAATGAGGACAGCCTCATGAACCTGAAATTTCTCCTCTTATGCTTCGAAGCGCTTTCGGGTCTTAAAATCAACTTTTCAAAGAGCGAAGTTATTGTGACTGGGGTGCCTGATTCGGAAGCTCAGAGAGTGGCTCATCTTCTCAATTGTTCTCTAGGGTCTTATCCTCTCAAATACCTGGGCCTACCAATCTCCCCTCTCAAGCTCTTGGCTAAAGATTTTTCCCCGATAGTGTCTAAAGTAGGAAATAGAGTTTTGCCGTGGAGAGGCCGATATAATTCCCAGGCGGGCAAGGTTGCCCTTACTAATGCGTGCCTCTCCTCCCTTCCGATGTTTCTAATGGGCTTCTATCTCTTGTCCGGAGGGACTCACGCTGGTTTCGACAAGCATAGGGGTGCTTTCTATTGGAACTCCTCTGATAATAAGCGCAAATATAGGATGGTTAAGTGGGACCTGATTTGCAGACCTAAGAGCATGGGGGGTATAGGCATCATTAATACTTTGGTTATGAACAAGTGCCTCATGATAAAATGGTGGTGGAAGATTATGTTCCTCGAGGAGCGTCCCACCTGGCTATCTCTTCTCAAAGCTAAGTACTTCCCCTCCTCGAGCCCTATGTTCGCCTCCTCCTCTGGTGGCTCTCAGTTTTGGTGCCAGCTCGTTAAAGTTCGACCGATCTTCCAATCCCTTGTTAAATTTGTAGTTCGGAATGGTAAATCCACTCATTTTTGGTTAGATTGGTGGGTAGGGGATACCACGCTTGCGGTGGCCTACCCGACCCTGTTCTCGTATTGTGCTAATCCCGAGATCTCTATCTTTGAGCTCTCTGCTCACGACTGGGTCCTTGATTTCTAGCGTTCTCTTTCTCCTGTGGAGTTGGATGGTTGGCAATGTCTTACTGCCTGCTTCCCCTTGCTCTCGGAGGAAGATGACTCGGTGGTCTGGCCTCACACTACCTCGGGGCGTTTCTCAGTTAAATCTGCCTACTCCAAACTTATCTCGGGTGCCCGCACAGCTAAATTCAAGGATATTTGGCCAGCTTGTATTCCTCCTAAGATAAATTTTTTCCTATGGCAAGCTTTCTGGTGAAAACTTCCTGCGGCCGATCAAATTAGGAAGAGGAACGGGCCGGGCTCTGATAGTTATCGCTTTGTGGGGCTCTCAAAAACACCGAGCATATATTTTTTCATTGCTCTTTGGCTAAATTCCTCTGGAGTTGCATTAGACTTTGGCTTCATGTTAATTGGAATCCATCCTCTTTTGAGGATTTGCGGCGTTGTGTTAATACTTTAGCAGGCCGGTCTAATAGGGTATTCTGGGTTGGCTGGGCAGCGATCTGTTGGTCGCTGTGGATTACTAGAAACAAGTTCACTATCGAACACATTTTCCCGGCTAACCCTGTGAATTGCTTATTTAAAGCCAATGTCTTTTTGCAGCAGTGGAGATCATTGACTAAGGAAGGGGACCTAGAGGCATTCGACGACATGTTATCTAAGATGAGATCTACGGTGTCTTCCCTGTTGCGGCGCTCTAGGAGGATGGCTTAATATCCTGTTCTTTTGGACTCTTCGCTGGCCTGCATGCCATGTCTGGCTGGTTTCCATGTACTCACACTTCTTAACTCTGTTCTGCTCGGCTTATGTGTTGTTCTAGGGGCTGTGATGTGACTCTGCCTGGTGGCTTTATTTATAAAGTCGGGCGCATGCCTTTTATCTATAAAAAAGCGGGAGGGGGGATTGGGTGGGACAGGGGTGTTGGAGTCCTACGTCTCGGGTGTCCGGACTCCCGTAAACTTCCCCCCACTTTAACTTCAATTTGCATGAGAAAACGCGTCCGGACCGCCTCGCGAACCGATACAGACCTATATTAGATGGCTTCCATGGTTTGGACAGATGCGGACGGTTTGCGGGTCCGTGGTGGGATGCCCTAACATACTATCATCCGCACGTTCGTATTGTCACATGCAAGCTAAGCTAAGAGGTCAATGAAGGGAAGAAGTGACACGACCTACCAAACAACCAACAAATGAACGACCCACAGGCATCCCAACGTGTGCAATTGTGTTCATGCATGAATCCGCTAGTAATGCTTGTTATCTGCCCTTGGAAAGATCTCCTATTGCCTGCCTCTCCCAGTCTATTCCATCTCGGCCGCTGCATAGTGCTGGAGCACCATCTGATCGCGCCAGCGTAACCACCCGTCGATGTTGAGTCCGGTGGAGATAACGAACTGAGGTGAAGCCCCTCCCTCCTTTTCCACCACGAGCAGGGTACCTTTCACGGGGCATAGCGCCCTTAATTCCTCCTCCTCTTTCCTTCCCGTCTACGGCTAGGCTAAACACGACGTGGACGACCGGAGCTCCGGTGTGTGCTCGCTCGGCCGCGTTCCCCCTCGCGGTTTAGCAGGTTCATTTTCGCCTCCGTCACTGGTTGCCGTGTCATCACGGTGCCTTTGGATCTCTCGAGAGTTCGGCGAAAGGGATGGTGAAATCTGTGGGGATTCACCTGCCGATTATTAGGGATGGTAGAGTTCGGCCAAAGGGATGGTGAAATCTGTGGGGATTCACCTACCGATTATTAGGCTACCCCTAGAATTTCCTACTGGGTAGGCAATTAGGCAGACTAGATGACCCGTTGCGCCAATGGCGCAAAGGCCGACAGCAAGCCATGTATTTGTAAGAGTAGTGATAGGAAAACTCGGACATAGATTGAAATAATGAGTACTTACTATTGGTTACTGTTTCTGTTCATGATCGCTGTTTCTCCTGGAACACTCTGTGCTAAATGATAGTACTATATCGCTTGAGTGGAAGGTGGACACTACCAGGTAGGGCATGCGTCTTCCTTGCTTAGCATATTTGTTTTTGCTAATGAGTACTCGATGTTTGAAACAGAGAAAGTAGTAAAAACAGATAATTATAGATAAGGGTGGCATTATGCATATTAATAGATCAATGAGGAACAACAGCAGAGGTTATAGGTAAAATTATAGTTGGCAGTTGTTCAAAAGCAACAGATAGCATCGTCAAAAACAAAGGAAGGTTTCATCCTATTACAGAACTTGATTAGCAGTCCTTAGAATGCTAGATGATATTTAGATACGACTTCCATTGCTGCCGATGGTTCATCTAAAGGAAACGCACGATGAGAACCAGGTTCTGCTTTGTGGTGACCTTAAAATGAAAGGCACAGATGTCTCCTTCATGGATTTTTGCAAGGCGGCGGAACTCAAACCAGTTGGTTGTTATGGTAGTTCTCTTGTCGGTTCCTAGCATGATGCGACAATTGGCGTGTAGATCATTGTTTGCAAGCCTGACCTTGAGCGTATCATAATCTGGGTCAATGTAATCTTTTATTTAGCTTTCAGTCTAGTTGACCTCAAAATACTGATGAGAAAAAATGAATTAATTAAATGGATTGGAGAGTGTCTTGTCACTCTTACACTGAGAAGGTTTAAATATAGATAGTGAGAACAATTATCAGTAAATAATGTACATAATGGCAGGAAGCAAAAGAAGGGTGCAGAGCATGTTACATTCCTTCCTATGTGGAGCATAAGATGTAAATTGGTTGTTTCTGTATGTATGGTACTCTAGTGAAGGAGAATAAATATAGGCATGAAGAAAACAGGTATATCAGACTATATGAATATTAGTTTCTAAGGTTGCATGTAGCAAGTTGATGATAATTGGTGTGCTGGTGCTAATAGTAGTGTATACAGTTTTTTCAATATGGCGCAAAGGACGAAAGCAAGCCAAGTATTAAAAACAGTGCAAACAAAAATATTCAAGGTTGTTGTTAAAGAACAGATGGTTGAACCAGAGAAAAGTAGCAGAAATAGACATTAGTAATAGTAGAGGTCACATACGTTATAACATAGCTTGTAGTTGTTTAAAAGCAGAATATGACATTGTCCAAAAGAAGAGGTAATATTCATCCTGTCATAGGACCTAATTAGAAGCTCTCAGAACGCCAGGCTATGCGTGCATAGGACCTGTGTTGCTGTTGATGGTCCATCTAAAGGAGATGTACGATGAGAACCAGGCAGCGTTCTGTGGTGACCTTGAAATGAAAGGTGCAGATATCTCCTTCACGGATGTTTGCACGGCGGTGAAACTCTGATCAGTTTCTTGTTATGGTGGCTCTTTTGTCTATTCCTAGCATGATACGGTAATTGATGTTCAGATTACTGTCCGCAAGCTTGACCGTGAGTGTGTCACCATCTGGGCTGATGTACGTCTATAGGTTTTCGTTGGTGTAGTGGACCTGAAAATACTGGTATGCGAGAGGAACTAATTGAGTCGATTGCAGAGTGTCTTGTGAATCACAGTAAAAAGGTCCAAATGTGGATAGTTATAGTAATTAGTAGTAAATAATGGCAGGAAGTGAAAGAAGTGTGTATAGCATGTTATATTCCGTGTTGAACATGATTTTTTTAAATGAATTTTTTCTTTATCAGCAGTGTCATCATTTTCTTTAACCAGTGTAAATACATATAGATAGTCTTCTGAAAATAGCAGTAGAAGGGCGGTCCTTTACATATAGAACAAGTGACCATAAACTGCTTTTGACTACAGAGATAAAAGCAAAATCTAAAGTTTATACAGTGCACCATACACTACTTTTCACCATAGAGGCAACAATGGAAGACCAAAGACTATACATATCTTGCTCAGAGTACCCCAAAAATGGCAAAGATACTGGTTTGATCGATATGAAACAAAAGGTGTCTGTTTTAGTAACCACAGAAGCATGCTGGTTAGGACATATTGACTGAAGTTTACCAGAAACTACCTCTTAGTTAGATTCTTTGGATCCTCAGCAGATGCAGCTCCAGTTTCCTCGCCAACCTGTTTAGTTTGCTGGCACCAAATACTGTTGTACATAAACCATGTTTTGGGCAGAAGAAGAAACGTATTTGCACATCTGACATAGGCACGAACATTTGGCATTGGTGTAGCCTGAACAACATTTCCAGCAGTAACAGCTTCTAGAGCCTGGGGAGCCACTTTGGTATTGGAGTCAGATAGTTCAGTGTCCTTACCCTTAGGCGGTTCAGTAAAAAGCTTGCCTCGAGTTTTTTTTGGGCATGGCGATTTGCTGTTTCAAAACACAAAGGAACATCAGGTATATGCAAAGAGAAAGAACCTTCAGAATGTATGATAGGACAAAGGCAGGGTTGACACCTGGGTCACAGACATAGTCGCTGTCCACTCTCAGTATCAGCTTGAACCTTCAGATATCAGGACTATAGTTACAACCAAAACAAAACTCTTGGTCAAGCACCACAATGCCAGTATGCACAATTGCACCATTGTCATTCCCCCCTCGGTAGTACCAACACCAGAACTTTCGCATTCCAGCTCAGCTCTTTGTCATGGATCTGCGACAGAAGGCTGATCTTTCCATTGGACATCTGCAGTACAAAAACAGAGTTTGAACAGATGAATAGAAGGAAGGAAAGAAAGACCAAAAGTAAAGATCCCATTCATATAAACTCACTTGATCGTCTGCGAATTAAATAGCAAGCAGAGAGAACAAAACCAACAGGTAAGATGAGCACTACATGTGATCGCAAAAGCAGTTTGTTGTAGAAAGTTCCAAAAGTCAGTAAATAGGCCAAAAGAAGGAACATGTAAAAAATGTTAAAGCGTAAGAAAATAGATATTTAGGTATGATGTTCATACATAGTGTTATATATTACATTGCATGGTAGGGTAGGTTTATAGGCAACACCTAATCAAAAAATTATAGAGGAAACTGAGTTTGTCATTTTCAGTAAAATACATTTCTTTCTCACACTATTACAATCGTGTATTATTCTCTGTGATGAGAATTCAGAACACTTGACTGTCCCTATTAAAGCCATGGTGGAAGTCATTGTGCTTATATATAAATGTTGTTCTTAATAATACAAAGGAATAAATACATCAATCCGCAGTTCTAATTGACTCTCTACTCCCGAGGTATTTTCCGTATCCACGATTGACATCTGTAGCACATGGTATATCTACATGTTACTTATCATTCAGGTTTTGGTGTCCAAATTATGGTTTGGTTGCAGTACTTAATAAAGCTTAGTCGGCTAGATCAAAATGAGAGAGGGTCAGTGGGGGGTTGAGGGCACTGGGAGTTGCAAGACCGGCCGCCCATGTGGTCGGTCTGCACATTTCACTTATTTTCTGCAAGAGCAAACGAAACAGAACCAAGATAGCATTAGCATGTTGTATCTTTGGAAAGTTACCAGCAGATGAGAATGCTTGTCCGTAAAGGGGAGCAAGGAAGTAGTAATCCACTTAGCAAGAAGAACAGAGAGGTAAGACCATCCATCTTCCTTCACCCAATGATCAACTTCCAGTAATGCATGATCCACTACATACATTCCTCGACAGGGGCTACAAAGCGGTAAGGTAAAAAAATCCTACAATTTGAGAACTTGTGAAAACTGACCAAAGTAACCCACTTGCAAGTAAATTAGTATTTATTAACAGAATAAACTCTTAAGATATGCATCCTCGTGTATATAGTTTGACACTCCTTCAATCACTCTGTTTCAGAATACAAACATATACTCCCTCCGTTCCTAAATATAAGATCTTTTAGAGATTCCACTATGGACTACATACAGATGTATATAGACATACTTTAGAGTGTAGATTCACTCATTTTGCTCTGTATGTCTATAGTGGAATCTCTAAAAGGTCTTATATTTAGGAACAGAGGGAGTATACTTTTAACATTTATTTAAACATGAAGCATGTGCATGTTGACATTGTTGACATATTCTCAGTTTTACCCTCATTTACCTTGCCAACCACTTCCAGATTTATGAGTAAATGTTCACATGTAATAAAATAACATTATCAGTTTTCGAAAACTGTTCGAGTGTATCAAATAGGTCACAGATATCCTAGTTTGTACATTCAAATCACTATTATCCTAATTTTGTAAATTTAGATCACTAAAGTAAGTTAAGCAGGTTACTTGTTTGCACGGCATAAGTACCATACCATAACAACTGAGTCAACAAAATACGTGTACATGTATTTCTTGTAGCTCTGTTGTTGTATGATGCAGAATACACAAAAAAATGTATAGAAGTCGAGGGGGTGAATTATCTAAGACGCAATTGAATATACAAGGAACATGGTAATAAAATAGGTAAATTCAGATGGTACGATGTTCATATTTCCTAATCAAGCAGAAATTCAGACCCAACAGAAATGGAGGAACTGAGAGAGTAAGGGGAGGGAGAAGCATACCTAGCAGAATTTCAGACCGCGTGTCAGCTCCAGATTTATTATTCAAAATTTTAGCACCGCTATTGAAGGAAGCCCAGCCGTCTCGCGAGGAGCCTCCTTCGAACTTCGATCTCCAATAACACTTGCGACCCTGGGAAGCACGAGGAGCTGAAGAAGATAGCAGTAGCACAATCATTTGTCATCATCCTCGCATTTTGTAAGAACTGAGGTTCAGAAATAAATACAATCAGTCATAATGGAGCTGTACAACGTTTCTAAACAACATTAAAAATAAATAGAAGTAAAAATAAGTGTGTGATTAAAGTCAACAATACTGCAAGAATGGTATAATCTTGGATCTTAGATATGACAAAAAAGATCAGAGATAAAAAAACATGAAAGCACTCGACAAAAGTAAAAAAAGCAAGAAAGCACTCGACAAAAGCTGCAAAACAGAGATTGTACAATGCTTATATCATAGTTCTAGAAAAAAAAATAGCTCCTGCTCTGTTTCCCCTATTTAATCCAGAGTCATAGATGGCCAATTGAATCCAACAAGCGCTTAATAATTGTCATCTATATGCTCCAAAAGTGTTGTGTTTCATATAAATATTTAGCTATTCACATTCATCTAAGTTACAGAGTTCTCTGGGTACCTTTCTAAGAAGAAGCAACAAATATTCTGCAAACTTTGAGAAAGTTGTGCCAGAAAAGTGAAATAGATAACTCTTGGGAAAGATAATATATCATTGCCCAAGGTCCAATGAGAGTCTTCTGAAAGCTTTCAAAAGTATGAATGTTTAAAGAAAGTCCCCAATTGAAAATGGAGATCCAGCTCATGAGGTTTTATACTTAAACTACTGATTTACATGTTGATTCTTCCAACTGTTGAGAGCATCATACTCTAAAATAGAGAGCATATATAGGCACGTCCAAGGAGTCAAATCATGTTTGATACAATGTCTTAGGATGCTTATCGCCAGTTACCGTTATAACTGGTAACTATAATTGTAGTGGTTCATTTTTCATTTGTTCTGTTTGAAGTTCTGTGCAATTCCAAACTCCAGCAACACATAACAACAAAAGGAGCTTGCAAGAGCTAAAAACAAAACAATATCACTGACGGTAGTTGGGCAGCACCCTATACGTGCACCTCGACAGGAGTTAATTATTTTCTAGCCTCAACATAAATATGTATTCGTAGCATCACAGTTTCATCAAGGGCAATGTCGGTACCAAAGAAAGGCCTCGGTAAGTAAATAGGTTTCAGCTCAAGATTTCTTATGAAGTTTTGGAGGGGTCATGTAATTGCAAATTCCTTACGTATTTTTGTTATGGATTAACTTATCTATATATTCATCTTTTATTCGCATGATAGCAATTTATATCCGAATGTTGTTACGAAGTTGCATGTACTATATATGTCAGTCCGGAGGGTGATGAAAGCTACACTGGCGATCGCCAGCGACGCGGATCGGACATGTCGGATTCACTCGAAACGTCGATGGCGCTGGGATGGCGGGTTGCCTAGAAGGATTTATATGTTCGATCTGTATCCATCCTAAGGATCTTGATGTGTGATCTCTCACTGAAGGGTTCAAGCCATAATTTCAGAGGTGAAAACAAAAGACATTTACCTATTGCAGTCCCTACATCCATCGAAGATGATCCTACTGATTCCTACAATGGGTCGTGCATGAGCAAAATTGACATTAACCAACTCGGGACCTACAAAGGAAAAAAGGACTAAATTTCTGCAAGCAAGTTACATATATCCAACATGCTCAATTTGATTCTTCTCCCTTTCACGATGAATAATAAATTGGCACACGGCTGAGTATCAAATATCAATCAAACATTAATAAAAAACAAATAACTTTTGCACAATGCATATAGATAAAAAAGCACACATGGGGGCAAAGAACCACATGCATGGAGTATCCTTCTTCCAACAGTAAAATGGTAGGCATCACAAAATTATAGATTTTATGTCGATAACCAGTAGGAAGCATCCCTAAAGCACCAAATGTTTTGTGTTGATACCCAATAGATAACATTTCGCACGTAAACATGAAATCCTTAACTTACGAATGCATGACTAATTCTGCCTACGCCTTTTGACTTTCAATTTTCATTATTCTAAGAGCGGTAGTAGGCTAGAGAGAATATTTGCCTGAGATTGAAGAAAGAAAATAGGATAAGCTTACCTTGGACCTGACCATGCCTTGAAGAGAGGTGCGTCGACAGTTGAGCACAATTTTCCTACGTCTTTTAACTTTCCGATTTCTAAATTATGTAGAGCAATAGTAGATTAGAGAGATGAATTTCGCCAACCATATGAAACATCTCTAAATTAAATCATGGTTTCACCACAATTTTGGGAGGACCAACGAAATTCCAACAAAGCATTGGCACATTTTTTGTTTTGCTTATTTATGCACCATCTCCGTGTATAAAAATCCCAGGCTCCTACTGCATTCATCAATATAGAAAACTGAATTCATTAGCTGAATCACATAGATATAAAGAGCTTGCCAAT